>JAXQQM020093255.1:0-107349 GCA_034641835.2 Pinus albicaulis | reverse complement strand
CAATAAATTATAAAAGAAGATATGGCTATTGGAATGTCAATAAATTTCAAATTCAATGGCAAAGACGTCTCTGTTGAACAGGCCTGGGGCATTTGTATCTGCTTGGCTGTTGGTCCTATCGAAGATTTGGCTCCCTATAGGCAGAACAGCTACTTTTTCTTTGGATTGACTGTAATGACTGTTCCTGTCACATAGGCCATCTCTTATAGAGAGGACTGACAGCCAGAACAAGGTTGTGCAGTTAAAATACAACAGGAAGTTCGATTCTCTTGGTATATGAAATCTTCGTTGTGATGCGATATAGAATACTGTGCCAAGTTCATCATGCTGTTTCTATAGGGAGTGATTAATTAGCGGCTTTAGTTTGCCTTTTATCAGCTCTTTGTTATTGCAAAAAGCGCTGCTACTTACATTCCATGGTGATATCATTCCCGTGTCTGTAACTTGTCTGTCTGTAATGGTCTTCTTATCTCTTATCAAAACTTGCTTGCAAAGCCACAAACAGCTTTGCAAATCACCACAATACTTAGTTGCGAAGGAAGATTTGAGCTTCGTTCCCTTATTTAGCATCAAGAAAATGATAACTTTGAAAGCGAGAACAGTTCTCAACCACAGGCTAAGTTCTAGTTTATTATTTTCCATTCCTGTTACAGACTTATGCATACATAATGCGTTCAACTTCATATGTATGTGTGTAGTAAATATAGGGGTTCAGCTTCTGAAAATCGGAATGGTTTAGGGATTAGGGCAATAGGGGAACCACAAAAAGACGAGCTGATTAGAAATTGAGGGACAGTTATCATACCCAGGTACAATTGGCAGCGACATTCAAACATATATATCGCATATGCACGAAATGAGTCCATACGGATTGAACTCATAACACCCAATTACCGAACCCGCTATACAGAGAGTATGCTAGATAACGCTAGGGGTTACGGTAGAGTTTATGGAAGTTACTAAGAAAAAAATTACATGCGGGCATATATATTTTATTCTAGTGACTGAAAACATTTGGAAGAGTAATCGCAGCAGAGACAGGTCTGGGTTGGACAAGTCCAAGTTCTTTTTATGTTAACAACTCATCCCCCTCACCTTGTACAATTTTGCTATTTTTGGCTCTTGCTCCTCCTCCTAATCTCTGTAACTTGTGCAAGCGAACAAAAGTAGCTGCTGCGTCCCTTCTAGGCCAAACCGAAGAAGTAGATGCTGTCTCCGCTGAATTGAACACACCCCTGTTCATTGTGAATGCCTCCTTGTGACCCCCGAATAGTATATGTGAGGCTCTCAGTATCCTTGTCACACTAAGAAGTAGGCTCTCAGTATCCTTGTCACACTAACATGTATATGTGACCCCCGAATAGTATTGAACTGAATTGAACATATAGTATGAACATAAAATGCTGCCTGGCAGCCATCAAATATCAGCGCTATTCATGTGTTTCTAGTGAACATCTTTTATGATTTATGTTGTGGAGAAATCTAATGGCAGTGAACATTTACAGCCATATCCTTGAATTAAAAAATGACTTTGAAACATCAAATTGAATATATCGATCGATGGGAACGGGTTGTTCAGTGCAAATCCGAAAAATTGCAGTGTAAAGAGTTCGTCCATTCGTGTCTCCATACTCTTCGAAGAGTTGGAAATAAAATATCTAAATTCTCCATTTTTGTCTAATCATATGGTTAGACATAAAAATTGTATTCATCTGGAATTCACAATGGAAATGTGAAAATTTTATTAATGGTTTGTAATTCAAAATTTTTATTTTTTTAAATGTATATTTATTAATGTGTACTTAAAATTGATTAGAGTTAGTTATTATTGTATCAAAAGTATGTTGATATATATAAACTTAAAAGTTATCTCATTTAAATTATCTATTTGTAAAATTATATCATGTATGATGTGATGTAATTTTAATTTAGTAAAAATTAAAAAATACAAAATGTTTATATTATTAGAGAGAGGATGATTAATGATAAAGTAAATTAATATTGCTAAATGATGATTAAAGTAATTTGTAAGTGAAAACAAAATATTTTCATGATTATAATTCAGATTGTGTTATTATATTATTTGTTTTCAAAGTACAAAATTAGAGGAATTAGTTCACATGACCATTTTTATCAACGGGTGTCACTTTGGCGAATTGGGTTATGAAATGTTTTGGAAGCAGTTTGAGGCATTAAATGTCGTCATTTGAGGGTAAAACTTTGTTGACTTGGCATATTAGACCTAGCATTATCCTATGCTTAGATATCTTTCCAATGGCCTAAGAAAGACCTTAATTGGAATGTGTATGCAAAAGTTATTTCACTCGGAATTTAACCTTCATGTTTTGTCCACCATGATTTGAGATGTCACATCAACCCCCATTATTCATGGAAAAGGGGCTAGCCATGTGATTAAGATGAAGAAGACTCTAGAAGAGTCAATACTGTAATTGTCGAGAGTTGAAGGAGTCAAATTTAACCACTAGTAGACTATCAGGTTGTGTTATAACCGAACCATTAGGAGGAAAAGGGGTTTCATTCCATTTGAGTGAATTTTGTTCCATAGATGAGCAAAGTAGTTGAGAGTGGATAAAGAGAGAGCAAACAAAGAGGGTTTTTGTATTGCAACATCCCATAGGACACAGGTCCCACTCCTTTATTCTTGCATCCATTTCCGTTCAGAGAAAGAGAGAGCATAGCAACCTTACCTTATAGTTGGGTTTTCTCCTGTAAGGGTTTCCCAAATCCTATCTTACATTATTATGATTGTGACTGAATGTATTTTTGTGTGTTCTTTATTTCCTATGTTTGATATATTACATGCATTAAAACAATAACTTAATCAATCTAAAAGTCCAAGGAAAATAACCCTTGCAGTATATATTTCAAATTTTACATATAATTTTATCATATATGTTGTGACGAATTGTCCAATAGAATATCCGCAACAATTTACAGATCATATTGGTATTAGAGCACGTGTCTTTGGGTATTTTGTGGGAAGTTGTAAGGGATCCATATTGGTTTAAGCAAAAATTCATTAAACACTAGCCATGGCCAATGAATCTGTTAATAACCCTTGAGATTAAGTAGAGGATAGGCTCTCGAGGATGGAAGAACAACTTGCAGATATCAACCATAACATGAAGCTCCTTATTGCAACTCTAGTGAACAAGTTGGAAATCAAAGAAGATGGAGGTTCCACCTTAGAGGTCAAATCATAAGGGAAATTGTGGCATTGGGAAAAACCAAAGAGGGAGTCTAAGAAATAATCTGACAAGGAATAACCCAATTTGAGTGTTGTGAACGACTCACAATCCTTGTTCAAGATGGAAGTGAAGGTTTACATCAAGCCATATTAAGGTGAGATTGATGATTTGAAGTTAAATCATTGGTTGTAATAATTACAAGATTATTTTAGTGTTCACCGCATAGAAGAAGTACAAAAAATTTCATTTTCACATTTGAAATTAGAGGGTCATGCCTTAACCTGGTGGGAAAGCCACATCGAAACCTTAACACTGGAGGGTGTTCCTCTAGTAACTAAGTGGGGGGATTCTAAAATTTTCATAATGTCACAATTCTACCCTATTGGGTATGTAGAGGACTAGTAGATCTAGCGGCATTACTCTAGGTAGAGACAAGGGCAAAATGTATAGTAGTACACCACAAAATTCAGGAAGATGGAAATAATGTTGGGTATCTCCCCAAAGAACCCAAACATACTCCTCATGTATATAAGGGGTCTACACAACCATCTGTAGAAGCAAGTGACATTGTTCAAACCTAAAATGGTGGATGAGGCTTGTCTAAAGGGATAATACATGGAAAACATAGGCTAGAAGAAAGGGAAATCAAGTGGGTCAAAACAAAAGGAATACTAGGAAGCTTCCAAGGAGGGGAATAAGAAGTGGAGAGAGGGGAATACAAAAATATAATAGCCACAACACATTGATGCAAAGATCTAAACAACCACTACAACAACTATAGCATTAATGGTTATATAAAGGAGAAGTGTTGGAAGATGCATCTAGAGCTCAACCTTAAGAACAAAAAGAAATATTCTAAGAAGAAAAATGTCATGGCTATAGATTCGATTAATCAAGTGGAAAGAAACTATGACATGGATGAGAAGATTATATGTACATCAGTGTAGGAGAAGGTGAACATAAGTAGCCTTTAGCAATAGGAAGAGAAGGATAGGACCATATTCTTCCATCTAAAGGTACGTGAAAATTAATGCTTTTTTCAACTCAAGATCACAGGTGAATCTCATAGCAGTAGATCTGGTCAATAAACTAGGATTGGAGACTCATGACTTTCCTAGCCCATATCCATTAGGTTGGGTCAACATGGGGTAGACATAAGGATAAAAAATAGTGCAGGAACAAATTTGCTATTAGTGTTGATTTTATTGATGAAGTAGAGTTTGTAGTTCCATTTGATGCATGTAGACTTGTGTTTGGGAGTCCCTATATGTACATGTGGGATGTGATCTTCATGTCAAGAGCAAACCAATATTACCTCATTAGGGAGAAAAAATCCTCCATCGTCAATGTGCACAAGGGCTAGCCAACCATCTTGTTAGTAAGTGTCAGCCAAGCCAAAAAGTTGATCAATTCCAGCAAGAAATATGTCTTGTTGCTTTTAAGAGAAAACTAGCTTGTAGAAGAGTCCATGAGAGCTAAATCATCCTTGGATGGGTGCACAAGGAATAGAAATGGAAACCAGAAGAGTTGTTGTAGGCATATAAGGGTGTGTTCCAAGAGCCTAAAGGGATACCACCCAATAGGTAAGTGGAGCACGAGATCCAACTATTTCCATAATCTTTGTTGTCAAACAATGGGTTGTATAGCCAGTATGTTATGGAGGAAAACAAGGTAAAGAAGTAGTTGAAACAATTACTATAAAATGGTTTCATTCGACCGAGTAACTCACCATGTGGTCCACCCATCATCATTGTGCCAAGGAAGGATTAAAATTGAAGGAAGCGCATTGATTACAAGGTGTTAAACAAAATTATTTCTTGTTGCACCTTAAGTTAAAATATCACCAAGTTCAGATTAGAGAAGAAGATACGTGGAAGGCTACTTTTAAAACTAACAAAGGTTTTTATGATTGGTTAGTCATGTCATTTTCTTATGCAATGCACCAACTACATTAGTGAGGTTAATGAATGATATATTGCACCCTTTTATATATTCATTTGTTATTATTTATTTGGATGATATACTGGTATATACTGCTACCTAGAAGGAGCACAACTCACATTTGAAGCAGGTGTTAAAGACATTGAATAAGCACCTACTACTGAAAATCTCAAGAAGTATGAGTTTGCATAGTGGTCTTTGGTGTATCTGGGATATGTGATAGGTGGAGGACAGGTAAAGATAGATCCTACCAAGATGGAGGCCATCACGAAGTGGGCAGTGCCTACTAATGTTTTTTAGCTCAGGAGTCCAAGACATAACAATGAGTGGCAAGAGTTTCCAGTGGGGAAAGGATCAATAGAATGCCTTTGATGAGTTAAAGATGAAGATAATTCAAGCATCGGTTTTGGCATTACCGAACTTGCAACAACCCTTTGAAGTGGAGACATATGTGAGTGGGTATGTTATGGGAGTGATCTTAATGTGGGGAGGAAGGCATGTATACTACCATTATGAAGTATTTCATTGGGTATTTCTCAACTATCCTACCTATGAAAAGGAACTCTATGACCTGGTGCAAGTTGTAAAGAAGTAGAAACACTATTTAATGGGAAATGAGACAGTAATCCACCTTGATCACCAACCACTACAATACCTGCAGGCATGGAATAAGCTACAATGGACCAAGCATTACAAGTGTATGGGGTTTCTATAGAAATTTAATTTAGTGAAAAATTACAAGAAGGGAAACCCAAACAAGTTGACCCCAAGCTTTCAAGGCCACCCACGTTAAATATCTTAGCTTTGAGAACTCTTATGCACATGTAACCTTTCACCCATGATTCATACAAAGATACATATACAAAGGATGAGGACTTCAAGGAGTTGTTTCAGTAGTTGCAGAGCTAGAGTCACGTGCATGATGGTGACAACACAGTTTATTACCATCTCTACAATGAGTTACTTTACAAGTCATACAAGTTATATGTTCCTAAAGATGAGTGATTGTATAGAATTAGAGAGGCTTGCACCTCCAAGGTTATGGGGCATTTTGGTGTAGGGAAGACAGTGTCCAACTTGTAGAGGTATGCGTTCTCTCCCAAAGTTCAAGAAGTGGTAGCCAAGTTCATAAGGGGATGCATACTTTGTTGTACCAACAACCCTAGTAACAGGAAACATGATCTATATCATCATTTTCTTATACCCACTCGTCCTTGGAAAAGCATTTCCATGGAATTTGTGAGATATTTACCAACAACCCATAAGGGACTGGACTACCTATTTTTGGTAGTTTATAGGTTCATCAAGATGTTTGTTCTAGTGCCTTCTAAAAACGCCATCAATGAGAAAGAAGAAACAAACCTATTCTTTGAATAGGTATGAGTGCACTTTGGGATATGAAGGAGCATCATTTCAAACAATGACGTTACATTTTTAAGACCATTTTTACTACAATGTGGGAGAATATGGACACGAAGTTGAAGAGGTCTACAACATTCCATCCACGAATAGATGGGCCAACAAAAGTAGTGAATAGGACTTTGGTGTAGCTTTTGAGGGGTTACAATCAGAAGCATTTGAAGATGTGGGAAGAAAATATGGTATGTATAGAGCACTCTTATAACACATAAGTCCACACTTCTACTGACAAGTTCCCAATTGAAACTTGTTTCGGATATTTACTAGCTTCACCTCGGGGTATTGGATATGGGCGTCAAGGAGGGTTGAGGTATGATCTTATAGGGGATTCCTCAAAAGAAGAAAAAGTTGTTGAGAAGATCAGGAAAATCATATTTATAGGCACAGGAGAAATTGCAAAAGCCATAGGAAAAATACAAGGCCAGATATGATCAACATAGAACAAAGAAGTCATGCAAAGTGGGAGACAAAGTATGGTTATAGTTGAACAAGGGGAGGCTACAAGCTTCTGGTAAGAAAATCAAGGCTCTATGATATGATCCCTTTGAGATACTAAAAAAATGTTGGAGAGAATGCATATAGACTTAGTCTATCTCCATACATGTTCACTTACTTAGTGGTCAATGTAGAAAATTTGAAACTTTATGAGCCCTCCATGATGGATCAGGAAGAGAAAAATGTCCTATCTTCTATAGAGGATTTGGTAGTACATGCTTAGGCAAAGTTGACAGAGGATATATTTTTTAAAAAGGATCCATAAATACAAGATAGGGGCATCAGGTCTTTTGGCAGATTGCGTTGAAATGACAACTTCCAAACAAGGCTAAATGGTATTCCAAGGAGAAGGTAGAAAAAAAATTATGACCCCATTCAGTAAAATATTTTAGGGATGAAAATACCCCAAACGGGGGAGTTATGATTTGAATTAGATCATCATATTATTTTTCATCTATTTTGATGCTTTTAGAGTGGAAAAAAAGGAGGAATCAGCTAATAGGACTATTTATTTGTCGTTGGGTCTTTGTTTGGTGAATTGGGGTATGAAACATTTTGGAAGCAATTTGAGGAATTAAACGACATTTTTTGGGGGTAAAACTTTGTAACTTTCCATCCCGTAGTGATATTATACACTCAAATATATTTCCAATGGTGCAAGAAAGACCTCAAACGAAGTACATATGCAAAAATTATGCCGCCTAGAAGTTGACCTTCCTATTTTTTCCATCATGATTTGAGAGGATGTCATGCCATCCCCCTTTATTCATAGAGAAGGGACTACCCATGTGATCACGATGAAGAATAATATAGAAAATTCAATATTGTAACTCTAGTTAAGAGTTGAAGGAGTCAAACTTAACCACTAGTAGTCTATTGGGTTGTGTTATAGCTGACCCACTAGGAGGAAAAGGGACTCCATTCTATTTCAGTGCATTTTGTTCCATCGACGAGCATGGTAGTTGAGAGAGAATAGAGAGAGAGAGCAAACAAAGAGGGTTTGTGTACTATAGTAGCCCACAGGCCATAGGGCTCACTCCTTTGTACTTGCATCCAGTTCCATTCAAAAAGAGAGAGACCACAATAGCCTCATCTTCCAACCATGTTTCCCGTACCATATCTCATTTTATTATGGCCACATGTATTATCTTTATTATAATTTCATACCAAATAATATGAAAAAAAAGAGTTTAAAATCAAAGCTTTGAGAATACTTGATCCCATGGGACCCCTTTATAATTCTCAAATCTTACTAAAAAAACATATGTAATAGGATTTTTGGGAAAGCTTCCAAGATATAAACAATTTCTTCAAATAACTCCAAGAGCACCATTGACAAGTCTTGCATTAGTCCATCAATTTGAAGTATCTGCTTAGCTCGAACTAAAATAATTCAACTTCTAATTGGTCCTAATTTGCTTCATTATAAGAGAAGCTTATAACTCTTACAACAACACTACTGTAATAATAATAAAAATATGGTGTGGTATGATAGGGTTTTTCTAAGCAAAAATGTCGAATTGGGTGGCAATGTTTTGCATGGACTTGCCCTTAGTACACTCAATGTCTCCGACGGAGGGGGATACAAGTCTCTTTTCACTTATAGTTTCGATTATGGAGGCTTATGGTCCTTCCATGTTGTTATGAAACCAACTCCAAAAATAGAAGAAAAGAGAGATCAATGCCTTATAATTCAACCACTTCGAGGGGGAAACCTTCTTTACATTACATAAATGAACAATTCTTGGATGATACAAATGAAAAAACCCCCTTTCTATATATTTGATTCCATGGGGTAAAAATAGAATCCTAGTCGTCCTAACAATAATAATGTAAGGGCATAATAATAACAATATGGGGGTTATAGGGGTATAAAAATAACAATAAGGGGGCTACACTAACAACAATAAGGGACTACACTAGTAATATAGCGACCTAACATGCCCCTCTCCTTCAAACAAGTGTTGTCCTCAATGCTTGATTATTTCTTGATGCTTCTATATAAATTCTCATCCTGCCATGTGGAATCTTTAATAGGTAAGTTCTTCCACTTGCTGATATACTCTGAAATTGATTGATTTCATAGTTGTCAAGTTATTTTTTCTGTGACTTCTTCAGAGCTTCTTTCACTGCGATGTTGATCTTCCTGTTGTTTCATTCGATTATGTACCAAATTTAGGTTATCCTTTGAGAGTTGGAGAACTTGTTGTTGATGCTTGATGTGATATTCCACTACTTTATCATTCATATTAGCTTTCATTTGATACTTCAAACCATCCAACTTATCGTTCATTTTTTCTTTTAAAACATCTATGTCATCTTTGATTGCTCTTTGTAAGATCGAAATTTGTTTCACTTGGTACCGTAATTTTGATATATCATACTGCAATTCTTCCTCTTAATGTGTCATAGTAGAGTTTTCTAAGGGCTTAATGGGTGTAAATTTATTTTTAGGGGGAATTTTAGAACCCAATACTAATATCTGTGCTTCAATATGCCCTTGGAATCACTTCAAACTGATTTTTCAAACAAGACTTATGCAATTTGAAAAACAAGATACACACCTTTTTCTTGCTTTTGAGGAGCTCGATATTGAAACTCAATTATCTTTGTGATTTCGAATCTTCTACATCTGAAATTTGGTCCTGTAGTATCCCTCTAAATCTTCTTTCGAATGCCACAAGTCTGACCTGATTTGGATGCTTCAAGACAAAGTTATGCCCAATCTCCCATAATGACCTAATTATGGACTGGTTCAATAGAGCGAACTTGTACGGCATGCCACGTGTCACTGTTTCCTCCTTCGGCTCTGAAATTGATATACAGGAAACCAAAATTCATGTAATTTTGGCCACTTTTTACAAAATTCTAATATAATGCTCAAAGAGAGAGTTATGATGATTTTCACAAGGTCACTTGTTTTAGATGAAATTTGGGAGCCTGCCAAAACCATAACTTCCATAGATCGTATCTAAGAAAATATTGCGAATCAAGATCTGAAATTTTTACACGAAGTTCCTCAGGATTTCTGATTTTTGTGGTAAAAATTTCAGCTTCTAAACCTCCGTAGAAAAAATTTTATAGCGAAAATGCCACGTTGACCTGTTTGGAGAAGCGAAACCCTAGAATCCAAAGCTCTAATACCAAATGTTATGAAACCAACTCCAAAAATAAAAGAAAAGAGAGATCAACACCTAATAATATAGCCACTTCGAGGGGGAAACCTCCTTTACATTACATAAATGAACAATTCTTGGATGATACAAATGACAAAACCTCCTTTCTATATATAGGAGTCCATGGGGTCAGAATATAATCCTAGCCGACCTAACAATAATAATGTAAGGGCACAATAATAACAATATGGGGGTTACAGGGGTATAACAGTAACAATAAGGGGGCTACAATAACAACAATAAGGGACTAAACTAGTAATATAAGGACCTAACACATGTGGATTTGCAAATGCTTTTACAATGCGAAGGGGAAACAAAGTTTAATGACAATGGAAAGTGTTGGAGAATCAAGTAGGGAAACAATTAAAACAATTATCCTATCCTTAATAATTGTTTGTGAACTTATGTTGGATTCTTATTATTCTTTATTAGATTCTTTTCATCAAATGATTATTAAGACCATAAGAGACAATGGATACAAAATGTAGGCTCTAAGCCAGGTCAAAACCCCTCCAAGGGGCAAACCCATAAAAAAATTATTCTCTTCTTATAGAATTAGATAAAATTATAAATTTGAGTCCCAAACACCAATACCAAGTCTTCTCACAAGCCCCAAGTCAACCCTCTTTCCAATATTTTCCAACAAGTCAAAGTCTCCTCAAGTCAACGATGGTAAAACCATTTCAAAACTAGTCAAACTTCAGATTTTGGCCCCTCTAGCATGATTTCGGCCTCCTAAAATAGACCTGCAATTTATTACTCTCCCACAATTCTAAAATTTTGCACATGTGGGATTTTTTAGGACAGATTTACTTCTTTTTGACCTTTCTCTCTCTCTCCTTGACTTTGACTTCTTTCCTTTTCTTTTTTCGTTTATTTTCCTCCTTTCACAAGAGATTGAACTTGCTTGATGTGTTTTTCAAATGAGGTCAAATTTCTCTTATATATACACATCTTAGGAGGTTGAATTGCCCCAAACAGAGCCAACTTGATGAGGTAGGGCTGACTTGGTCTTGTAGTGACAAAAATTGACATTTTGACTCAAAACAAAATTATTTTTTCATTTTCTTATCAAAGTCCAAATGGGACTTGGCTTCAAGACTTATGAAAAATATTATTTTGACTTGAAAAACCCTAGAAGCATGAAGAACATGCTTGACCTAGAAAAAAAATCAACTTGAGCATGAAACCCATGCTTAAAATAATATTTCTTTTTCTTTGTTTTACAAAAAGTATACAATGTCATAAGTACAAAGGTAATTATGAAGAATGAATCCAGTTACATTCTCCCAAACTCCCTCTTAACTAGGGAGGTGTTCATAATTACATAATTGGTATAAGGATTCTCACAAACTGAAATATTCTCATAAAAACAGTCGAATTGATAAACCATTCTTAAGCATCGATATCATAATCAATATTTTAAACATAGAAGGCCTTGAATAACAAGATTTATCTCTCCAATAGATCAGAGCACATTGTTAGGTTTTTTCACATGAGCCACCACACTGCCTCTCAAGGCACATACCCCATCAAAATGTTCACTGGGTATGTCCTTAAAGGACTGTTCTTGTCTTGGATTCCTAATCCTCAAAGAATATCAGTCCTCTTCAACCACTCATATATTGGATACCCTATCCAATCCTCAAAGAGTGTCATCCCACAATATTACTTCCTATCTTGGATTCCCAAACCTCAAGGAGTACCAATCCTATCTGCTTATCAAATCCTCCATTCTCCTTCCTAGTGCCTTCATTAGAATTATGACTATTAATCCTGGTCTATTGCATGACACATGGATAATATGATGTCTAACATCACTCCCTCTTAATCAAGGAGAGGTTACTTACTCCATCTTAAGCATAGAGGAGATTCATTACTTCCTTTCAACTAGGAAAACATAACCATAATCTCTTTAGCTTGTATTAAACTTCATCAATACATTAGCTACTAATTCTTTCATGGATGTATTCAAGTAGTATTTGCATAGGTCCTCCTTTCCTTTGCATCTCATCATGTTGACCTTTTACCTTCCTAGATGTTATGGATCTAAACTCTTCCTTCAATCTATGACAAGGTTTAGGTTATAACCACCCCTCCCATATCTACCCACTTTCACTGCCCCTGTCATGTTAAACATGAGCTGAGGGCTACTATGACATGCCTCAACCTCCTAAGTGCAATTAAGGAAGTGGAATCGACAACCAAAAACTTTACTGACTTCCCTCGGGTGCTACATGACCCCCAAGAGATAAACCACCCTTCTCGGTACCCAAACCCTGAGTTAAAATTATTTTTCAATGACCTAAACTCCTAGACGTGGGCATAACACTGCAGAAATTCGATTGTAACCCCCCAGTAAAATGCATAAGCCTACAAGGTAGCGACTGTAGCCTTTTCCCCCCAATTTTGTGCTTGCGACCACGAGATCTGAGCCACTTTTTCAAGGCTGGTATCTAGACCACTGCTCGGAACTTGATGAAACTTTGAAAGAACAATGAATGACATAAAGAAAAAGCTTCTAACACAAAAATTGATCAAGGACTCGACCTAACCAATCCTGACCATGACGAACATTTTTTCAAACACATTGAGAACATGTAATCTACAGGTCATGAATGCATATTTATACATAGGGGTTTGATACTTATATGAAAATCATCAAGAAGGTCTAATGCCCTCTCATAATAGCTTCCATAACATTCATTCGATCATGCACTCAATCACCAATCAAAACATGATAAATGCCATAACTAGAATCTGTCATGAAGCCATGCTTATAACCAACATATAATCATAATAATAACAATAATAGAACAACCATTAAAGCCACACTATAAAAAGTACCTTTACTCATAAAATATAAGAGAAAAAGAGTTCTTATTAACATATGCAAATCCAACCAGTTCAAGGACTTCCACATACCACTCGACCATAGATTGGGTTGAACCAAATATTTCTTTCAGCCAATCACCCTTGTGCCATATTCCAAGCAGGAATGTGGGATTCACAACAAAACAACCAAAGCTTCCTCAGGATTTACCTTAATCCCGCCAAAATCGGTCAAGGGACTCTTAGGCCTGAAACCCTCACCTATACAACCAGGCTTTACCGCAATCCTGTCATTACCGGTCAAGGGATTCCTTGGCCAAACAATAAACATACATGACCAGGCTTTACCGCAATCCTGCCAAAACCAGTCAAGGGATCACCAGGCCCTAAACAAGCCTGGATGCCTCCGAATTTATTCACCAATAACTTGAGGAATTTTCCTGTATCCACCCTCTGGTTTTACTGCGTATCCTGCCATTACCGATCAAAGGATTTCTAGGCCCTTGGGAATTTTCCTGAGACCACCTCACCCGATTCCAAAACCATTTGACAATCCAAAGCTCAACCAATTAAAAGAACCCCATCACACCATGGCTATCCAGAAATGGAAAGGCAAGGCTAAAACCATTGTCACACCTGGAAAAACCCATTTCGATGACAACAAGAGAACCAAATACACACATGCGTGTACCATGCATGTCAAAACTAGCAAGGAGATCATACATGCAACTCGATACCTGCAAGTAATCCCAATGTAGTCGCTTGATCCAACTCATCCTTGCTTGATCTTTTGATTTCCTTTGCTTTCTTGTCCTTCATTTTCCTTCCTTTCTCCAATGCTAGAGTGCTCCAAGAAAGTGTGCAAGGGTATGTGAGAGAGAGAATAGAGAGAGAGCTCCAAGCTAAAATTGACAAAAGGTTATGAACAGATCCTCAGAAGGCTTTTTATTAATGAGGCCTCTATTTTCTTCATTTTCCTCTATTTTCCTTCAATTTCCTCCTCGTGCAAATTTGTGACCTTTCACCTTCCTTTTTTCCTAATTCCATTTATTTTCATAAATAAAATGCTTATAAATGATTCTTTTCCTTTTCAAAGCCTTTGTCAATCTCCCCTTAGCAATAATTAACCAAATGAACACCCACTAGGATGTTTTTCCCAACATTCATCTTAGAATACGTGTTCCATGCCCTTGGTCTTATTTTTCGATTATTAACTTTATTACATGAACTTTTAATGTGGGGTTGTTACACAAGCCATCAACCTTTCATATCACTTTCCTCTAATCATCATTAACATCAAAAAAGGCATTATATCGAGCCAACCAATGTATGGTTTCTTACAATCATATGGAAAGTGATCTTCCATGATTATCATGTTATCCTTTGTATTTCTACCTTTCTCTGCCAAGATAGTGTGGACATCTAAGCCATATAATATTCTAAGGATCACCAAATCCATTCACTCAATCCATTCTTTCTATGAATTGAGTTCAAACCAGACAATTGTGGATATATTGTCTACCATGCAATAAGTCCTTCCAGGTAGCAAATTCATATCCCCAACTAGATAATTAATATCAAATCATTATCAAGCTTACCAATCATGATGGGCCTTTGTCTTAAAGATTAACATTCCTTCACATGTCCTTTATTTATACTATATCAAAATATTTCTTCATGTCATCAACCAATATTTAATGTGTTCATGGAATGAACCAATCAACAAGCTATTATAGCTTCCTCCTTGAAGTTTTCATTGCCAACCTTCCTTCTCCTTTTCAAGAGACCATTTAGGATGTTGATCATGTCTTTTGTTCATATGTCATACCACTCTATATTGAATAACCATGTAGAAGATTCAAGTCCTCAAAACATACCATACTCATGATTTCATGCATCGAGTAACCATTTAGGAGAGTTAAATATTTATTATAATCAATACATATCATGCTTATATTATTGAGCATGTTTTTGCAACCAACTCTTCTTACAACATTGTTGTAGACATGAATTCTACTTTCTAGTGAAGAGCTACTAAAAACATGCATACTTATTCTTTTCATACAACCATCTAGTCATCCTTCTTTTGAATGAGCTTACTTCAATCCTTATAGAGGACAAGTATTTATTTCAAGGAAGAGAAAGGCCTCAACTATGCCTTTCACACTCCAACTTGACCATCTTCATGCCTTCATCCTTCAAGATCATTCCAAAATAAGTGGAATATATATGATCCATGTCATAATGATTTTTTAAAATGTTGAAGAACCTTCTCTTAATGATGGTTCTTGTTAGAGGATCCTTGTTATCTTTTTTTCAAAATGACTACCTCTAAAATTATGTTAGAAAATACTTGGATGAATTGTGATGTGCAAGATAGTTAAAATGTCTTCATTCTTACTAGCTATATTATTTCTTCAAAACAACTTGATTATGTAGACTCCAATTCTTTTACTATCATATGATTATTTTTATGATGCCATGCTTCCTTTCATGAGGCCACAAAAATCAATATTCTTCTAGAGAATGCAACGATGCATACTACTCTAACTGCTACTTTCTAATAAAAGAAAGACAAACTACAAATAAACCTAATAGGGGTGGATTTCCCTCAATAGTATAGATCCTTGGGATATTCACTTTCATGTTCTTCATTTTCTTCGACTATGTGAGCCCCACTCCTTTCCTTTCTCTTATTAATTTTCTTGTTGTTTAGACAATCCCTCTTAAAATTTCCATTGTTGCACCCATATCATTGCATATTGGACATATCTTGTTTTCCTTTATACATTCCAAACTTCCCTTTATTCTTCTTAGGTTTTACAACAAAGTCTTGAGACTTTTCATTTGGTTCAATGTCATATTTTTCCTTCAATATTGTTTCTTCCAAGATACATTGAGCCCATAGTTCATCAAAGGAAGTGATATATATTTTTTGAGTAGACACTAGTTATAAAACTTCTCCATTCAAGTGGAAAAGAATTTAGTACACAAGTAGTCATTTATGAATCCGAGATGACTTCCCCAAGCCCTTTCAAATGATCCCTTAATTGTGAGATCTTCATAAGATATGAGGCCATATCTTCATTCTTTGACATCCTTGTTTTATATAGTTGATTCCTCAAGGATATTTTCTAACTTGATGTACTATTTCACCAACTTATCATAGATTTATTTAGATGTACTCAAATTTGCAACAAAGGGAATGAGATGATCCTTTATAGATTCAATAAGAATCCTTTGTGCCCTTACTTCTCCCTTCTTGTATTTTTTTCATTCTTGAGTCTTCTATTTTTCTGGTTCAGTAATATTGCCAAGAACATAGTCCATGATTTCATTTTCTATAAGCACCAAATCGATCGTTTTCTTCCACGTTAGAATGTTTGTTAATCCATTGAGCTTATTGCTTTATTTGTAAAACAAAGTCATTTGATTTTTAGTTTGAGACATGGAAGTAATATGGTACTTACTTTTCAAATGAGTGTCCCTGTAGATTATGCCTTCAACTATCTTGAAGCTTTCAAGAACCTTCAAGACACTTCAAATATGTCCTTCAATAACAAAGAGCCTTCGAGAGAGATAAAGATATATGTTTTTCTTCAAGATGATGGAGTTCAATAGAGAACCTTCAATGAGAGCTTATAGTCTTATTCTTTCTAGGTCAATAGATCATCTTCATTATAACATTCCTTATGTCTTTTAGCAAATGATTTCATTTAATGAGAAACATCCTCTTATGCCAACAAGAATGATCTTCAAGTTGCCTTCTCTTCACCTTAGCTCCGATTCCATGTTGGAGAATCAAGTAGGGAAACAATTAAAACAATTATCCTCTCCTTAATAACTTCTTGTGAACTTATGTTGGCTTATTATTATTCTTTATTAGATTATTTTCATCAAAAAATTATTAAGACCATAAACAATGAAGATAAAAAAAGACAATGGACACAAGATATAGGTTCCAAGCTAGGGAAAGACCCCTCCAAGGGGGAAAACCATAAATTTGTTTTTTCTCTTCTTATAGAATGAGATCAAATGAGAAATCCAATACCTAAACACCAAGACCAAGTCCACTCACAAGCCCCAAGTTATCCCTCCTTCGAAGCTTTTCAAACAAGTCAAAGTCTCCTCAAGTCAATGATGGTCAAACCCTTTCAAAACCAAACCTGCAATTTTCGACGCTCATGCAACTATGCAATTTCAAACATGCGGGAGTTTTTAGGGAAAACTTACTTCTTCTTTGACCTTCATTTCTCTCTCCTTGAATTTGACATCTTTCCTTGTGTTTTTCGTTGATTTTCCTCCTTCTTTCACAAGAGATCAAACTTGCTTGATGTGATTTTTAAATGAGGTCAGTTTTCTCTTATATATACACATCTTAGAAGGTCGAATTTCCCAAAACCAAGCCTATTTGGTCTAGTAGTGACAAAAATTGACTATTTGACTCAAAACAAAAATATTTTTCCATTTTCTTATCAAAGTCCAAATGGGACTTGAATTCAAGACTCATGACAAATATTCTCTTTACTTACAAACCCTAGATGCTTGAGAAACATGCTTGATCTATAAGGAAAATCAACTTGAGCATGAAACCCATGTTTAAAATAATAATTAGTTTTATTCTTTTTACAAAAAATATACAATGTCATAAGTACAAAGGTAATTATGAAGACTGAATCTAGTTACATTCTCTAACATAAAGCTCATTGCCTTTATAGACTCCCATGTTTTGGTTTGATTCTTTTATGACCCTCAATAAATGACCATGCCAAGAAGAAAAAAAAAATGTTTAATGGGGGTCCCATCTCAACAGCGTGGATGAAGAGGAAACTTTTTAAAGGTATTTTGACTTTCTCACTCCCTGGCATATGCTACTTTCCTCTGCATTGTTTCTCCTAAGGGTTTTTCCCTACTGCTTTGGTCCATGTTGTGTTGGGGCTTTCATGGGTGCAACAGTTGGCCATCCTTGATGTACAACCCACTTGTGGAGTCTTTCCATTCTCGCATATTGAGCTGGTATAGAGCAAAACTTTCTACATATTTATTAAAAAATTCAATGGAAATATGCCCCTTTCTGGATTAGAAGTATAAACTATGTTTTCTCTCTAAAACAATCTATAGAATAAAAATGGGGCATGCTGATAAAATTTCAATGCTTGCAGTTTGCTGGGAAGGTTCTTCAAGATTCAAATTATCATAAATATTATAATATCTTAAAAAATTCAACCAACATCCTATGCACAAGGTTGTGTGGGGATGTTCCTGGTGTCAAGACATCAAATGGAACATCAACCTCGAAAGCAGTACAAGGGAAGGTTTTGATCCCTGCAAATATGAGTCAAAACATTCCAGGCTCTTATATTATGTACCAAATGGAGTTAAGCTCCATCTATGGAGGTCAACAACTCAGGGGTATATTCCCTATTTTTGCTCTTGAGTCTAAAACCATTATTTGTGGATTTAATGGCTTATGGCCAAAACCTGAATCATTATTTCAGTGGATGTTCACCTCTTGGACACCTAAATATGATATTTATCTATGCTCTAAAGGATTTTTAATAGTTCAATCTGACTCTAAAAAATATTTGGATTTTATTCATAAGGAAGGGCCATGGTTTTGGGGAAGAGCTGGTCTATTTATTACTCCATGGTTCCCTGAGTTTGATGACACAACCATGGTGGTCACATCTATGCCAGTTTGGGTTAGGATTATAAGCCTCCACCTTCCCTTCTGGAATCAAAAAGTTCTTGAATACATTAGAAACAAATTGGGAAAATTCAAAAAAATGGACCTGGAAATAACAAATAAAGGAATATTCAAATTTTCTTGGATTTGTGTGGAGATAGACCTTAGCAAAGTGTTACCAGATCACAAAATTTTGAAACAAAATAATCTTCGGTGGTCCTAAATTTTAGATTATGAAAACATGTCTTTTCAATGTCATAAATGTTTCCAAACATGTCACCTACAGAACACATGTCCACAGTCTAGGAGGATCACAAAAAAGAAAAAGAGGCACTCAAATAGGCCAAAAGGATGGCAGTTTACCAAGCCTGCCCTTTCAAAAAATGAAGAGGAGGAAAACAAAGAGACTCATTTCAACCATACATAAGACAAAATGGAGGGGAATGTAATTACATAAGTAGGGTCTAACTCTCTTCTTAATTAGGGCCCCAAAGCAAAAAATCAACAGTCTTCAGATGGGAATCGAGGCACAAAATGAGCTCACGTTTTTGAGAGCTCAGATTTAGACAAAGAAAATCTTCATTTGGAAGATGGTTGAGAATTGGCGGTGGTTTTGGTTGAACCAAATCTTGATGGTTGGAAAAATTTGCAACAGAGGAAGGGAAAAATGAAAAATTCAACACTAGTTGTCATCCTTGATTTTGTTTTCTCTTGTTGTAGTTTATTTCTAAGCTTATGCTTTGTGGTTATATGCCATTTTAAGAACCATTTTTTTCTTTTCTATTCTATTTTGATTATGTTAGAGTCAGTCCTTACAGCCCTACATCAGAGATCATTTCTCTTCTTGCATATTCATTTCTAGGTGTCTCGCTCGACTCACTTCATTGCATTTCGATAGGGGCATGCCATTTGTCTGACGGTAAGGGTTTGGTATTCTTGTATTCCCTCATGCTTGTACCTGCTGGGATAATTACAACTCCTCAAAATTCATCGAAGTTTAGTTCACGTCATTCATGGTCATAGATGATTATTTTGGTCAACAAGAGTCTTTTAGTTTTAGAGTCTAGGGTTCAGTCTTTTGATATGTTTAATAAATGCCTGCAGGCCATGAGGATGGTTTTCGAAGAGGTTCTTAGTTTAAATTTTCATCATCAAACACATTTGAGGACATTTCTTGTTCAAAACTATGTTTTGAATAAGAAATTGTCGAATTCATTTTTTGTAATAATCATGTATTTTTTCCGCCATAAAAATTTCAATGTAGCCTCTGGTCTTTGCCGAAGTCCAAATGCCAACATCCCTGCAAAAATCAACTAATTTCATCAGTCCAAAACTTAGAAAATCAGTATCTATTATAGGTCATCTTATCCCCTTTGAAGATCCTTTGCCGAGATAGACCCAGAGAGAGCCCTCTCCTATCCTCGTAGGGCTAGCTACGAGGCTAAGCTTGGTTTGATGTTGCCTTGAGTTTTACCTTATTTCAGCCTAAGGTAGATTCGAGCGCTAACAGATTAGACATGTATTTCTATGTTTCTTTATGCATGCACACTATGTGTGTTTACAAAATGTAATTTTTATTCCTCTAAATAAAAATTACAGTTTTTTTCCTTAGAAAAAAAAACACTCTTGTAATAGGGAAATTTGGGGATCTCAAACAACTTTTTTTGTAATTGTGGACATTACGGAGCTACCAAATCACTTTTATTTGGAAGCATCCAAAGGTTCATATGTATGAATAATTTTGTAATTTTCAATCTTCTACAATTATAAGTATACCCACAACATCCATAACTAAAGGTAGTTTTCCTAAATCATTGACCAAATATTTGACCATGCTCCAAAAGAAACAAGGCAATTTTTCAGGAAAAGGTTCAATCAAATTAAAGTAGTATTCTCAGTGTCTTGACTACATCATCTTTCCATTAGGCTTATCCAAAGCTATATAGAGTAACCATAGAAGTTCTAGTTTTTAAGTGTTTGATTCAACTCAATCTTTTGCCACCGCCTCTATTCAACCAATCTATTGGATCTCCCTCCCACTATTATTGTCCTCCCCTTAAACCCAAAAAATTAGAGCATCAATTTATGTTATCCAATGTTTTCCCTATAAAACTCAACTCTTTAATAAGAATATATTTCAAATATGCCATCTCCTCTTGTAATTTAATCAAACACGACCATTGTAAATTAGACATGTGCTTGAATAGTGTATGAAGTGCAATGTGTAAGGTCAACAAGAGTGAGGGGGATCCTATTCAATTTCATAGGAACACCTGTAATAAATTTTTCTCAGGGAATAGGGGCAGTATATAGTAATTTAGTAGAGGCATATGCCATATTGAAATGCCTTCAAATAGCCAGGGAAATGAAGGTCATATCTATAATTGTTCTAGGAGATTCCACTTATTTATTTATTTTTATTGTTTTTGTAAGTTTGACATTTGTGAGGCTACATCATGGTCATGTCCAATAATAACACCCAAAGTGGAATTGAATGAGTGACTTAACATCTAGGAGTGCCTTAACAGAGCACTCGATCACCATCTATACAAGACCCCGCGGAAGAGATTCCACATTTATTATTAAGGTTGTGGTTTGGAATATTAGTCCTAGCGAATACAAAATTAGCTATGGTGCTTCATTGAGTAAGGGAGGAGGCCAAGTATTTTGAATTTGTCTCCTTTTACTATGTCAAATGAGAGAAAAACTCTAAAGCAAACTCATGGTCCAAAATGGCCACCATCCTAAAATTAGAAGAATGTATAAGAATGGGGAGTGTTCTATATGTTGCACCCCTTAATGGTGTATTATAATTTGACATTTAACAATCACACGGATCTCTAACTCAGACATCAACTAGAAGGTTTTGGGAGGAGTGAAATGAGGATTTTTCTTGGCCTTTCTCACATGACAAACCTTCTCTCATCTTTGGTTAATGAATGTAAGATAAAATGGACATGTTAACACTCAAGGACTAAGAATTGTAGGATGATGAGAATGGGTAATAATTGATGGGGGAAATTTATTATGATAAGGCTCCATGTACGTGAAATTAGGACCCCTGTTTAGGATGTTGGAAATTTCTTTTTTTGAGGTGAAATTTTGCTACGAATCTATAAGGATTTCCATGGTTTTGGTATCTGTGATTTGGGCCCAATACCTTGACATTTTAGCCCTCTAGTTTTCCTTTTAAAATATTGTAAATTAGCTCAAGAATTCTGTTGAAGTGGGAATTTGTTGTACCTCTTTATTCCTGATGCTCTCTAGTTTGCGTTCATTGTGGTTTTCTCCTATGAATAATTTTTGTTGAGAAATTTTAAGACAAATGGATTGGTAATGTTGGTATTGTACTGGAAAATATGAAGCTTATGGTAATTTTTTGGTATATCAAAAGGGTATCAACCTCTCCCTATCAACCTAGTTATATTGTCTTTAGTTCTATTCATTCCCTTATTGCTATTATTTGTTGGATTAATTCTTGTATTGATTTTTGTATGGTTATTCTAGTTCAAAGACTCACCTTTACAAATACTGGTTTCCACTATTGCACTAGGTACACCTATTTCATAAATGTCACAAACGAGCGAGTTACAACATGTCTCCTAAGACTTCAACCCACTTAGTTGGGGAAACAAATTGTTCATCAAACCACTCGAGCTAAGATCCATTAATGTATTTGTTGCTTTGATGATGGTGGTTTTAAAAGCCATTTTATTTGTATCTAGTAGGCATTTTTTTGCATAGGTATAGGTTTTTGTCTGGTTTGTTTAGAAAGTATTATAATGTAGATATGGAGCATAGGAACATGTTGGAGTTAAAACAAATCCTAAGGAGTACATCTAATCCAACATGATATATTTTATTTCAATTACTTCTAAGATGCATGAAAGTGTGAGCATCACTATGTGTCACAATGTACCACTAATATAAGCCCATTAGTACATTAGAGGTAGAGGCTATATATCTTGGAAGCTGAGTGTAGCATGCTGTGAAATACAACTCTAAATATTCACAAAGATGCTCTCTCATTTGCATCAAAAAACAAAGAAACTACACACTATGTCCAAGTGGAATTGAAGGATGAAGAGATAATTCACTAACTGCAGGAGCTAATGGACATTGAGCAACAACATTCACGTCGTTCAAATGCTAGTCATGATGAAGCCAAAAATTTACATGTCTTTTGTTAATAGTTATGTTTTTTAGAATCATAATTTTATCAGCCAATTTTGTAAATATGGCTATATTTTGAATAATATGGAATGCCAAATTTATAGAATGTAGTAAGTTTTGTTTTGTAGAATTAAGAAGCAACATGGCTCTAGGACTTCTAACTATGAAAACATAACTATGTATATAGTTGTTTGCATTTAGCTACAATCTTTACATATTATAGGAATTTTTCATTTTTGTTAAAATAAATATAAAGTGCAAAGTACATTTTTGATGTTGATTAAATACTATTGGGCCTTCACTTTAAAGCCTTTTTAATTGTTAGATGCTCCAATTTTAACCCTTTTCTCTCCCTCTTTCCAACTCATTACTATCCCTTTTATCATATTCACTCGTGTTTTCAAGGAAAATGATCACAACAAGTTCATAAGGTATAAAATTGTTAAATTATAATATTTTCCCTTGTTTTTTATGAATTCATAGGGTTAGAACTTGTTTTTGCTAATATTGGTTCCATATCTTGTAGCCCTATAATAGATCTACTAACCCTATTCATTGGTTGGCATACTTGCGCACACCCAAACGAAAATATAACACATGGGTTTTGTTGCCTAGTGTTAGTTGATTTCTTTTCCTATCAAAGACAAGAGTAAACCTCCTAGGGAATTATCAAAATTCCCTCTTCATTTTTTATGGAGGTGGTACTCCTCTTTCAATATGTTGATGACTCTTATTATGGCCTTGGATGAGTGTAATGGGTGAGTGCTAAATAGAAAACCCCAACAAATATTCCAACAAAGCTCTAATAAAAAAAATTTATTCATCAACCATGCAAGAAATGAATATTGAAACAAAGATTTTTTTTATGTACTAGGGCCACCCTCAACAAGTCTTTCCTTCCTCTTAAAATGGCGTGAATTACAAATCAAGTATGACTTTGCAAGATGAAATTAATAAAATAAAATAAAATGGATGGGTCTTCAAAGAAATTTAAATGAATACACATGTTAGAATAAAATGAGTTTGTAAAGCTTCAATTGCACAAGAATCCAATGATACATCACCATACATACTCATGCTTGCAACACGAAACTTGAATAGATCTTTGTGGGAGAAATTAACAATAATATCCCAATATGACAAGTTTAACATTGTCTAAAAATAGAAACAACCTTAAAAATGACAAATAGATAAATTATAATTAAACTACATTTACTTCATTACAAGTAGGGATCTTACTCAACCATGAGGGTTAGCTCAATTGGTCAAGCTCCCTTTCCTAAAGCACCTTGCCATTGGGAGGTAACGGGTTCAATTCTCCTCGATGTCCTCAAGGTTAGGATATGATTAGTTTGGCTGGGGGCGTGATCCCTTCACGTGGATCTACCCTGTTTTTTCATGAAAAAAGAACGAAAGAAGGGATCTTGCTCCATTGGACCTAAAATACAATATGAAGTGCTTGGAAGAGATGAGAATACATAATTAAAATTAGATCTTCTTGTAGCTAAGAACACATAAAAAATCTAATGTAAATACATATGTAGAAGATTGTATGAGAGGGAAATATGAGCAAGCTAAATCACAAATCTTTTAGAAAGGCAAACTCTTCTTCAGCAAAAAACCCCAGAAAACCACACCCTATTATGAATACGATTTTCTCCCATTAGAGTCTTCTCTTTGTATTTGAAACCTCTTAATGTTAATTGAATGAAGATCAATTTTGAAAACACAAAGTTAGGAATTCATCCTCAACTTGGGTCCCACTTCAGATATTCTAGACTTCCCCTTTTATAAGTCATTTAAAAAAAATGGTGATAGCCTTAATATTGACAATGATGTTCTTTTGAATATCCAATATGATATCTAGAAATTTATCCCTAGAAATATTTGCCAACATGTTTTCATGCTTCTAGCTTTCGAAATAGCTTTCATTTTCCCAAATTGGACAATGAGAACTCAAGCTATGGTCTTAGAAAGTTTATGCCTCATCCACCATTGACCTGCACAAAGTGACTCAACAACCGTTGATCTACTGAATTTTAGCCTTTTGATTTATAAATCAGCCCTAATCATCCAACATGCATTATGGGAGGGAATTTAAAATGATTTTTAAATAAATGGACTCATATTATTTGTATATGAAGTAGAAACATGGAACCTTGCATAACTTACACATAATGTAGTTTTTGGTTTCCACATCATTGTCGAGTCATATGTGTCCAACTAAAAACTTCTAAGTGTCACCCCCAATATGTGTATCCAGTTTACAAGTGTCATAAGGAGAGATGCCAAAAGAACTTAGGATAGAAATGATATGAGAAATATTAATAATGTGAAGGTGAGGTGAAGAACTAAAAGTAAATAAGGTTAAAATTGACTAAGTAATAAAGCATGGATAGTGAAGTGTTATCCGAGGGAAGGGTTGTGTGGAGGATTTTGAAAATGAATAAATAAAAAGGGAAGAGGAGGTAAGATAATTCCAAAGGGTTGTATGTGCAGAGGAAGGTGAAGTGGGGTAATGTTCCATACAATTGGAAAATGACTAAGTAAAAAGAGAAGAGGGGGTAAGGTAGAATTATGAAGGATTATGGAGGTTAGGTGATTTGTCGAGTAAAGTATGTGCAAAGAATATGAAGTGGGGGGTAATGTTTCACATATTTGGAAAATGAAAAAATGACTAAGTAAAAAGGGAAGAAGAGGTAAGGTAATTCCACCTGAAAATAACACTTAATTAAGGAAAATGGGAAATAGATAAACACCATAAATAATGGAAATAATCATAAAAAAGGAAGTGATGGAGATATGTGGGGAAAATAATAATATCTTTGGCATATGACCTTTTTTCTTGATTTCGTAAAATGCTAGAAAAATCTGAGACACATGGATATCTAATGAGAAGATGAAAATAATCAATTCCTTTCTTTCTAATATATTTCTTTTCTTCTCTTTGCAACATTAAACTAGCTAAAATATTGTTTTTTTAGAATTCACATATTTGATGTGTGACATGAAAACACATCAATAGTGTTATGATATGGTTTAGTGTTAAAAAAATCGACTCAAGGTTGGATGAAGAAGGCACTACTTCGTACCCAAAGTTGTGGCCAACTACAAGCCAAAATACGGTACCCAAAGCAGTGTAGGTCTCTTTTCTAGGTGGAAGGGGTATTATCATGCATCATCTATCTTGAAAAAATCCCACAATAATTGTTTATATGATATCCTTTTCAGTAAGTAATCATAATTTTAGTATGGTGGTATGCCATGCATTTTTTATATTTTAATGGTTAAAACAAATTTATAGACTTGTGAAACTAGAGGAGTCAATTGTGGCCTTACAATGCCCTATCTCACTTTAAATATGCTATGTAATGTAAAGGTAAGGGGGAGTACATGGAATATAGCCTATCGAAGAGGGTCAAGAATGAATGTTTTATGCAAAGTTTATTAAACTTGTGAATTCCATTGTAAACCTATGAATCAATTTATTTTATACAAACGTAATGTTGATATTAGGATTTTTGCATAATCTAGTAGCAACGTTGTAGCTTCTCTTGCAACACAAGTCAATGAGGAAGGCCCTCTAATCTAGTTTGTGTTGTGAAATATTTCTCTTAGCTAGATTAGTTCGTTAAATAGATTTAAATTCATGTCTTGGCATTTTAGATCAGAATTTTGATTTTTCATTATTTAATTTCTTGAATATTGTTTGCAGTTATTCTTTATATGCTTTCATTTATAAGTGTTGGTTCCCTATAAAAAAGGAACACTAAAGATTGAAGAATAAATTTGCTTCTATTTCGTTGTAGAACTACTTGTTGATTTCAAACAAAGTACTGTGATCTCTATCAGAAAGAAATCTCGTAAACATAAACCAAATGATCAAATATATCTCTATAGTATTTTTTTATTTTTGCTCTTATTGGTTTTTAATGCAATTGTGTTTTCTAAAGAATTAAATCATAGAGTTCTTTTTGTAACATAGAAATCATTAATGATATGATCTTTGCACATATAGTGTCTGCATATCACAAGATTACATAACATGGATTGATGATAAAATGTAATAGGATCTATACATTTAAATTGAATGACATTTTTGGAACCTTCCTAGGGAGATGTGAAAGGGATCAAAATATTGGTGGTTTGATCCTTTTACTTTTATCTTTTTGTTTATGCATATAATTAATGGAAAGGGGAGCACAATTTATGTCAAAGGATAACTTGGTGGTGATAGGCTCTTAATAGCATGAGGTGTTCAAGTGCATGGTCATCGTTGAGGTTGATTGAGTTTACTTTGAGTGTAGTGTGTTTTATTTATGTAAATAATTCCACTCATATTTCTACTATTAAGGGTAGAATTATTAAAGGATAAATAAAGAATTTTCACTTATTTCAGGTGTTGTAAGAGCCTTCATGCATTAATCCATTTCTAAGCAGGAACTCTAGAACAACAAGAGAATTCAAAGATGCTCAATAATTTGTTGAGTAAAGGAGGGTATATTACCATAAGGATCTTTTCAAATCCCCACCCAAAGTTCAAAATTGTAACTAGGGATGAGTCTCCATCTCAATAAGTAATATAAGAGAAAATGATCCTTGAGAATCTTCCATAAGAGGAGGATCTACAAGTTTTTTTTAGTTATCCTTATAAGCAACCTAAGGAGAACAAAGAATCATGCAAAAAATTTGATGAAGAGCAAACACTAGAGCCACAGATCGAAGAATTTTTTTCATGCTTGTCACCGGATTTCATTGCATTCTTGAATACCGGATTCATTGAAGTCTCAAAATAGCTTTGTTACAGAATAAAGGAAGGCATGGAAACTAATGCCAATGAGGAAAAGTTTCAAGGAGACAATGGTTACATTAAATCTTGGTTTCATACAACTTCCAACCAAAAGCACCAGTAGGATTTATTGGTACCATTCCCTTTAGAACGATTGGTTTCTCATATCATGGAATCCATTGAGGCACGTTTTTCAAATTTAGATATGAGCACTCTTGAGAAAAGTTTTTTTGTTTTCCAAGTAGAGTAGGATAAGGAAAATAAATAAATAAATATTTCAAGTTGCGAAAACTGGACAATGGAACATATAAACATGATTTTTTCTTGAAAACCATGTATTTGGTTGGAAAAATCCACTACAAATTTCTACACAATGATGTTGGTTCAATCCTTTGTTCATGGTTCTTCAAATTATTTTGTTTGATGCTCAAGTTGAATGATTCCGAATTCCCTAAGGCATTCCTTCCATTAGATCTTGTCCCATCAACTTTAGCACTTTATATAAGATTAATATTGGATATATTTAATGGCACCTTTTGACTTGCATACATTAATGGTAGGCCTCCATGATAGCAAGAGTGGGAAATCATCAATGTATACTAGTTGACATATTCTGCAAGTGATTCAACTACAACACATTTATTTGTACCTATCAAAATGTATTATGGTACTTTGGCACTCATTTTCATTAACAATGAGTTGTCTCATGTTGGTTAACGATATTCGTTAATGATCGATAATCCAATGAATTATTTCCATGTTATACTCTAAAACATTGATTTACATTAATATAATTGTACATAAGTTTGGATATGGGTGAAGAATATTTGGTTTCATGGCACTAATGATAGCTTGTAGCTTCTCTAGATTTTTCAAATAAAAAGGAAATAGTAATTGTTAAGTTAAATAAGCTTCTTTGTTTCAAAAAGAGGGAGTTCTTTGTTCCAATAGTATATTTTTTTTATTCTCGTAGCAAATTTCAGTTTCTTTAATTAAATTTCTTGTCATAAAGCATAAAGCAACCATCCTTTTTATTATTTATCATTCCAATTTATCTTTCACCAAATTGGTTCCCAAATGTTATATAACATGCATTTTGATCAACATCAACCTTGATCTTTCTAATAGCAGGATATAACATTCCTTTGGTATAATGCATAGGTGATCCGGATTTATGCAGGAACGCAATAGAATAAACATATAACCATAAATACAAAGATGTAGTGTAAATAACACTTAATTTCATTAATATCAAAGAACTGAGATTTGCTTACAGACATAATGGAAATAAACTAGCTAAGGCGCTGGTAGCTATCTCTAAGAAGATATGTGGCGGCTACAGGCTTCTGAATTGAGTTATAATGAGGCTCAAGGGCCTATTTATTATTTAGAAACAATGGAAAGCCCTAAACATCCAAAACCCTAACCATAGGAGATGAAGCGCCAAAACTATGGGCCCCGTTTGGGTAAATTGGTGTTTCAACTTCCCGGGGATGTAACTTTGGCATACGATCTCCATTTGACGCGAACCATACCTCGTTAGAAATTTCTATCTGAAGAATACAAATTTTGAGTGAGAAAAATTGGTCCATGGACCCATGTTGCTCTCGTTTTTCCCAAAAAACTTCGTTTAGGGCCTCAAAACGGCTCCGGAAGTTCAAAACCCGAAAAACTGCTAAAAATAGTAAGTTGTGCCGAAACTGAAAAATTGAAAGAGACAATGGTGGGGCCCCAAGAGGAATAGGTAGGTGACCACCAATATCCACCTGGATCATTCCTCCCCCTTTAGGAAGCAATGGTCCCCATTGCGTTAAGATCCTCTATGAGATGAGGAAACTTCTATTGAACTTGGTCCCTGGTGAACCACTTTCCTTGGTGCAGGAATTGGCCAGCTTTGACAAATCGATACAATTGGATCTTCTATTGGCGAGTGTTCTTGATTTGAATGTACGTCATACAATCTGTGGTGGCTTGTTCCATGTAGTCTGGGTTTAACTTTGTTGGTGTGAGTTGTTCTGCAATGTCAGAGGTGTCCAGTAGAGGTGGGAAGTAGGTACGAAGGTGGTCCACATTGAATACTGGGTGTAGACCAAGGAATGGTGGAATACTAAGCTCAAAGTCATTGTTCCCTATAGCCTTGGTGATGGTGTACGGCCCATATTGGACAGGGTTAAGCTTGAGGTGGGGTCCAGTGAGGCGCTCCTCTTGCAAATGTAGCCACACTTTGTCGCCCACTTGGAAGTTATGTGGCACCCGATGTTGATCATGGTGTTGCTTGTACTTAGCATTGGCTTTGTCCAATATGTCATGAACCTATTGGCAGATGTGCTGAATGTGCTCGATGAAGCTATTTTCTTTGTCAACTTCAGACTGGACATGAGCTGAATTGGCCTGAGTAGCCGCAAATGGCATGGCTACGTTAATGGGACATAGTGGCTGGAATCCCAAGCCCACCTGAAAGGGGATGTGGCCGGTTGAGCTGTGGAGAGCCCGATTATAACTATGTTGTACATATGGGAGGCTCTTGTCCCATGTGCGTGGATGCTTTGAATTGTGCATGCACAGAATGTGCATATTCATTCTGTTGATGACCTCTGTCTGGCCATCTGTTTGGGGATGGAAAGCTGTGGACTTGGTGAGCTTGGTGTCCAGCATTGACCAGAGGCTGGACCAAAATGTGCTGAGGAACCTGCTATCCCAATCTGATGTGATAGACTGTGGGATCCCTAAGTGCACCCACACTCATTCAAAGAAGAGTTTAGCAGTGGCTTCTGTTGTGATATTCTTCTTGTAGGCCGCCATAATGGCCATCTTCGAGAATCTATCGACGAACACGAAAACACAGTCATTTCCATGCTTAGTAGAAGGCAAGCCCGACATGTAATCCATGGAGATGGATTCCCAAGGTAGACTAGGGGTAGGTAGCGGAGTATATAGGGCTTGCTTCTTGATGGTCGGTTTGGCAATGGCACAAGCAGTGCAAGATTTGATGTGCTTCCCGACATCCTTTTGAAGGTTCAACCAATATAAATACTTCTGCAGTACTTCTACTATTTTCTCGACCCCGAAATGCCCAGCAACTCGACTGTAGTGTGCTTCCCATATCATCTTGGCACGCTCACTTGAAGGAACACAAAGGTGTTCTAGGTGACATAAAAGTGCATCTTGGAGGTGAAAATTTGGAACTTGCGTACCCCCCAAGAGTGCCTTGTATGTGTGGCCAAAGTCTAGGTCTCTCTTGTAGAGAATCAGCCAAGTAGAAGTCTCATGCCCACAAGAGTTGAGAACGGTGGTGAGCGCCACGATCGGTGGTCGGCTGAGGTAGTTTGCAACATTATTGGTGCTACCATTCTTGTAGTTGATGTTCAAATGAAATTGTTGCAGATATGTGGACCACTTCTGATGGCGATAATTTTGCAACTTCCCTTGTGTCTGTATGAACTGCAGGGGCCAGTGGTCTGTGTGGATGATTATTTCCTTCCTCAAAATGTAATGCTTCCATTGTCGACAAGCTTGCACAATCGAATACATTTCTTTGTCATAAGTGGGATACTTGCGAGCTATGTCAGACAATGTCTGACTGTGATATGCCACTGGATGTCCCTGTTGAGTAAGAACTACCCTAGTAGCATAGTCAGAGGCATCCATCTCAATCTCAAATGGTTGTTGCAAGTATGGTAATGTGAGCACTGGGGCAGAACAAAGGCGATTTTTCAATTCTGTGAATGCCTTCTGTTGAGATTCCGACCAAAATAATTTTTCTCTCGCTCCTCCCTTGGTGACTTGACTCAAGGGCCAAGTGATATGATATAATCGCAACACGAACCTACGGTAGAAATTAACATGACCTAGAAAGCCGCAAAGCTCTATTATAATGGTTGGGGCTAGCTAATCTCAAATGACTTGGATCTTGGTTGGATCCACAAGCACCCCCCTTTCGTCAATAATGTATCCCAGATATTGAACTTGGGTCATGCCAAAAGTGCACTTCTCCAAATTGGCACACAACTTGTGTTGCCGCAGTGTTTGGAGGACTTGTCGGATGTGGTGGAGGTGCTCTTCCCAAGTTTGGCTGAAGATCAGAATGTCATCCAAGTACACCACTACAAATGAGTTGGTAAATGGCCGCAAGATGTCATCCATCAACCTCATGAAGGTTGCGGGAGCATTCATCAACTTGAAAGGCATGACCATCCATTTGAAAAGGCCTTTCTTGGCTTTGAAGGCAGTCTTCCACACATCAGAGGGTTTGATTGGTACCTAGTGATACCCAGAATTCAAGTCGATCTTGCTGAAATATTTCGCCCCTTTGAGTTGGTCCAGAAGGTCATCAATCCATGGGATCGGGTACCTATTCTGGACAGTGATCTTGTTCAGTGCCCGATAGTCAATACAGAGTCTCCACGTCCCATCCTTCTTCTGTACCAACATGATTAGGCTCCCATAGGGCGATGAAATTGGTCGGATGTGACCATTCTACAGCAACTTCTGAATGTGCCTCTTGATTTCATCGTTCTCCAGAACAGAGCATCGATAGATCGGTCCATTGGGTAGCGACACACCTGGGGTCAGATCAATCGGGTGCTTGACCTGATAGTGCAGAGGAACCCCTATGGGTGAGGTGAAGATGTCCCCGTACTCCTCCACAACCTTGTCCATTTGTTGTTGTCATGCAGAGGAGCCCTGTCTGGAGGTCATGGCCACAATATTCTTCTTGCCCCAGGGGTGTATCATCAGGAAAAAGAATTTCCTATTTTGGGAAATGATCTTATTGCATTTTTTTGTAGTAACCAAAGAGATAGCGGTAGGAGGTGGTACCTCTGATATCGTATACAACTTATTTCCCAAAGTAACAATAACAGTGCGAGGCCGAGACTCATACACAACATGACACTTCCACAAGTATGGTTGTCCTAATAATACATCATAAACATCAATAGGAGAAATGTCACATAATATCTCATCTGTGAAGGGCTTGATGCTATAGGGAAGGTGACACTACTGGCTGACGCGGAGATCTCGTCCTTGGTGAAGCCACCCGATGGTGTATGGATGTGGGTGGGTAGTGGTAAGCAAGCCCAACCGCTTCACGGTGTCTTCTGAAATGAGGTTCTTTTGGCTCCCATTGTCGACATTGAACTATACTAGGGATCCCTTTACCCACATCTGGGAGTGGAAGAGACGTTCCTCCTCCTCTAAATCTTTCGGTTCCTCCTTCTGGATCTTCGTAATGGCAACAGTGGAATTGGGCTCCGCATCAATAATCTGTTTCCCTTTGTCATTCCCCTTGTCAGGTTCTGATTCAGAGTCAGAGCATGCATCTGACTTAGAAGCCCTCATCTCGGCCACCAGCGACTGCTTGGCCCAACACTCACTTGTGTTGTGAGTGGAGCTCTTATGGAACTCACACCACTTTCCCATGTCCTTCTTTGGCTTTGTAGTGTTGTTCTTTTCTTGTGGCTTTGACAGGTTGTCTTGAGCCACCATGCCTTGGCTCTATCCTTTGTTCTGCGGTTTGGGAGCACCTTTCCCTTGCTTTTGATTCGCAGATCCAAAGTCTCGCTTCTTCTGTTTGAATTTTTGCTCAATCTTGGCAGCATACCGGTATGTCGTACCAAGCGAGGAGACATTGAGGAACTCCAGTTCCTCCTGAATGTATCTATGCAGATAACTACGATACTTTAGCACTAGATGTTTCTTTGAATATTTGATACCCAACTTTGTGCGTAGGGTATGGAACAGATTCATCAGCTCATGCACATCTTGATCCCTTTGTTGTCGCAACGTGGTCCATTGTATGTACTTGTCCTCATAGCTCCTCATGGGATATTATTATTCCTTGATGGCGTTTCAGAAATAATTCCAAGTGGGTATGGTCAAGAATAGAGAGGGTTCTGTCTCGTCCTTTTTCTCATAGTAGGTTTCCCACCAGTCCTTGACATGGGGGGTAGCTTTGAGGAGTGAAAAAATAATCTTCTCCTGGTCGGAAAAGTCATGAACCGAGAAATATGCTTCTAATAGATTCAACCATCTATCTATGTCATCTACATCTATTTGACCCTCAAATATTGGAATGTCAAAATTTACTTGTACCTTAAAGGGAGTTGCACCTCCAGAGTGGCTGCTGGATGCAGATGCGCTGCCAGTGGGCAGTCGTTGAAGGATCTAGGCAAAGTTATCCATCATCGCTTTCCTTTGTTTTTCGAGGGCCTCCTTTAGCAATATTTTGATAGGATCTCCTACTCCCTCATCTTTCTTTTCATCCCCCATGGGCGTCCGTTGGGGTTTGCAAGGCTGATCTTTCAAAGGTTCCACTAGATCGAGCCTTAACTCTTTATACCCTGACCTCGTTGGGGACATGCAAAGAAGGATTGAGAAAAAGCAGACCACTCTGATACCACTGATCCAGATTTATGCAGGAATGCAATAGAATAAACATATAACCATAAATACAAAGATGCAGTGGAAATAACACTTCATTTCATCAATATCAAAGAATTGAGATTTGCTTACAGACAGAATGGAAATAAACTAACTAGGGCACTGGTAGCTATCTCTGAGAAGAGATGTGGCAGCTACAGGCCTCTGAACTAAGTTACAATGAGGCTCGAGGGCCTATTTATTATTTATAAACAATGGAAAATCCTAAACATCCAAAACCCTAACCCTAGGAGATGAAGCGCCAAAACTATGGGCCCCGTTTGGGTAAATTGGTGTTTCAACTTCCCAGGGACGCAACTTTGGCATACGATCTCCATTTGATGCGAACCATACCTCATTAGAAATATCTATCCGAGGACTGCAAATTTTAAGTGAGAAACATTGACCCATGGACCCATGTTGCTCTCAGTTTTCCCAAAAATATCGTTTAGGGCCTCAAAATGGCTCTAGAAGTTTAGGACCCGAAAAAAATTCTAAAAATAGTAAGTTGTGCCGAAACTGAAAAAATGAAAGAGACAACGGTGGGGCCCCAAGTGGAATAGGCGGGTGACCACCAATATCCACCTGGATCAATAGGTTCTTAGGTTTTATTCCTCCCTTATTCACATTCTTCAAATTCTAGCATGAATGTAGAACTTCCAACCTGAGTTCTTATTCATGTAACAAAAGGTAACAATAAGTTTTAAAACTCTATAGTTTATTGAAAATATGGGAAAATTATGAACAATTCCTATGGAGTTTTTGTATATATTCTTATATGAGCATTAAGTGATCCTTGCCGCATGCTCGTAACTTGATTACACACAAACGAACGCGCGCGCCCACACACATGCGCACGCGCGCACACATGCACACACGCACGCACACACACGCACACACGAACACACACATGGAATTCCTCGCTACCTTTCGACATCATGCACTCATCACCCTCAATTATCTACCACCTTTATAGACTATCATTATCATAATAGTTACATTGATCCCTCATCATAATATTATTACCATCAAATTCATGATTCTCATACTTAGTAGCCTTTTTGGCCCATATTTCCTTCACTGTGATTATCTCCACCTCACTTCAAATCACACACAAGGTTCAAAATGAGTGAGTTTGACTAGAACCTAGTTGACCTCCAAAACATACCTCACCTTTCTACACATATATCTCACAGATAGTGCTAAAATGAGAAATGAAATGCTTTGACACGACTCCCAAACCAAGAATTAGCACCATGGGTAAACAAGGTGTGGTAAGGAAAGAACCCATAGGAATGGAGGTGTTGGAGGGGTATCTACAGTTCAATTCATATAGATTTTTTTGTTTAGGAAGTTAAGTGGTTTCCCTTCTTCTATAAATTCCAAGGGTGCAACGACCATGTAAGCTAAACTTTTGTAGATGGTTTTAATGGTAGATTCACCCTAGTTGGTGACACAATATTCATAGTTTTTGAGTAATAAATAGCCCGATCAATTAGATTACCAAAAAAAGGTGAGTGATGGTTTAAGAATAAGAAAATTGAGAAGGGAGAATGGGTTAATTTTCTATGTGCAACTTAGTAGAGTCCAAATTAGGCTAAAGGAGTGTTATGGGCATGGATCAAGGAGGAGTGGAGAAACATTTTTTTCATGCTACAAAAATATATTACATGTGAGGGAAAGTATGGAGTCACTTTTTTGTATTACTTTCGCCTACTATTACATTTTGAAGTAGACGACCACGTTAATTTCCTTTTTTATCCATGGAAGAGTCCATGTAAGATGTCTAAACACATCCAATGAAACCTGACAAATATAGGTTGTCACCTATACCACCACGTGCTGGTAAAAACTTTAAGTATGGAAGAGTTTAAGAATAAGAATAACACATGGAATGATTTTTTAAATCATAGTAGGTTCAATGGAGTGGCTATTGACGAGGATAATCAAGGAGAATCTGTTATTATAATTGACAATAATAGGGATAAAAATGAAGACCCGAAATTCACTGTCCTTGAAGAAAACACTAAAATATAGCTTATAAGGAAAGGAAGGAGGCATAACACCCAACCTATGGGGCCCACTATCAATCAATGCTTTATTAGGATGATGGATTAGTAGAAATCCTAAGACAGAGCACCAAAAATTCTTTACCAGCCACCCAACACAGTTTCAAAGATGAGACTAAAAGAAAAGATGTGGGCATAGGGCACATACATAACAAGAAAGAGGATTCTTCACCCATTTTAAAAACAAGATCGAAAAAGTCAAGGACTAAGATCGTTGAGCTCAAATCTCCTTTTTACATTAAGCTAGAGTATATTGAGGCAACAAGTGGAGATTTCAAATATGAATTAGAATTTCTCGAGCTCGTGAAAGAGGTCGTATCCTATTTCCTAGGGGATACCTCTATCCTTTCAAAATTGAGAAGGAGGAATAGGAAGATAAGAAGGTTAAAAGAGGAAATCTAAGAATTTAATCTCTTGGTTTGCTACACTAAAAGTGAATAAATGAAACTCTGAAAATCAAGAGCACCAAGCTACAAGAGGAAAATGAGAAATTGGCATATGAAACAAGAGGCTATTCAAGTGATCAAGAAATTGGTTACGAGGAAGCTCGAAAAATGAAGTGGTAAATATAAGGTTAAACATCAATCTAAAAAGGAAACAAGAGAATAAGAGGTAGCCATATAGGGGGTCAAACTCTAATTTAAATATTACGATAGATGTACCTGTCCTATCTTACACAATTTTGATCAACTCTGAAGACTTTTGGAATCAATTTTGAACCCATGATTTGCTGGCTACCTAGGTTACATGAGGACATGCAATATCATAAGTGTGGGGGAAATGTTTTTCCTTCATTTTGAAGGTTTTTTCATTTCCAAAAGTGCCAATTTTGATCCTTCTCACTCCCTCTTTCATCCTGATTACTAACCATTTTATCATATTCCCTTATGTTTTCAAGGAAAATGATCAAAACAAGCTCATAAGATATAACATTGTCAAATTATAATAATTCCCCTTATTTTCGATGAATTCGTAGGGTTAGAAATTGTCTTTTGTAATATTGCTTTCAAATCCGATAACCCCAATACAGATCTTGTAACCACAATACATATCTTGTAACCCTCATCATTGGTTGGTATACTTGCACACATATAGAGGAAAATTTTCCACATGGATTTTGTTGCTAAGTGCCTTGAGATGGTTTGATGTTGGTTAGATTGAATCTACATTATACAAGGAAGGCACTGATCTATGGCCAAATCTTTCATCAACTGAAAACCAAACCATGGTATCCAACACTTGCTAAGTGGAAGGAAAATGCTCGTGTGTCATTTATCATGAAAATATCCCATGATAACTATTTGTATGCCATCCTTCTCAACAAGTAGTGAGAATTGTATTATGGTGTTATACCATACCTTTGTTTATATTTTAATAGTTAAAATGACTCTGTAGATTCATGAAAACATTGGATTCAATTGTGGTCTTCCCATGTCCCCCCCCACACACACATATGGACTTTAAATATGCTATGTAATGTAAAGTTATGGAGAGTACATAGAAAAAAGTTTGTTAGAGGGGGCCGAGAGAAAAATTCTTTATGTAGAGTTTATCAAACATGAATTCCAATATAAACTTGTGAATTGATTTATTTAACACAAAGGCGATGTTATTATGATGATTTTTGTTTAATTAAGTATCAACATTGCAGTTTCTCTAGCAGTGCAAGCCAACTAGGAAGCCCCCCTAATATGTTTGTGTTACAACATATTTCTCTTAGTTAAATATATTTAAATTCCCATATTCCCTTTCTATATTATAATTTCAATTTTCATTATTTAATTTCCTAAAAAAATGTTTGCAATCATTCTTTACGTTCTTTCATTTTCAAATTTGTTGGTTCCCTATAAAAATCAAACATTGAAGGTTGAAGAATGAATGTGCTTGTATTCTATCTTACAATTGTTTGATGCTTTAAAAAAAAAGATTGTGATTTGTCTAGAAAGCACTCTCATAAACCTAAACCCAATGATCAAATGAATATTTGTAGTATTTTTTATTTCTTCTTTGATTGTTTTCATTACAATTGTGTTTTCTAAAGTACTAAATTATAGAGTTCTTTCCATATCATAAGAATCATTAATGATATGATATTGCACATATAGTGTTTTCATCTCACAATCTTATGTACCCCAAGTTTATGATACAATGTAACATGAATTAAATGTTTAAATTGAGTGACAAATACTACAATGTTGGTTGAAGCCAAAAGAAGCATCAACTTCTTCTTTGGAAGAAACTCAATTTCAAAGTCTGTTTAATAACTACAATCAAGTAAGGATTTTCTGATACCCATAGGCTCCCCTATTAAACCATTCATAATTTTATATCGTTGTATTTATTTTTTGATTTTGATTTTTATTTTTTTCATTCGGTAATATGCCTTATGTATTTGGGATGCCTCTGGGTGCTTAATATTGAGCCTTAGCCACCCTCATTTCTCCCTCCTTGGTTGCAAAATCCCCTCGTAGTTGTGGCTAGTTATGGTGCCTTCCATATCTATCTTCCCCAACTCTCGGATGCCCTCACAAGTGTGGTTGTCTTCTCCCATCCTTGTGAACTATGTTGTGCATGTAGCCTTTGTTGGGCTTCCATTCTACTTTGGATTTCCCTCATATGTTCATGCAGTTCCTGAACTCAGAAATGATCCTTCAAGTGGAACTTCCTTCAAGAATGTAGTTCTTTAACAACCTTCAACTCACTTCTCCTCTATTTTGGTGCATAAAGCTCCCTAATTCTCCATCCCCATTGGCTCTCAGGTGGATGAGGAAGCTATTTTTATTTGTTTCAGTAGTTTGGTTTGTCTTTTCTTTTGGTTCTGGTAGAAACTTGTTGATATTCACATTTTGATAGTGAAATATTGGATCCCTATGATCAAGCATGATGTTTTCATCCACCCCTATGTAAAAGGATATTTTTTTGTTGAGTTTGATAATGCTAAATATAACGATCTGATCCTAAAATATGGTGCATGGTTTTGGGGAAAAATAAGCCTTTACTTTAACCCTTTTTCTACCTCTTTCAATCCTTTGATAGAGGTTCTAACAACAACTCTTGTCTCAGTGTGGCTTTGAAATACGTCACTACATATTTGGGGTTTATCATATTTTCAGGCCATTGGGTCTACTCTTCAAAAGTTCCATTTTATTTGTCATGAAACTTAAAGGTGAGTATTGTAACATATGCCAAAATCTATGCCTAAACTCTGGTGCATGGTTTTGGAGAAACACAATCCTTTACTTGAACCATTTTTCTACCTCTTTCAATCCTTTGATAGAGGCTCTAACAACTACTCCTGTCTCAGTGTGGCTTTGAACTCTGTCACTACATATTTGGGGTTTATCATCTTTTTAGACCATTGGGTCTACTCTGCAAAAGTTCCATTTTATTTTTCATGAAACTTAAAGGTGAATATTGCAACATATGCCAAAATCTATGTGGAAATGGATTTTTAGCTTAGGGTTTCCAAATGAAATTACTTTGACTGGAAAATAATTTTCCTGGATTGAGAAATTAAACTATGAGCAAGTCTCCTTGTAGTGTAGGGATTGTTTTTAAATAGGCCATATAACTGCTTGATGTACAAATGGGTTTAAGAAAAATACGAAGCAACAACGAAAATAAACTTGGTATATTGATTCTTTAGAGGATCACCAACTAGTCATACATAGTAAATCTACACCAACTGCTCTTCCATCTCAATGGACTACAATTTCCCAACCAAAAAAAATAAGAACAAGTTTCCTAATTTCAAAAGGTACAATATCTTGTCTCACATGAATTGGGATAATAATTCCATGGTAAGACAGGCCCTCAACCAATGACAGGTTGAATATATCAAGCTGATGAAGCCAAATATTTAGCTCAATAAGAATCCCTAATTCAAGATCCTCAAAGCCTGAAAGAATATGCAAGTATTCCACCTATGTCAAAAGAATTTTGGACAAAGGTAGGGAAGAAGAAGAAGAAATCTCTTGTTGAATCCCAATAAACGGTGACAATAAGTGAAACCCAAAAATCAAGTTAATCATGTATTGCTTTTGTTTACTATTATGTAACTAATTCATGAGATTCTCCTCATGTAAGAAATGTTGGAATGTACCTCTTTTGAGCATTTTGAAAAACAAGTCAATCACATTCTTCTTGGATGTGTTGGTAGACTCTAAATTAGAATTTCTGACCTTAAAGCTTTAACAAATTAGTATTTCTTAATATACTTAGGTCTGTGTCCAAATGATAGATTTTGCTTAATATAAATTTCCCAGTTACTATATAAAAATGCCTTTTATGTTGGCCCCTTTGTTTTGAAGTCATGTGTTTCCATTGATTCACACAATGCAATTTATATAATTAATGATCATGTTTTCTCCATTATTCTATTTTTGCATGCAATTCTCACACTACCCTTATTTTCTCTTCAATTTAAACAATATTAGTATTCTCATTATGACGAGACATGATTACACCCTGTCTATTATTCTAATATAGTTGTATACTCTCCAACATGAAATAAAACATATAATTTAATATACCACAAGAAGGAACATTATCACTCATTGCATAAATCAATTTTCCCACTCGGTGTATTTCTTGATGCTTTTTAATTTGATACCCAACCCAAATTCAAATTAAATAGAGAACAAGCTTGCTAGCAAGACTTAGGTAACCATGCTACTACGCGAAGGTAATTATGTTCCCCCAAGGTGGTATGTATGAAATATAATTGGTAGGTTTCCTCTCCCCCTTCATTTGCAAAAAGGTATTTATAAGTTGATTAACTAAATGTAATATAGGTAGGAAATGGAGAAGTGAAATAGAAGATATGTGGGGGATACTTCCCTTAAGTAAAGAACATGCTTAAATAAATTCAAGGCAGGGTATAAAAATAAACCTTGTAGATATGTGATCTTTCTTTAGTGGAAAAGGTTCATAATGGAATTTGGTTATATGTTCCCTACCATAGATTAAACAACATATCCCCTTCAAAGTGGAAAGGTAATCATATAAGCATAAGGGCATGTTTCCTTAAGGTAGCAAGGTTCCCATGACTAAGCTCTCTCCTTGTTAAAAGGTGTTTGATACCATAATATTTTTTTGCCAAGTATATATACTAGAACCAATGCATTATAGGGAGGAACAAAATAACTATACATTATAATCAATGTGCCCAAAGAAGGAACCTAGGAACTTAGATGCTTATATTGATAGACCATATTAAATTGATGTTGAAATCAATGCAACCTAAAAAGGAACATAATAAATATATACTCAAATCATAATATTTAAGCTATTTCTATCATTCCAACCAATGAAACATTGAAAATTTATATATAACATTAGACAGAAAAAATTCTAAAATTGATTTTTTTATATAAATTGTCTAGTGTGAACATATTTCCAACTTTTATTTTGTGTGTTTGAGATGTGTATATATTCTGGAGGTTGAAAGACAATTCACCTATTATGAATAAGAAACATATATGAAAATGAGTATAAATGATACTTAATTGATGGATCAATATACTATGTAGTGGTAGTGTTAGTAGCTTGACGGATAAATACTACATGGCATGACTAATATACAAATTACAATTTTATAACACTAACTTCAATTACAACAACATTAACCAAAAAATTGTTGTGAGATCAATATTTCATAATATAACATAACTACAGTGATCAAAATCTAACATAAAAATTGTTAAATGTAAAATCTCATTGGACTTATAATTTTTTAGAGTGCATTATGATTCTTCCTTTAATAATTTTGGAATGTGAGTATTGTAAGTTAAATTCCCAATAAAATGTTATTATTTTGAATGTTAATGATTTCTAACTACAAATAGAATGTTATTGCTATGTTCTATGTTATCTGATTCCATAGAACTATAAATTTATACTAAAACAAAGTTATTATGACTATTTAAGAACCAAAGTTGCATTACAAATATGTTAATACAATTAAAATTTGATTAAATTTAATAGTATTATCCTTCTTAGAGTTGGTAACTTCAAGATAGGTTCTATAAATAAATTAAATCCATTGATAATATTGCAACCATTTTTAGAACATAATAATTTTGAAACTGACATCTTTTGACATGTAAATGTAAATTTAATTATCCCATCCAAAAGTGTAATGCATGTAGAAAATATCCAAAAATAGTTCATCTTTATCTATAATTAAACTTATTCAATATTGAAGATGCAATAACCTTCCATTTTGAATTCACATATATAATAACCTTGAGCCCATTACCTATTGGATTCACATAAATATATGACTAGATCTATTAAGTTATAAGGTAATTAAACTAAATGTTTTTCTAGCACTCATTTGAGCGTCTAATTTCTTTGGATTCATGTGAGTTAAATCCCATATGTCTAACAAATAGAAACTTTAGTAATGTTATGTTGAAGACTTGCATTATATATATAATGAAATATATTTTCTTTAATGCTAATGCATTATTAACATACATTAAATGTATATTTTGAATTATTATATTTTCATTGCATTAATAACATATAACATAATCTCAAGTATATTTTGAGGTCCCAATGTTATCACTCTTACTTAAGCATTTGAATATGGAAAAACAAAATGTTTGCAAACATTTTTTATTAATTAGATTTACCTTCGAAGCCTCATCACTCTATTTAAGAACCCTCTCGAATAATATGGGCTCAATATCTTTTGGATCGTAATAGACTTATAAAAAATACCCATTTGGTTTATATAGATTTATAAAATATATCCTTAACTTTCAAACAAGATTTGGCCCAACAATTTTGCATTAACTAAATAATCCAACCCTTGACCATTGATATAATAAGAACACTTTCATCATTATAATTAGTTCTTAAATTTCAAATCTAAAATTCCAAGATATATTTTGAGATTTTTTAGATCTTGGATTGCATTTACAAAGAACTTTATGTACACACCCAAAACAATTGAAAAACATAAAAACCATTATTATTTGATCTAAAAACACTTTTTGTATAAGTTATATGTAATTTAAAACATAATAAAATTATAAAAAATACCCTTACATGCAAAATCAAACCTACCTAATATTTTCTATTTGATACACTCTTAATAACTAAATTTCTCAACCTTAATCATCAAGATGTTAAAACACTTACATTATTATAAATTTAGATCTAAAACTCCAAGGCATGTTAATATAAAATGCACGTGTCTTATCAAAAGGTCAATTATGCCATACATTAACATTTTGAATCCCATGTAACACTATGATATTTGGACAAGACCTTATGAGCATTTCATTTTATATGTGTGTGTTGAAGAAAAAATCGTTATATTCATATTCGTATGGATATAAATTTTGGTGTCTAAAATGGACTGACCGAAAATACTCTTACAAATTTATTCTCCATGCCCATCTCCAAGGGAAACAAATATACCTTTATGACTCCTTTTTCCAATATTCTCATCAAACTACATACAACCCATATATATCATTTACAAAGACAAAATAGGAAGAACTAACCATTTACCAAAACTGACAAAATCTGCATACCCAATTACACAAAATATTCAAAAGATTAATAATAATGCACATGGGCCATACACTGATAAACCATATAATAAAACATTTGATAACGATTTTAATTAAAAGTGAAATTCCATAGGTTCCCTTTGTTGACCATTAAAGAACACATAGAACCATAACGAACTTGGCTACTATTCAAAGGCCTATTTAGATTTCTCATCCAATTTATGATTTGTTCCCTATAAGTGTGCTTAAATGAATTCCAAAGGAATGAAAGCATGGTACTTGCAATTTCTTGGCAAAGAGGACCAAGTTAGCAATTTTGATCATCAATATTTTACATTTATTCATGACCAACCGATGGCTATTTTGGAGTCCCCCAACACTTGAAATTTATTAACTCCTTGTTTATTTTCAAAATGCAGAGGGGTCCATTAAGCTAAAAAATCATCTTTTGTGTGTAGAACCCCTTGTCGCAATATACTGATTATGAAAATAGTGGCTTTGATTGATGAACAAATTACTCCCACCCTACATCTAGATGAGGCTCCTTGAATTGCACCATCAAAGTAACCCCAAGGAGTGTCCATATCTAGCTAAGGCATAGCTAGGATCCTTAATTTTCTTTTTTTAGGTTCGGTCCTATATTCTATGCACAAATTATCAATAAGAACCAGAGACACCTCACGAGGGATCTATTTATCTTGAAAATTGCTTGAATTGCACATCAACTAAATTACATAAATCAACATATAAAAAATAACACCATGATATTTTTCATGTGAATCATGTAACCATTCATACATGCATTCCTCCAAATTTGGACTATTCCAAGTAGATGTTGAATTAAGAGCATGAGAAACAAGCGTCCATACCTAAACTGCATAAGGATAATGAATAAATAAATTAGTGATTGATTCAACATTTAATTTATATAACTCACAACTGTGAGGTCCACGTCAGGCTCTTCTTCATGTGTGGAGTTTATTATTTAATGCTAACCAATTGAAAAAATTTCACTTCAAAGGCCCATGATTCTTCTAGATAAAATCCCACCTCCACCTCTTCTCCCTAATGGAAATGAGTTCATTATGGACTTCATACCCAAGTTTGGCAGTGAACTCCCTAGTATTGGAGTTCTTAAGCTAGTCTAAGGAGTCTTCATATTCACATGATAGCCTAATGAAACTAGAGCATAAGTCACTAATATAATCATGCCATTCAACCACATTTGAACCTCTCATACCTAAATCCTTTTATTATTTCCACCCTCTCCTACCCCACTCTTGGGGATATTGTGCTTTGGAATCAACAAGGGAATGAAGGCCAAAAAAGTGTAAAGCTTGTAATGAAGCTTCAGATACCTGAAAATCATCCCTTGCTTCAAGATACGGATGATATTTGATTCGTAATTTTCCAGAACTTCCTATTTTCCAGGTTATCTATCTACCAATAAGAGTAAAACCATCTACCAAGGTCTTCTACATAATGGAAACATTCTTTGCAGGATTTCTAGGATCACAATACCACTCATTTATCGACCTATATACAATAAATTTAGACTTCATTGATGTGACCCATAAAGATGAATTATGAGTGAGCCTCCACAAACTCCTAGCATCTAGAGACTAATTGAATAAATAAATAATTTTCCATCCCCATCCCCCAAATTTTGGGCATTGAAACTGTTAACCATTTAACTAGATGATGCCTTCAAAGCTATGATTTCCTAACCACACATACTAGAAAATTTTATTTCTAATTTTTGTAAGTATATCAAGCGATGGACATCCAATACACGAGGATACTCTCTAGCACCAAATTTATAATAATTAAGTGTCCTCCACCCCTCAGGGTATTATTAAACCCACAAATAAATTTTTGCTTTCCCTTTTTTGTAAATCCTAATCTAATCATCAAGCTTATATGAATTAGGCTTGCGATAAAAACTAGGTATTTAAAACCATAGTCCAAATCCTTACAAGGAAATGGATTTTTTTTTTCACATTCCATTAATAAAACATCCAGGATGAGGTTAAATATCATACAAGATTTGACCTCATTGATTTCCATTCTGGTGGATTTCTTGTACAAAGATAATGCGTGGTTGACAATCCTAATATCTTGTATGGTATCTGAATCAAAGAGTATCACATCATCAAAAAATAATAGGAAAAGACGTTTGACTAAGAAATCTTTATACCTTTAAGGTCTGTCGTAACTCTTTCTTCTATAATCAACCTACTTTGTCCATTTTCCACTAGTAAGAGAATAAATGATGATAATGGGAACCCCTACTTTGAACCCTTGGAAGCACAAAATAACTTAGAAGGGGAATTGTTAATTAAAACTGCATAAAATATGGATTGCACATGCCCCAAGATCCAGTTAATGGTGGCGAGGTTCACTCCTAGTTGTAGAAGAGTCAATCTCAAGTAGGTCTAAGTAACTCTTTCATAGGCCTTTGATAAATCAATTTTAGTATCACTACCTCTTGCTTTAGAAGTTTAATAAAGTGCAAAGCTTTATGAGCCAACACAACTGTGCCATGGAAATGGTGATGTTACAAAAATCCAAATTTGTCTTCTAAAATTATTTGGATGAGGATTGGCTTGAGCCTATTAGCAATTATTTTTGACCCCATATTGTAAGTTACACTACAACATGAGCTTGGGCGATAATCATAAAAGTAAGAGGTGTCTTTATTTTTTTGGAATAAGAGTGATAAACATAGAATTTAATGCTCTGATAATATGTCCAGAACATTTAGAATCTCACACTACTTCCAATAAATTTTCATTAAATAAATCAATAAATCCAAGTAGAATAATACTCTAAGTTTGTACTAGGGATCTTTCATTTTTTTAGTGAAGAGAGAACTCCTAGTATTTCCTCCTTTGACACTTCATCTTCTAGGGCTTCATTCGTTTCATCAAATGTGGCTCGAGGAAAAAAAATTAAGATATATATAATTTCTTGGATGGGACAACCTTGCGGTCCTTTGAAAAGGGGACTAAAATGGGGCACCCCAATTTCTACCTTGTCGTTGGAATATCTAACCACATCACCTTCCAAATTATGGATTTCCCAAATTATGTTGAGAACTTTTTGATAATTCAAAAAAAAATTGGAAAAAAACCATATTATGGTCACTTTCCTTTATCCATATGGCCTAACTATTAAGGCACCAAGTTATTTCCTCCTTATCAAGAAGGTCCCTTTGAACTAATTTCAAATCCCTCAAGCAAAGAAGCTCCTCTGTTGAAAATTTACTTTGATTGATTTTCTTCATAGAGTCTAGCAATTTTGAATTATGTTTCCCTTAATAAAGCTTGATATTTCTCCTTGAAAGTGGAATACAATTTATGTATATATTATTTTATGCGAACAATGTTTTTTGCAAATTGTTGCATATATGAAGAAGAATGAGGTTGGTTCAATGGAATCGAAATTTCTTCTATCAAATTTCTAAAATCTTCTTCTAAGAGCCAGGAGTGATTTAATTTGAGAGGAGTTGTTGACTTTCTATATTCTTCCTTCATTTTAAAAAGAAAATGAGAGTGCTTAGAAATTCCACCAAAATCCACCTAATAATTTATAAAAAGTGAATGCCCAAACTGTTGGGTGTGGAGCCTCATTATCTTCCTGAATGCTCAATATTTTTTTTGTTTTTTTTGTTTCAATTGTGGTTGGATCCTAGTCCCTGACAAGTGGGTGGTGGGTTGGGGGCAGGGGCGTGAGGGGCCTTTCCCCTGCACTATTTCTACTAGGAAAGGGGGGGGGGGGGCTACTGCAATTATTTGGAGCACCCCCCCTTGGCAGGGGTTCAGGGCACTACACCCGAAGCAAAAGTTAGATGAAAATTTTCCTTGTAAAATATTGTAATTCCGTAGACAATTGAGGTCATTCATTAGGAAGAAGATCTGATGGTAGAAGTTATGTTGATTTAGGGTTTTTTTCCCTAGAAGTAAACCCTTGATTTATATGAGGGGATTTTATTGTGGCTATGTATTAGTATTATGTGTGAGAAAGAGAGAGGAGCCTGTGTGAGAGCGAAGAGGAAAATTACAACAATTTTTTCTAGGTTGTATCTCTTCAACTTTTTGGATAATATAAAAGGAAGGACTGACTGTTTCTCTGTGGATGTAGCAAAAATTTGGTGAACCACATATATCTATCTATTTCTTATTTTATTCCTTTTGGTGTTTGTGTTTCCACAATATTTTATGTGTTCCATTGCTTTGTTAATTAAGTTCTAACAAGTAGTATCAGAAGATTCCTTCAAATAACACTGTGGATAATCCAGAGATTCCTTCAAATAACAATAACCACAGAAGCTTGAAAACCATAAGTAGTATTAGAGCTAAAGGTCTATTTGGCTGATAAACTCACAAGAAAGAAGGGTTCCTGGTTCATGTCGGAACAATGGCGATAGAGGGTAGGTTTAGGGTTGAGAAATTCAATGGCTAAAACTTCTAGCTATAGAAGATGCAAATGGAGGATTATTTGTGTAACACCATCCTCCGACATCTACCCAAGTAATCGACTAATCAAGGTAAACATGTGAAGATAGGTTACTATAATGGGATTCAACCTCCTTGGTGACCTTAAGGAAATGGAATCGATGGAAACACATCAAACATACCTTCCACATCAGGAAAAAAAAAGTCCCAGGAGCCATCCCAACCACTCAGGTAACCAACCCATGGGCCCCACTGGGTTTTTAGACCATTAAACCTCTGGAAGCTCCCTTGATATGGACAAGGGTGTGTCTGGGAGGATATGGACGCTACCACATGATGGGAATACATGTGTCCAGGGACTTTTCTCCTCAGACTTGTGCCAATGTCCCCGGGATTTGAGCCACTTTTTAAGGCTCAGAGCCTAGGTCACTGCCCATAACACCATGACACTTTCAGAAATGAAATATAACAGTCGAAAAATGATACGTTTGCAAAAACATTGACAAAGTCTAGACTAGACCCCTACTATCCATGACAGGAATTTCGTCAAACATGTCACAAATATGTAATCTACAAGTTTAAATAAAAAATTTGAGCATAAGGGTCTCATACTTATCTGAGAATCGCTAAGAAGCATTCTTGCCTCATCACATTAACTACATTACCATCTAATTTTGAATAGATATATTTTTCATTCAATTACAAATCAAAACATGATGAGAGACATACATCATCACTTTCATAAAACACATTCATAAGCAACATATAAACCATAGAAATGACAAGCATATAACAACCATATAAGTGATCTAAAGCTCAAGTTTTAGCTAAAAATTGAAAGTTCTCTAAATTGCTTCAAACCTAAACGAATGGATAGAGTTCATCAATAGGATTCTGGCGCAACTCCTTTCATCAAAATCCGAGTTTGTATGACTGAGTTATCGTCTGTTTTTCATTTTCCAAAATAGGCAAAAAAAATGAGTAGAATAGGTACAGTGCTGATGTGGCAGGTACAGTCAACAGTTGCAGGAATATCCTCCAGAAACAACCAATAACACTGTGCCAATTGGCACCACTAGTTTCGCCAATGATGACTAGGAATCGAAATTTTTTATCCTAAGTCTAAGGGTGAATTTTTGCTCTATTCAAGGTGCAGGGAATATTGGTTATTTGAAAATATTGGACCAATGGGGATAGGCCACGTGGAACAGCCTAGGGCTTCCACGTGCCCCACCCCATGGCCTCGAAGTTTCAATGAGATGAATTGAATCCACACACACACACACATATATTGTTTTGATATATTTTTTAAACTATGGTTGAAAACCCACCCTTGGCGGAATTTACCAAATATGGAGGAGCCTACTGACGGAGGTCTATAATTGGTGGAGTCTCCAAGTATGGCGGCAAATCTCGTTGCAATTTTCTATAAATTTTAATGGTTTTATCAGGGCTCGAACCCCTAACCTCACCCCTACCGCCCGCACGCGTTACCAGCTCTCCTACTCGGTGGATCTTAACCACTATGTTCACCACTACATCTTAAAGTTAATGTGTTTGGCAGTTGGGGGTCGGAGGGGGCCAACACCCTCACATGGAACCATGCACCGAAGACCAAGAGATCTGCTCAACAGAATGATGGAATTTATTAAACCAGATTAATGCGGGATTAATACTAACAATACAATTTATGGTTAATAATCCGTGTTTTTTGTTAAACAGCTCTTAGCGCTAATCACTCATTAAAGTTCGTTTATCGTTAAGATAAGTGTGACTTAACACTAATATAAACTCAGATTATGTTGGCGAAAATTTCGGAGGCAACACCTATTCTGGTGAGGATTGCTAAATTTAGAAAATTAACTGGTAGTTTCTCCAGTTTTGGAGGAGAAATTGGGGCAAAGTTGGATTTGTTCATAACTCACTCAATTTTCGACCAAAATGAGCTCAATAAAAGTCATTCCTGGCTAATTGGCATGCTAGGAACTCAATGGAGCAGGTTGCAGAGGCAGAAAAGGTCATCTACAGGTGTTTTAGTGCATTTGAAGATTTTTGAAGGTCAGGGCCACTAGGTGTTGGGGTCATTTCCAGAGCAGCCAAAGTCCAAATTCATCATAAAAATGGTCATTTTTTGGAGATTATGATGTTTTAAGCTCATTAGAGCAGGTTCCAAGAGGTTATGAAGCTTATAACAGAAATTTGAGAACACTTGAAGCTAATACAAAGGTCACACTATGAAGGTGGACCAAGGAGATGTAGCCCAGGAGGGGTGAACTCCTTTATCAAAATTCTCTGTGTAAAGCTCTGTTATATGTGCATGTTGTGTTTACTATTTCTTCTATTATGTCATTTAAAATTATGCTTTTTAAGCTTATGACAAATTCGTAATTTCACCAAGTACACTGTTTTCCAATCATAAGCTCATAAACATACTCATGAAGGATAAGGAAAACAATGCAAAGAAAAGTTTATATCTGAAATAAAACTAGCACAACATTAACTAGCAAGTAATTTTAGGTAAATTTGGTATCAGAGCACAAGGTTGTTTTCTTGTTTTACTTGAAGAGTTTTTAATAGTGAAAAATTAATGATGCTTTCAAGATTGAGATTGTAGAGAGGAGAAGGGAAGCTACTGATAGCTAGTCTAGAAGTTAGGACAAGAAGGAAGAATGTTGAGATAGCAAAATCCTTACCCAAAGGACGACTCAAGGCAACACTTGAAGCACAAGAGGAATTAATTGCACAAGAGGTTGAATTGGTTGAAGAGATACAAGCTGCAGAGATAGAGCTTGAATCAACAGCCAAAATGTTAGGCCATGAAGGAGCTCATGATCATTCCGAGGAAGAGGATGTCAAGAAGGAGTTCAAAGAAATGCAAAGCATGGTGAAACTTATGTATGAAGCTTTTATGGCAAAGGAAGTTGGAGAAGGTTCAAAACACCCTCATAAAGAAGAATCTTCAAATAGTAAAAAGGAGGAAGAGAGGCGCTCAAAAGCTAGTGGTGGAAAACCACCTCCTTCTCCACCACCACCACCATCATCCTCATCCTCATCCGCATCTTCATATTCCAAATCCACTACAAAAACTCATACCCATACTCATTCCAATATCCCAAAAGGTAAGACTTCGTTACTCAAGTTGGACATCAAATTTGAACTTACTACATATAATGGAGAAGTTCATGCTGAAAAACTAGATAATTGGATTCGTCAATTAGAAGTTTAATGTAGAATTCAAAATCTACAAGAAGATGATATTAAAATCCAATTGGCTTCATTAAGAATAGAAGGATCAACATTAGTTTGGTGGGAGGCAAAGACACAAGAGGAAATGCGCATCCATGGTAATATTTCCATTACTTGGGTCGAATTAATTTTTTCCATTGAAAGGAAATTCTATCCATTAGCTTATATGCAGAAAGAAATAATGATTTGGAAAAAATTTAGACAGCTAAAAGGTCAAAGTGTCCAAGAGTATACACAATATTTTAGGAAAAGGGATTTATTACTTGGAGTAGACTTAAATTCACAAGACACACTCTTGAAGTATATAGGAGGTCTACATTCCTACTTAAAACACACTATTCTCATGTTTAACCCAAATAATTTAGATGATGTGTGCAAGCCATGCATCTTGAAGCAAGGGGTAAAAAAATTTATGAAGAGGGTAGTAAGAAGAAGCCATTCAAGGGTAAGGGAAAAGAGAAAGGAGGAAAATGGAAGGGAAAGAAGAATGCAAGTGTGAAGCAAGAAGGGGATAAAATAACATGCAAACATTGTTCCAAAGAGGGGCATGATGAAGCTCAATGCTGAAAACTACATCCCGAACTAAGACCAAAGAAACCAAATAACAAAGGGAAACAAAAGAAGACTGCCACTACACAAAAATATATTGGATCTTATTCAGGAGATAAAACTAAGATACTTGCCATGGTTAACAAAGGAAAGGAAGCAATTGCAAGTTCTAGTACCTCAAGCAGTCACAATAACACTTCAAATGAGGATATAAGGATAGAATTATTCCATGTTAGAGTAATTTCTAATCATACAAATATCAATGCCTTATTTTATACAGGGTCACAAGAAAACGTGATTTCAGAAGACTTAGTTAAAAAACTGAACCTTGAAACTGTACCTCATCATAAGCCATACCCTCTGGGTTGGATAGTTAACAATGCAAATTTACAGGTGACAAGGAAATGTATTTTCAGATTTTCTATTACTGCAAACTTTGTTGATGAAGTTAAGTTAGATGTTGTACTACTTGATATTTCATGGATTATCTTGGGTAGTCCATATTTGTATGATAGGAAAGCGGTCTTCTACCATCATGAGAAAAAATATCATTTGATCAAAGATGGAGAGGATTATATTGTGAGAGCCCATCGCAATAAATTGAATATCTCTTTAGTTAATGTAGGGCAAATGAAGAGGCTAGTGAATGCAAGTAAAAATTTTATGCTTCTTATGATCAAGAAAAAGGAAGATGTTGACTATAAATATTTTGAAGGATGTGATGAAAAATTGAAATCTGATTTGTTTGATGTGGTAAGTCAGCATGGCAAGATGTTTCAAGAACCAAAGGGGTTGCCACTCAAGAGGGAAATTCAGCATGAGATTCAGCTATAACAGGATGTTCCACTTCCGAATATTGGTATGTATCGCATGTCAATCATGGAAAGTTTGGAAATCAAGAAGAAAATCCAAGAGTTGTTGAACAAAGGTATCATACGCCCATCTACTTCGCCATGTGGTTATCCAATAGTTTTGGTTCCAAATAAGGACGGGACTTGGCGCATGTGTATTGATTTCCATGCACTAAACAAAATCACAGTAAAGAATCGCTACCCACTTCCATGCATTGATGATTTTCTTGATCAATTAAAGCATGCAAAGCATTTCACTAAGTTAGATTTGAGAAGTGGTTATCATCAAGTTAGGATAGCTGAAGAAGACATTTGGAAAACTACTTTCAAGACTATACAAGGATTGTATGAGTGGTTAGTTATGCCATTTGGCTTAACAAATGCAACAACTACTTTCATGAGAGTAATGAATGATGTAATTAGACCATTTCTAGATGAATTTTTCATTGTTTACTTAGATGACATACTCATATTCAGTAGATCAAGAGAAGAACATTTCATGCATGTGAAAAAGGTACTTGATGTTTTGAGAAAAGAGCAATTATTTCTTAAGATCTCAAAGTGCGAGTTTGGTAAGACTTCATTGGTATATTTGGGACACATAGTTAGAGGTGGTTAATTGAAGATTGGTCCTTCGAAAGTTGAGGTCATTTTGAATTGGCCCAAGCCTAATACAATTACCGAGGTAAGAAGCTTTTTAGGGGCAACATAGTATTGGAGGAAATTTATTGCTAATTTTTCTTCCATTTCAACACCATTACATGCATTGATAAGCATAAAGAAAGTATTCCATTGGGGAGATTTGCAGCAGAAATAATTTGATGCTTTAAAAAAAAATATAAGTTCGACACAGGTACTAGAAATTCCAGATCTAAGACATCCATTTGAGATCCAAATAGATGCAAGTGATTATGCTATGGGAGCAGTGCTAATGTAGCATGGTAAGCCTATCTCATTTCATTCTGAAAATTTTAATGGAGTTGTGACTAAATATACTACATATGATAAAGAGTTATATGAATTGGTACAAAGTGTAAAGAAATGGAAGCATTACTTGATGGGAAAAGAGACCATTATCCATACCGCCATCAAGCATTGCAATATTTACAATCACAGTCCAAATTGCAACAATCAAGACATTTTAGGTGGATGGGTTTTCTACAACAATTTTACTTGGTTATCAGGTACAAGAAAGGAATCTACAATAAGGTAGCTGATATTCTCTCTAGGCCTATTGTAAATTCAACTATTATTCTCAAGCACAATTCTATTATGCATGAAAGTTACATTGAACAATATGTGAACGATAGTGATTTTCAAGATGCGTATGAGAAATTGAGTAAGGGAAACCAAAGTGAAGAGTTAGATTATCATGTGCATAACAGTTTGTTGTATCACTTGAGCAAGTTATGTATACCACAGGGAGAAAGAAATAGTATCATAAGGGAGGCGCAAACATCATTGATTGCAGGACATTTCGGTGTAGGCAAGAGAGTAGCGCATCTGCAAAGGTATTGTTATTGGCCACACATGAATGAAAGTGTTTCTCATTTTATTAGAGGATGTTCTTTATGTGCAACAAGTAAGTCTAGCAATAGGAAGCTTGGTTTGTACACACCACTTCCAGTTCCTTCTCATTCTTGGGAGAGCATCTCAATGGATTTTGTAGGAGGCCTTCCTATGTCAACGAAAGGTCATGATTATTTGTATGTTCTGGTAGATAGATTCATAAAAATGTGCATTTTGATGGCATGTAAGAAAACTATTATAGCTGAACAAACTGATAATATTTTCTTTGAAAATGTATGGATCCATTTTGGTCTTCCTACTTCTATTGTAAGTAATCGAGATTCTCGATTTGTTGGGAATTTTTGGTCAAAATTATGGGACATGATGGATACAAAGTTGAAGAAGAGTACAACATTTCATCCGCAAACATATGGTCAAACAAAGGTGGTAAATAGGAATTTTATTCATCTTCTAAGAGGCTATTGCAACAAGCATCCCAAATTCTGGGATGAAAAATTACACTACATACAACTGGACAAAACATTTTTCCACAAATACATCGCCATTTGAGGCATGTTTTGGTTACTTGCCAAGATTGCCATTAGACTTTATCTTTGAGAAATATGTTGCTATAGATGGACATAGTGACATAGATAAAGCAAGAAAGTTCATTGAAAAAATTCAGTTGGTACATCACATAGTGCAAGAGAAACTTGAGAAGAGTCAAGGCAACTACAAGGCAAGGCATGACAAACATCGGGGTGATCACAAATTCCAAGTTGGAGATGAAGTTGGCTATACACAAGCAAAGAAAGATTGCAAGGTGAAGGTAAAAAGCTCAAACCAATCCGTTATGTTCCATTTAAAATTCTGGAAAAGATTGGTACAAATGCATTCAAGCTAGATTTGCCTCCTTATATGAAAATTTATTTTATTGTTAATGTTGATAATTTGAGATTGTTTGAGCCTCTTTTGATTGATGATCATGGAGAGCTTGTTCAATTTCCATGAATAGATGATTTCTCGCCATAATATCTTGATGAACTTCAGCAAGATCTCATACTTGAGAGAAGAATCAGAACTTCAAGAAGAGGGAATGTTGAATACCGTAGAGTTGGACTCAAAGGTCAAAATCCTTCAAAGGAAAAATGGTTGGAGATTGGAAATGTGAGGGAGTTGTACCCTCACTTGCTAAAAAATTGATAATATATTTTGGGGTACAAAGGGATTCTAGTGGGAAGGAATGATATAAAGCTCAAGTTTTAGCTAAAAATTGAAAGTGCTCGAAAACCTGAATGACCAAATAGAGTTTGTTGCCAGGATTCTGGCGCAATTTGTTTCATCAAAATTCGAGTTCGTATGACTGAGTTATCGTCTATTGTTCGTTTTCCAAAATAGGTTAAAAAAATGAGAAGAATAGGTATAGTGCTGATGTGGCAGGTACAGTCAGCAGCATGTATCCTAAGTCTAAGGGTGAATTTTTTCTCTATTTAGGGTGCAGGGAATATTGGTTATTTGAAACTATTGGACCAATGGGGACAGGCCACGTGGAAGAGCCTAGGGCTGCCACGTGCCCCACCCCATGGCCTTGAAGTTTCAATGAGATGAATTGAATCCACGTGTATATATATATATATATTGTTTTGATATATTTTTTAAACTATGGTTGAAAACCCACTCTCGGCAGATTTGACCAAATTTGGAGGAGCCTCCAACCAAACTGATGGAGGTCTAGACTTGGCAGAGTCTCCAAGTATGGCGGCGAAGCTCGTTGCAATTTTCTATAAAATTTTATGGTTGGATCAGGGCTCGAACCCCTGACCTCATGCCTACCGCCCGCACGCGTAACCATATCTCCTACTCAGTGGATCTTAACCACTATGTTCGCCACTACATCTTAAAGTTAATGCATCCGACAATTTGGGGTTGGAAGGGGCCAGCCCTACAGGGCAGACCCCTCCCATGGAACCATGTGTCGAAGATCAAGGACTCTGCCCAATGGAATGATGGAATTTATTAAACCAGATTAATGCAGGATTAATGCTAACAATACAATTTATGGTTAATAATCTGTGTTTTATGTTAAACAATGCTTAGCGCTAATCACTCATTAAAGTATGCATGTCGTTAAGATAAGCGTGACTTAACACTAATATAAACTCGATTATGTTGGCAGAAATTTCGGAGGCAGCGCTAATTTTGGCAGGGTTTGCTAAATTTAGAAAATTAACTGGTAGTTTCTCCAGTTTTGGAGGAGAAATTGGGGAAAATTTGGTTTTGGTCATAACTCACTCAATTTTAGACCAAAATGAGCTCAGTAAAAATCATTCCTAGCTAATTGGCATGGTAGGAACTCAATGGAGCAGGTTGCAGAGGCAGAAAAAGTCATCTACAGGTGTTTTAGTGCAATTGAAGATTTTTGAAGGTCAGGGCCACTAGGTGTTGGGGTCATTGCTAGAGCATCCAGAGTCCAAATTCAGCAAAAAAATAGTCATTTTTGGGAGATTTTGATGTTTTAAACTCATTGGAACAGGGTCCAGGAGGTTCTGAAGCTTGTAACAACAATTTGAGCACACTTGAAGCTAATACAAAGGTCACACTATGAAGCTGGACCAAGGAGATGCAGCCCAGGAGGGTTGAACTCCTTTATCAAAATTATCTATGTTAAGCTCTGTTATATGTGCATGTTGTGTTTACTATTGCTTCTGTTCTGTCATTTAAAATTATACTTTTTAAGCTTATTAAAAATTCATAATTTCACTAAGTACATTGTTTGCCAATCATAAGTTCATAAACAAACTCATGAAGGATAAGTAAAACAATGCAAAGAAAAATTTATATCTGAAATGAAAATAGCACAAAATTAACTAGAAATTAATTTCAGATCAATAATCCACATAATAACAAGCATATTTACCCAAAAATACACGTTCCACCCGACCATAGACATAGTTGAGCCAAATCTCTCTTCAACTAGTCACCCCTGTGCCATATTCCAAGCATGAATGTGGGATCTCATAAAACTTATCAATCAAAACAAAACCATGGCTTCTAGATTCCAAACCACCTCAACCCATAATCGGTGATTCCACCTCACGGTCGGACATCACAACCATCACCAGATTGGTCTCCACCCAGGTTTTCTAGGGCTCCAGAGCCTTTGTTTCAACCAGGGATTCCAGGACTAGTAACTCAACCCACCACTGCCACCAAGCTTCCACATCGTTTTTCCAACCAGAGATTCTAGGACTAGTAAGTCAACCCACCAAGGGTTTCCAAAGTGTTTGTCCAACCAAGACTTCCAGGACTAGTAACTCAACCCAAGTTGTTATAGGGCTTCTAGAGTGTTTTCCCAACCAAGGCTTCCAAGAAATAATAAATCAACCCACAACCAAAGGCACATGATAACCAACTAGAAAAAAAAGCAATGAAATGAACCCACAATAGCATGGCTATCCAGGAAATGGCAAGGCTAGGAAAATTCACTGTCAGTCTAGGAAATCCTCCATGCCAATGAAAAATCATCACCAATAAACCACATGCATATGCCATGCATGCCAAAAATAGTGAGGAAAAAATACATGCAACTCGGTACCTACAAAAAGAATCTGATGTAGCTATTGATCCCGATGTCCTCTAATGCTTTATTTCTCTTCCTTTTCCTTCTTGCTCCAAATCTCCAAGTATGCCACACTTTCCAAGAATGCTCCAAGGAACTCTAAGTATCTAAGAGTATGAGAGAGAGAGAGAAATAATAGCGAGAGCTCAAAAAATGCACTGATCAAAATCTTGAGCCAAAAGCTTGAAGCAACAAAAGCTTGCCAAATGATCCTCAAAATCCATTTTATTAATGAGGCCTCTATTTTCTTATTTCCATTATTTTCCTTCATTTTCCTCCTCACATGAAACTTGTGACCTTTCACCTTCATTTTCTCCTATTTTCCAAATTTTTCATAAATAAATTCCAAATAATGTCTCTTTTCCTTTCCAAAGTGTTAGCCATTGCCTTTCCCAATTTCTTTTAGCCATAATAAACCAAATGAACACCCACTAGTATTTTTTTCCCACCATTCAGCTTGGAATACATGTCCCATTACCTTTGTATTATAAGTTTTACATGGATTTTTCACCAGGGCTGTTACAAAACACCCCACCCCCCCCTTGGGGGAACACTATCCTTGGTGTTCAAAGACACCTACAAACCAACAAAATATTAAAAACAAAACATACCACCTATGGAGATTTATAACACAACTCGTTGCAGTATTTACAATGACCACCGCTAAAACATGACAAACATACCGTTTATTGGAGCTTTATAACATAACTCATTACGATATTTACAATAACAATCGTATATACAACCATATTGTATATGGAGCTTTATGAATCTAGCTCGATGCAATATTTACAATAATATACACAAAAACATATGCACATTTACTCAACCAGAAAATAGAAGGATACAATGCTCGTATCAACAACAAGGGAATCTAGAGGCTCACACCTCCACCCTCAAAGTAATACCAAGATTCATCTCATTCCCAGGAAGTTCAAAATCCACTTTCAAAGTCAAAGTTTGCATCCAATTTCCAACACTACAATCCCGTGCTACTGTACCCTCAGTGAAAAATTACCGACTCATTGTTGCAGGCCACACTCCCAATGTGCATATGATTCCATATGGAAATGCTAATGACTAAAAAAAATTCATCCTCGACCTTTCCTTCTTTGCTACACAGTCCCTCGGGAAATTTTTTCACCCCCTTCCATGCAATCACACACCTTCCAAGTTCCGTTAGCACCCCCATCCCGGGTAGTCCATCCCTTGGCAAGGCTTCCTCGCATCGGAAGATACAAAAACCAAGGCATATCAGTACCTCAAAACCATCATACTGATCATAACATTCTCATGGAGATCAATGCCTACTATTGGGTACCAATGTCCCACAATGGCCCTACTCCTGAAGTGCCTTACTAGCATACTTCTGCATGTTTCAATTCCTTTTGTTGATGTTGCTAGTTCTTGCAGTCAGTTTCAACCATCCCAAACCAGGAATTACATGCTTTCTTGTACCAAGCACATAATTTCCATTAGATTCAAAATAAATTCAAATAAAATCAAATCATACCTCATTGGTTACCTATCAATAAGGTACACTTGCACTTATGTTTACTTCCTGTCACACAAGTCAAACTAGCTGTTTGATCAAATCATCATGTATAAACATATTACATCTGGTTAGCTTAAAACACAACCATCATAAATTAAAATAATGAATCTCATGAAATCACCAAAAACCATAATCATATGTAACCATCATAAGTCAAAATTGTAGATCACATTCATAATAGAACTGAAACAAAATATTGATACTTATCCTTCACTGATCCTTCCTTTTGCCTTTGTTCTTTTGTACACACACCAGATCAGTTTCCACACTCAACAAGCACCCAATGCCTTTGTTTCTCTTCAATCATGTACACATATACATAATGTACATCACAAAAGGTACACCCACACATGACATACAACATCATTCAATACATACAACCACACCCGGTGTAGAATGAAACAAAACACATACACCTACATCTAGTGTACAACACAAAACAACACATATACATATACATATACAGAGTACAACACAACAAATACACATGTCACAATACCATGATTACACCATGCATATACATAGTCACCGCATGCCCACAACACAAGATTTACAACATGCACACAATACCACATGTATACCAGTACCATATGTGCAACATGTACACAATACCACCTGTATACAACATTACCTGCACAACATGTGCACAACATGACATGTACACAACACCACCTACACAACGTGGATACAATGCCAAATGTACACCACACCACCTGGACAATGTGTACACAATACCACATGTACACAACACCACATGCATGACATGTACATTACACCACATGTACACATTGCCACATGCATGACATGTACACGACACCACATACACAAAACACCATATGCATGGCATGTACACAACACCAAATGCACCCAACACCATATGTACAACATGCACACAACACCATATGTACATAGCACTACATATAAAACACGTACATAGCACCATATGTTGACAACACCACATATCCAACATGTACATAGCACCATCTATACCCAACACTACATATGCAATATACACACAACACCATGTATACAACATGCATACAACATCATATGTACGCAATACTACATATGTTACATGTACACATCACCATAGGTATAATCATTGAATATACAACATGCGCAATATATACACAATGGTAGTACTGCACATCCATAGACCACACATTGAATCCATAAAGAAACCTTGCTTCTAATGTCTTTCCACTATCCATGCTTATCCTAGAATGCTGCAGACCACACTACTTTCACTTTGTTGATGTACCCCTCAACATTACCTATCCATAACATAAACATAGGCATAGAACAATCATATACTATCAATTCATATCCACATGATACTGACCTCATATATCTGTCAGGGCTACTCTTCCCACTTGATTCCTCATAAGACCAAGCCTACCTCCTCATGCCATTCACCTCTATAAGCAATCATTCCTCCACAAGAATGATCCCTTACAACCTTGTCAAACAACCCCATACATACATACATATATACATATAAACATCAACATAAATAATCATGACCACTGACAACCCTGTCAGACAACATACATACATACATACATATATACATATATAGACATAGAAATAATCATGATCACTGTTGGGTATGTGTTATATTCTTTCCACGACTAGCCCCACGTGCTGTACGTTGTGCTGGGCGCAGTAGGGGGGTCACAAGGTGGGAGGTAGCCCCCATTGTTGAGGTTCGGGGCAGCGCCCTGGTGAAATTTTTTTTGGTATGCATTCCCACTCATATGCGGACCCACCCATGTTTTGTGCATGATTTTGCACATGGTTTTGGGGTACGATGGTTTTCGACCCCTAGTATTTTGTAGATCCGGTCAAGGAAACTACGGTTATGTTCTAATCTAGGGTTAATGGATTGGGGTTTATGTATGCTTCGGCATGTATATATATGTGTTGTAACACTAAAAGGAATATAATGAAAAATCAAGCTGGTGGTCCCAATTTGGTATCCAGGGGAAAACCTCTGTGTTTATCTGTTTTATGTTCTATGTTCTCGCTGTTGTTTATTTTCTGTTATAAGATTCGTGTGTAGATAATTTCTGTTCAGGGTTAAAACCTACATTTGGTATCAGAGCTATTTCGGCTTCAAGGAGACGCCTTTGCTGCTGAAGATTTTTGGCTCGGGCCTAAGGTAGACCCTGTTCAGTGGGAGATCTGCGGGATCAATTCTTGCAGTGAAAGAAGATGGCGAGCGGTGGAAAGATAGAGATCAATAAATTTAATGGTCAGAGTTTTGAGTTGTGGAAGCTCAAGATGGAGGATCTGCTAATGGATAAAGATAAGTGGATCGTGGTAGATATAGGTACTAAACCAATGGAAATGTCACTGGAAGAAACTGGATCGGAACTAAGAGCACAATATGGTTGTGTGTCTCAGATTCAGTATTGTTGAATGTATCTGGGAAAAACTTGGGACTTTGTACCAATCAAAGTCTCTGGTGAATAAGTTGTTCTTGCGGAAATCATGAGTCATGGTTGATCGACTCGTGGCATCTCACTTCACTCCCCATAAAAAGGAGTGGTTCTAACTTGTGCATGAGAAATATGATGGTGATGTCTTCTCCTAGGGGATGATAGGAAGGCGAGAATCGGGCCGTACGTGGAAAGGCTTCAGCCTGTCGGTAAGGTGGAAGGATTAGAACACTTCGTGTTTTCATATTCCCACTGCCCGTAAATCTGATTGTAAGCAAGATGGATGATGCGTGTGTAAACAAAGCACCGAGAAAGATGCCCGCAAGATGAACTGGGGAGCAATCGGTATTAATGCGGGAGTTCCTGGACTGAACTCTCATAGCTTTGGGCAGAGCCCATTATTGATGGTACAGCGTATGTGGTCTCGGGAAGTGGGACTGGAGTGGAAAGCCTAGTCGTCTGAGAAAAGACCATGCTATGGCATCAAAGGCTTGGACATATTGAAGAGAAGGGCCTTCGGATACTGCATAGAGATGGTATGGTAGAAGGTATGTCTAATTTTTCTCTGGATTTTGATTCAATTAAAAATAAAAAGGGACCCATTTCATATTATAGTGTTGTGAATAAAAATTATATGAAATGGGGGGTTGTTGTAGAGGACAACAAGCTTTCTATCTATGATGAATTCTCAAGGAATGTTATGATATATTTCTTGAGGAAGAAATCTGAAGTCTTTGACAAATTTGAAGAATTTAAGGCTCTGGTGGAAAACCAGACAGAGAAGAAGATAAAGGCATTGAGGAAAGATAATGGTGGGGAGTTCTGCAAGAAGGAATTTGAAGAGTTCTGTAAGAAGTGTGGTATAGCACGGCAGAAGACTACTCCATACACACCTCAGCAAAATGGAGTTGCAAAAAGAATGAACAGAACGTTGATGGAAAAGGCAAGAAGCATGCTCAGTGGTACCGGGTTAGGACAAGAATTCTGGGCAGAGGCAGTGGAGACTGCATGTTACTTAGTTAACAGATCACCTTCATCAGCGTTGGAGGATAAGACTTCACATGAGGTATGGACTGGTAAGAAACCCTCTCTTTCACATCTAAGGGTATTTGGATGTGATGCATATGTACATGTTCCAAATGAGAAAAGGACCAAGTTGGATAATAAATCTGAAAGGTGCATCTTTATTGGGTATAAGGATGGTTTAAAGGGTTACAAGCTTTGGAACCCATAAACAAGGAAGGTTGTGTACAGTTGAGATGTGGTGTTTAGAGAGGTGAAAGATGTTGTTACACATGAAGTCCTACCAAAGGAACCTGAGAAGATAGAGTTTGAGCTAAAGGAGGATGAATCAGACTCTACAACAGAAGAAGACTCAGAAGAGGAAGAACCACAAACCCCAGCTTTGAGAAGATCAGTTCGGGAAAGAAGGCAACCAGAAAGGTATAGTCCATCTACTTTTTGTTCAGGTTTTGCCTTAACTATAACTGATGATGAACCCAGAACTGTCAGGGAGGCAGTAGATTCAGAGGATGGAAAACTCTGGAAGGAGGCCATGGCTGATGAAATGGCATCCTTGCACAAAAACGATGCATGGGATCTGGTGGAGTTGCCAGCTGGAAGGAAGCCCATTGGGAGCAAATGGGTGTTTAAGAAGAAGATGAATGTAGAAGGCAAGGTGGAGAAATACAAAGCTCTGTTGGTAGCGAAAGGTTATTCCCAGGTGCCGGGAATTGATTTTGGTGATATTTTTTCTCCTGTTGCCAAGGTTACTTCTATTAGATTACTTTTATCTGTTGCTGCTACATTTGATTTTGAGATAGAACAGATGGATGTGAAGAAAAAATTTCTTCATGGGGATCTAGAAGAGGAGATCTACATGAAGAAACCTAAAGGATTTATGGTGAAGGGTAAGAAATAACCGGTGTGTAGGTTGAAGAAGTCTTTGTATGGGTTAAAATAGTCACCAAGGATGTGGTATCAGAAATCTGATACCTATATACGGGGACTTGGCTTCACTAGAAGCAAGGAGGATCACTGTGTTTATTTTAAATTAATTGGTGACCGTGTTATTTATTTGGTCTTGTATGTGGATGATATGTTGTTGATTGGAAATGAAAAAGAAATTATCCAAGATTTGAAGACCCAACTGTTCTCCAAATTCGACATAAAGGATCTTGGTGCTGCAAACTATATTTTGGGCATGGAAATTAAGAGAGATCGGGCAAAGAGGAAGCTCTGGTTAAACCAGAGGAAGTATGTCGAGACTATATTGCAGAGGTTCAATATGCAGGATAGTAAACCGGTGAGTGTTCCTATTCTTGTAGGTGCAAAGCTGTCTGCTGAACAGTGTCCCAAGACACAAGAAGAAGAGGAGGATATGTCCCATGTTCCATATGCAAGTGCAGTGGGTAGCCTGATGTATGCAATGGTCTATACTAGACCAGACATTGCACATGCAGTGGGAGTATTGAGCAGGTTTATGTCAAACCCAGGAAAGGAGCATTGGACAGCAGTGAAGCGGGTTTTCAGATATTTACGTGGCACTAGTGATTATGGCTTGTGCTACCAGGGAAGACCAGGATTGGAAAGAATGTTGGACATTCGTGGTTTTGTTGATGCAGACTGGGCTGGAGATCTGGACCAAAGAAGATCTACAAGGGGGTATGTGTTTAGCCTATTTGGAGGCGCAGTCAGTTGGATGAGTAAAAGACAGTCTGTAGTGGCTCTTTCAACTACAGAGGCAGAATACATAGCAGCCACTCATGCAAGCAAGGAAGCAATTTGGTTGCATAGATTGTGTTCAAGTATGGGGTTGGTACAGCAAGCTATAAGGATATACTGTGATAGCCAAAGTGCAATTTTCTTGGCTAAGAACCCTGCTTATCATTCAAAGACAAAGCACATTGATGTTCAATATCACTTTGTTAGAGATATGGTTGAGGCTAAAAGGGTGTTGCCGGTAAAGGTGGACACTTTGAAGAATGTTGCAGATGCATTGACGAAGTCTGTGAGCACTCAGAAGTTCTCTTGGTGTAGAGAAACAATGGGTGTTGAAGAATTGGCTTAATGACTAAGTTCTCCTGTGGCCCCCTACGGAAAGAAAACAACAAGTGGGAGAATGTTGGGTATGTTTTATATTCTTTCCACGACTAGTCCCACGCACTGTACGTTGCACCGCGCAAACAGGGGGCTCACAGTGGGCGGCACCCAGCGAGGTCCGTGCGCCCGACGAATTTTGTTTTGGTATGTAGTCCTACTCATAAAGGCCCACCCATGGTTTTGTGCATGGTTTTGCACATGGTTTTTGGGTACGATGGTTTTCGGCCCCTAGTATTTTTGTAGATTTGGTCAAGGTAACTACGGTTATGTTCTAATCTAGGGTTAATGGATTAGGGTTCATGTATGCTTCGGCATGTATATATGTGTTGTAACACTAAAACGAATATAATGAAAAATCAAGCTGGTCGTTCCGATTTGGGATCCAGGGAAAATTGTTTATCTCTGCTTTTATGTTTTATGCTCTCGCTATTGTTTATTTTCATTATAAGATTCATGTGTAGATAATTTCTTTCGTGTTAAAACCTACACTCCAGAGTGGCTCGAGTAAGGCCGCTTGAATTTCAGAAGTGTTGGAAAGACGAGAGGGTCACACAGCTGGACCCTAGAATTGATCCATGAAGAAGCAGAGAAGACCGATAACACTATCACTCGCATGGTGTATTACCTGGGTGGACAATGTGCTAGGAGGGTTTACATATAATTTTCCATCGATCACTTGTTTGAGATTCTCGAATCGTAGCAAATATTCTTCAAGGGTTTTCAGGTTAAGTTTCTGAAGATCTTACCATTGCTGATTAAGATATTACTATGCAAAAAGAGTATTCTATGTAGCCACACTAAATGAATGACCTCTGATTTGGATAGGAGTACGACACGAAGTGGAAAATACTATCAGACCAATCAAGAAGGAGATAGATCTGTCTACAGTCTGGTAAGAGAATCAGCTCCATAGAGTCCTCTAGCCACACCACTTTCAAACTAGCATAGGGGTAAGAATTCACCTACACCTCCGTCACCATCGGAAGACGACATGGATGCACACATGAAGTTGCTTACCTTTAAGGGTGTGGGAGATGAGGACATGGATCAGTTCTGGTTTATCGCAGGATCAGTATGGACTGTGCAGAACATAGCTAGTGATGCGATGAAGAGGGCTCAACTGTCCCTTGCCTTTTAAGGAAGAGCTTTGGACTGGTACATGGGATACAATGGCTAGCATGAAAACGCAACCATTGAAGAGATTAAGAATGCCTTGAAACAATGGTTCAAGAAGCCTAATTCCTACTCTCAAATAGTGGTTGATCTAAAGGATTTCAAGCAAGGGTCTTCTGAGTCTATGTGGGAGGCCAATCAACGAATGAATAAGGTGATCAGAGAAGGAGGATTCTAGTATGATGATAGATAGCACACAAAATGGTTCATTTCTATGTTACTGCCTCACCTGCCTGTACCTATGAGTCACCAAACTTTCTAATCGCAGGAAAAAGCCTTGGAGGTTGCTATGAAGTTAGAAGTTGTTCTTAGAGATGATACCTAGCTGGGCATCCAATAGATCCAAGGACAACTGGAGGCGATGCACATGGAGATCCATAATCTGGGAAAGGAGCGAGGAGCAGAGGCTAGCCCTAAAATATGGTGCATACGATGCAGGACGAATGGTCACACCAAGGATAACTGCCCTCTGTTAGCAGACTATACGTAGGTTGGGGGACCTAGCCTGTTGCACCCTAGGGAAGTTGCAAGATCAAGTGGGCTGGCTCTATGGTGCGATGGTTTTCGTATTGTAGGGCTACACGACACAAACCACTGCCCCACCTTGCTGAGTATGTCCCAGAAGTAAAGCAACAATGGTGCAGGTTCTGCAGGTCGGTAGGACACGACGAACAGAACTGACAAACGTATGATTTGATGATCGATCGAGGGAATATCTGTAGGGTACAGTTAGATCCATCCTTTCCAAGATCCCTCTCGAGCACAGGTGGCTCCCCAGCTAGGGGCAAGGGAGGCGGAAGAGGTGGAAGTGCAGGTCAGGGACGAGGGAAACTAATCTGTTATAACTCTGTAGAAGTAGGACACTATGCCAGGGACTTTCCAAACCCTATGAGGTAGTCCTACCGGTATTGCAGACAATTGGACCATGCGATTGAAGACTGTCCAATCTTGATAGCAAATATGTAAGAGAAGCAGCTAACACCTACGCAGAATGTTCAGAGGGTTAAGGCTGAACTGCAAGAAAAAGATCCAAGCGTGAATGTCATAACACACATTGGGATTTCCACCAGGGGGCTTAGGGAGAAGACTGTGACCAAACCTCTGATCCGACAAGAAGTTATCAAGCAAGAAGGTTTATATCTTAAAAAGGAAAAAGAAACATTTTTCACAGCTCACAAAGACTTTGTTGAGGCAGAGGCATCTACTTCTCAGCCGCCGGGAAACCTCAAAGGAGATGAGGAAGTCAAAACATTTTTACAGGCATGTATGAAGCTATTGTGCAACCCAAAGGCTGTGGAAAATATTCAGGCACTAATAGATAACTACGTAGCATGACCTAGCCTACCTATGGAAATCAAGGACATACACAAACTATATAGATATAAGAAACACACTAGTAGGGAGATGCGGTTGACTACGCAGATCGGTGATTATGAGATGTATTAGGTTATTTTGGACCTAGGGTCAAATGCAAATGTATTACCTAAACAGGCTTGGAAATGAATAGGGGAACCTAAGCTGGAATGGTCCACTACCTAGCTACGTATGGCCAATCAGCAGAAGATCATAGCCTTGGGGAGACTGTCCAAGATAGTGGTAGACGTCACAGGGGTCTCGGTCCGGGCTGATTTTGAAGTAATTCAGATTGTAGAAGATGAGGACCCCTAACCTGCACTCCTAGTCTTGGATTGGGCCATCGATATGGGAGGCATCATTAACCTAAAGAAGCGAAGCATGGTATTTGAAAATAACAGTACAAGGGTGATAGTACCACTATATCCTATAGAAGGCGAATGGTATACAGATCCAGTGCATGACAAAGAGGATGTAGATCACATTTATAAGTTGACTACACGGGATGAAGATTGGAACAACCCTACGACAGATGGTGTACTCTGCTAGGAAAAGGACAGTGACTGCTTCTCCGACTCCGACAGGAAGATGCAGAACTGGAAAAATTGGTTAAATGATGTCTCTACATTGCAATGTCTTTGGGTCACAAAGAACATCCATTGCATCTTCTGAGAGGTAAGAGATCTACCCTATTTTGATGGTTATGGTAACATTAGGGAATTTTTACGAACATTCAAAGATGAGGTTCCCAGAGAACGAAGGTTATGGGCCCTTAATCTAGCTATGCATGCAACCCCTGCACGATGGTGGGATACACATGAGGAAGCGTTCCAGGAGTGGGAGGATTGTCAGGACATGATGCTCCTGTGCTTTGGGACTCTAGCGGAGGTGCCGGTCAAGACATTCCTTGGCCTAGGGGATCTACGTGAACACTTGGTTGCATGGATAAAGACGTGGGGCGACTGCACTACAGAAGAATGTGTTCACTTATTCATTCATGCATTGGGTCTGATCCCTACTGCATGGTACCTGGATGTAGAGCTACATCAACGCACCTGCCATTGGGAAACTCTGAATAATGACTTCATAGGAACATTCAGACTGATAGGGGGCTCTGACGAACTTGAAAAAGCTCTGCAGGACATATATACATTTGTGTTTGGGAAATCCAGCGCCTTCAATATTGTCGAGGATCCGACATGGGAAATGTAGATGCAGGAAATTGTCAACTACCGCATCTTAGTAAGGGAGGAAGGTGAAGATGATCTGCGATCTGTCTCTATCCTGGAGTCAGAAGGGGAGTGTACCATTGTAGGACCTCCACTGAAAGAAGTGGATGTCACTAAGCCTCTCAATCTGCGCGAAGTAAACATTGGGACGAAATAGCACCCTAATTTGGCTAATATTGGGGACTACTGGGATGAGGATACAACAGGCAAAGTGGCTGAATTACTTACAGAATACCAGGACTTGTTCTTGACAAAGTTTTCGGAGCTGAAGGGGATCACGAGGGAAATAGGGGTCATGCATATCAATCTCAAACCTGATGCATGCCCCTTAAAGTAGCAACCTTATAGGTTGACCCCCAAGCATAAGCAGAAGGTAAAAGAAGAACTTGATCAAATTATTGCTACAGGTATCATTGAACCTGTTGAACAGTCAGACTGGGTCAGTCCAATGGTGGTTTAGGAGAAAAAAAATAAGGGGGAGATTTGGATCTGTGTGGAACTGTGCAATTTGAACGATGCCTACGTTCATGGTCCCTTCCTGACACTATTCTCCAACGAAATTTTAGACAGCATGGGAGGACAGCAAGTATACTCTTTCACGGACAGGTTCTTAGGATACCATCAGATCAAAATCGCACTTGAGGACCACAGCAAAACCACGTTTTCCACTAACGAGATATTTTCAATATATTGTCATGCCGTTTGGACTCAAGAATTCCCTTGCTATCTTCTCGTGGGTCGTTGTCGCAGTGTTAAAGGAATTCATCCACAAGTTCCTCAAGGTGTATTTCGATGATTAGAATGTCTTCAGCCTGGTAAAGGCGCATGTATCAAACCTACGCATGATGTTGGATGCCTGCCAGAAACATGAGATTTACCTAAATATCAAGAAGTGTATCTTCTGTGTACCCTTTGGAATCTTGCTCGGCCACATAGTTTGTCGGCAAGGACTGATGGTGGATCCTGCCAAAATTGCAGTTATCATAAACTTGGCAGTACCAACCACGGAGAAACAGCTGCGCTCGATCCTTGGACACACAGGATACTATAGGAAATTCATTCAAGGCTATGCGCTGATTACTGCCCCTATGGAAAAATTTCTGAAAAAGGATGTTTCGTTCTTTTGGAATGAAGAGTGTTAAAAGAGCTTTGAGTTAATCAAAGAAAAGATGGTCTCAGCACCTATTCTCATCTTTCCTGATTAGGAGAAGGTTTTTCATGTTCACATCGATGCATTGGGCATTGATTTCGGGGCTGTCCTTACGCAGCCAGGAGAAGGAGATATCGACCATCCAGTTGCCTTTGGAAGTAGGAAACTCTCTAGTGTGGAACACAACTACTCCACCACGGAGCGGGAGGGGTTGGCCATGGCCTATGCTTTGTAGAAATATAGACATTACTTGTTAGGAGGACACTTCAAAATGTTCACATACCATTCAGCTTTAAAGTACTTGGTAAATAAGCCTGTGTTGGGGGGGGGAATATGCCGATGGCTATTGCTATTTCAGGAATATGACTTTGAAATCATTGTCAAGCCGGGAAAGTTGAATGTTGGGCTAGATCACTTGTACCGAATAGATAGTGGTGAGGAGCCAACAAACCTGGAAGATGGATTTCCTGATGCGCAACTATTTTCTATTAAGGTAGTAGTTGCACACTTCGCTGATATCATTCAGTTCTTGACTAATAGGACAACACCTCCAGAGTACTCTGTACAAAAAAAAAAAGATTTATTCACCTGGGCAGAAAATTTTACCATCATTTCAGTAATTTATATAATATGGGAGAAAATGAAGTATTACAGTGATATGCTTGGAGCATGAAAGGCATGCTATCTTTGCAGAGGCTCATGACGGAGTAGCAGGAGGTCACTACGCAAGGAAAGCAATGGCGCAAAATATCTTGAGAGCTAGGTTATGGTGGCCAACCCTACATAGTGATGCCCACGATTATTGTAAAGCCTGCGATATGTGCCAACGAATAGGGAGGTCATCCTGCAGATATGAAATGCCCCTTCAACCGCAAATGGCTCTACAAGCATTTGATAAGTGGGCTATCGATTTCAAAGGGCCTATCAACCCACCAGGAAAGAAGACGGGTGCACGCTACATTATTACGGCCACTGATTATGTAACTAGATGGGTTGAAGCACAAGAAGTAAAGGATTGTACTTCAGATGCCGCTACGCATTTCATCTTTGAACAATTCTTGACCAGATTTGGATGTCCGAAGATCCTCATGAGCGACATAGGTACGCACATTGTTAATGAAACAATCCAAGCTCTGACCAAGGAGTTCTGGATACATCATGTGAAGAGAACACCATATCACCTATAGGAAAACGATGTGTTTGAAGCTTTTAGTAAAATCTTGGAGCAAGCACTGACAAAGGTATGCAATGTTGATCGCAGCGATTAGAACGTGCGCATTGGATCGGTCCCCTGCGCCTATCGAACAACCTGCAAGAAGCTAACATGAAAAATCCATTCAGGATGGTTTATGGTAAAGAGGTCATTATTCCCATGGAGTATATTGTTCCTAGTCTATGTATCACAGCATTTATGAACATGGCAGAACCTGAAATCATGGAGGAGCGATTAGCACAGCTTATGGCTTTGGAGGAAGATCGGTTTCTTGCAAATTTCCATCAGTAGGTCCAAAAGGCCCGTGATAAAGCTTGGCATGATTGAATTATTCGCCAAAAGACATTTGTGGAGGGAGAATTGGTCCTCTTATACGATAGCCATTTTTCAAAGCATCTAGGGAAGTTCCGACAACATTGGCTTGGTCCCTACACAGCTAAGGAGATCATGGATGGCGGTGTTGTTAGGCTAGCTACCCTGCACAGTGATATGCTACCAGGATACATCAATGGTAGTTAGCTCAAACCATATCAGATCAAATGCCTATATGGCTGAAGTAGTCGTACAGGTGCAGGTAGAGAACCTACCATCACAGTGACTCGGGATGAGTCACAAGATTGTGTTGGGGGACTGTTGGAACAGGGTCTCCTACAAAGCTGCGAATTTGGTCCATTTTGTATATTTTTTATTATATTTAGTCTAACGTAGGGGTTTTGGGATGGATCAAAGCCCTTAATGCATTTTAAGTGGGTCAAGGGTAGACCAAGAGTCCGCAAACCACAGCTTGTGGACCATTGGATGCATAGGCTAAAGTAGTATAAATAGTTGAACCTTTTTGAGTTGATGTGTGGGAATGAATTGGAATTCATGCTATGTGCGAACTGTTAGATCTGTAGGGCTGGTTGGGTAAGGAATCCTACTGGCTGTGTGCACGGAGATCCTCTGTCCTACTGTGTGTAGTCCCTGTTGCTATGTGTAGAGGTTGGGTTTTGGGTATTGTAAGTACATCTGAAGGATTAATGAATGTGGAAGGCTGTTGGAATATCTGAATGTATTGGACTTACTACTGATGTGAATCTGTGATATCTGATTAAGTATGTATGCTTCTATGTTATTTATTTAAGTTGCACAAGTACTTGTGTTACTTGTTTATGCTGCGATCTGGATTTGTTCTGTTATGCAAGGATACCTGTGATAACTGTGGTAATGTTTTATAAGTCTATGATCTGTTAGTTATTGCAATTATAATTAGTATTATACACATGGATGCGAAGTATATCACTAGATCAAGGCTATGTGATATAAAATCTGGTAGCTATAAGGTTGAACGCAGCTCTGCTTGACTTACCTACCCTCTCCTAGGGTGCGGAAACCTGGTTCCAGCATCCTCTGATACTCCTTCGAGTGAGATTTTGGTTTGCACAAGCAGGTCACTACTGAAAGGGCCAGTAGTATAGGGGATTTTTGGCAAACCTTAACCACTGAACCTGGGCTAGGACCCCCCTGAGCCAACAATGCAATAAAATAAGAAACATTTTTCTAATTCAACTTGTAACATACTAACTGAAATTTACCACTTAATCATGCAAATTTTCATTTCTATCTTTGAGGTATTTTGTAATATTCCTACTTAGCTTGAGCTAAGATGAATATACATTTTTTGTCTCATTTTCTGTTGCGTGAATAAATTAATAAAGGAGCACATGTAAAAATCCTGAAAAGAATGAATAAATCAATGCCCATATGAACAAGGATAAATCTGGGCCATGTAAACAAATCACTTGCAGGTGTGAAAGGGGTTTGAGCTATGAGACTGGGTCAACCTTGACCAAATCTATAGCGTTTTCTAGATACAATGTACCTCATGAAGGGACAACGCAGTTCTAGATGGAGGCCCCTAATGTGAAAGCAGCTAATTCATCAAGGTGGTTTAGGTTTTGCCAAGGCTTTCATCTTATAAAAGGAAGGGGAAGGCAGCAAGAGAAGGTTGTTGACTGTGTATATTTCTGAGTATCTTGTCTGTTTAGACAAATACCATTCTCTGTTGTTTAGCTTAGAATAGTGCTGCTTAGCACTTGGGACTTCCTATGCAGGGATTCCACCTCTTCCATTGAGGATTTATTGGAGGAGTCTTGCTGATTTTATCCACCATTAGGCATTTGGCCAAGCTCTACTTCAAATTGCAACGCAGATCCAGTGAGGGTTTCGTTGCTTTTGTAAGCTACAACAAGTGGAGTCTAGATCTAGTCATATCTAGACCATATTAGTGCCTCCTCTCAGTGAGTGAGTCTTTTATCCTCCTGGAAGAGTGCATTAGTTGATTGAGCTTCAGATTTGTATCTTGGCATCAGGCCAACTCAGTATATCAAGCTACAGTGTAGTTTCCCTTCCAGGACTGCGTTATTTTCAGTGGAGGTTTTGCAGGGTGTTTTGATCCCCTTTTTGATGTGAGATCTCTAGTGTTGGGCTTTGCCTTTCACTTTGGTGATCCATGGGTTAGCTTGTTGGTGCATGTTATTTATAGATATGATCTGTTTCTAATGTAAAATCATCTTCAGAAATTTCTGAATAATATTGTAGATCTTCTACTTTAAACTCAGATCTACTCTTTATATTGCATGATTTGATCAAAACCCCAAGGGGACCTTGTAATAGAGCCTTTCTAGTGTACAGATCTGAAATGGATCTGAAATTTTGCACACAGATCTGCTCTATATCTAAAGTGTAAAATTTAGCTGCTGCAACTCCATAAAATAACGTTGTTAAGCCATTTTTTAGTAAATACATGTGTTGCAACCTTCTTTTCTGAAGATTTCCTTCTTTCTTGTCTTATATATTCTATTGTATAATGTAAGAGCATCAATATAAATCTGATTTTCTACTGTATATTCAAATTTGATCTTATTTTTTGGCCTCCTACTCATGCTTTCCAAAATTGCGTTATTTCTGAAGCAGTTTGTTGTACATAGCTGTACCCCTCTCATTGGGTGTTTTTCAGCTAGACTAGGTGGTGGGAGATCTGTTTACGACACCTAGTTTGATTTTTTTTTTCTTTACTTTTGGATTTAGACCCCAGATCTACTAATCTAAGGGATCCAAGGGCTGCAAACTCATTTCTGTGCACAAATTTCCCAGAAGTGCGTTATTTCAGCAAGCACTATTGTGCATTCCCATTTAGGGATATTACAGTGGTATCGGAGATCCTTTCTTGGCACAACATGTACTTCCATTGAAGAGAAAAAGCCAAAATCCATTCAGAAGAATATGAGCCTCTTACTGAGAGGGAGAAGAGGTATTAGAATAGAATCCACAAGAAATTTGATTACACCATTAAGGATCAAGACAAGGGTAAAGCCCCTGAAACTGGAAGTGATAAAGAAGGAGAAGAGTTTGCAAGAACTCTTTTGGTAGCCATGAAAGATCTTGATAGAAAGATCAAAGAGATGAGAATGGACATGATGAAGGAATCTCCTGGGATATTTCATCCTGGGGAAAACTCTGGCATGTCTCACCACTGGAATGGTCAACCAGTGAACCAGCCACAAGCTCCACAAGCTCCACAAAGCTCTACTATGCCTACCTTCTTAGATGTGGAGAATGAAGGGTCACAAGAGAAAGCATCCCTTGAAGACTACTTTGAGGAGTATGAATCTTAGAATCAGAGATTCAAGGACAACCAAGATTTTTTTCACCTCAAGGATAAAAGAAGACCAAGGCACCAATATAGAGATGGTGGATTCTTTCAGAATCATGATAGACATCACTCTATGGGCAGATTATTTTTGCCAAATTTTGATGGGTCATCCACCAGTTCTGCCAAGGCATGGGTATAAAAGCTGGATATCTATTTTCAATTGAACAAGGTCCCTGAGATTGAAGCCATCAAGATTGCAGCGCTGCACTTTGAAGGTGAAGCACACAATTGGTGGTTCCATGGGTTTTCTACATTGGGCCATGCTAATGTGACTGCCTATTATGAATTCACTAGAAGAATGGTGGAGAGGTTTGACAGAAAGGATCCAGAAGCACCTTTCATGAGCCTTGCAAAGTTAAAGCAATCAAGGAATGCAAAAACTTATATCTTTGAGTTTCTTAGATTATTTGTTATGGTTCCTGATCTGTCTACATCAAGGAGGGTGTACATGTTCATCGATGGCTTGGATGAACCTTTTCATGGGTTGGTTAAATCAACCAAAACCACCACTCTGCATGATGCCATTGAGAGGGCTATAGACCTCCAATATGCCTTGCCAAAAGCAAAGGCAACTTTTTAGAAAAAGGCCCCTTACCTTTCTAAAGGGAAGGAAGAGAAAGCTTCTCCTTCCAAGGAGAGCTCATTCAAGAAGCCTCTTGATATTGAAATCAGGAGGGAGCTGAGAAAGAAGAAACTATGTTTCACTTACCAAGAATCATGGGCACCTAGACATAGATGTGCTACTGGGAAAGCACACTACATAGAAGTCTTCTCAGATTTTGAGGAGGAAGAAGAAGATGATGAACCAAGAAGAGGTCACAGCGCTGACAATGTTGAGGGAGATCCAACACCATCTGGAGATGGGAGTGGAGCCTTTGCTTCAATAGGAGGAAATCTTGCATCTTTGAGAGGAGTACCTAAGTACTTGACCTTAAGAGTACAAGGTTCAATCATGAATCAGAGGGTTTCTGTACTGATTGAAAGTGGGGAAACCCGCAACTTTATTGATGATCATCTTGTGCAGAGGAGGGAAATACCCACTGATACTTTTGAGGGATTCTTTGTTTTGGTCCCAGGAGATAGAACAATGCAATGCATGCACTATGTCCCATCACTCTCAGTCACTATGGGGTCCTACACCTTGGTGGATCACTTTTTTGTAGTTGACATACCAGACACCAATATCATTTTGGGTGTCCAATGGTTGATTACCTTGGGGAAGGTCACCACTAATTGGAATGCTTTGCAAATGGAGTGGGTGGACATGAAGAGTGGTAAACCTAAAATTATCCAAGGCATGCATACTTACCCTTCACCTAGCACTTCCACACAAACAATAGAGATGGATTTGTGCAGTGGAAGCAAGGATCTCACAGTCCCTTTTCTTATGTTCATGAGAATCCTGCATGGGAAATTCGTATCAAGTGGAAAACCACCTGGGAGGCCACTAGATTCAGATCTTGTGGGGGAGGCCTCACAAAGTGTTGCTCCAAATTTAGATTCAGGAGGGATTGGAGCAATGGGAGACAAAGCTACAACACTGGGGAGCTTGGGATAGCTCAAGAGTGAAGGGGGTCTTCTCCCTGCATCACTATCACCCCCTCTTATTTCTAGATCTGTGCCATGGGAGGTGAAGAATGGGAGGATCAGCCTTCAAACACACATCTTTGACATGAGATATTTCAAAGAAGAGATAAGAAACATGATAGGCACTTCCATGGATGTATCATCAGCGATGTCATTATTGAACAGTGTGGATCTATACTGGAAATCTCAACTGCTTGTAGAGTATTCCAAAGACGTCCACACATGTATGATACTAGATGACATGCCGCAAGAAGAGGGCTACTTAGTCCAAGGAGGAGTCATATATAATCATGTAAGGGTCATCTTGGCTAAAGCTTCCAAGCTCAAGTAGAAGATACTACAAGGAGCACACAAATAATTCTTTCTCAGCCATATGCAGTCAATGAATATCTACACCTTGATCATGAGGAGCTTTGATTGGGAAGGTTTAAGAGAGGAACTACATCAACACTTTCAAGAGTACATGAGATATTTGGAGTTGGGGCAGCCAATGGACTCTATGCAAGAGTCATTTTAGCCATTTCGTCCTTCTTTTGAGAGAAGGGGAATGCCCATGCACAACTCCATGTGTATGAGGAACTATGATGGTAAAGGATTTGAACATGTAGTGCAAGATTTATTTTCTAATTTATCACATTATTTTACCATGTTTTTTTAGGATATGACTCCTAAAGGGAGTGAGAGATCATGTGGATATCATGGCTTTTGGTGGGCCAATAGAAATTTTGAACTTGGCCACTCCCTTGTTGTGCAAAGGGAGATTATTTTTCATGATGGATGCTTCCCAAAGGCACCAAACATATCTGACATCTTCAGCTATGTTAAGATGACTCATGCAGAAAATGTGTGGTGGGAATGCCACTTTCCACACCTTGATCTAATGCAGGCACGATATGCACTGCGTTGGCATCACATGTGGGATTTTGACCCACCTCCTCAAGCTCAAATTTTTGTTTGCATATATGTAGTTTTGCTTCCATACTTGGATGACATAGTTGTACTATTTATGGGATTGCATGGAGGGAGGATGGGAATTTTGTATGTACCACATGGAATGGAACTTCTATATGTACCTCATGCTACTTGGTTTAGAGAAATCATTTCTCCAGCCATGTTTATTTCTGTTGAATTTTTCAGTCCATGTGGGATGGACTATGTACATCTTATGATGACCTTGGAGGAACAATTCATGATGTGTTGGCTTGGTGAACACTTCGCTTATGAGGAGGACTTGATCCTTGATGGTGTCACCAATGGAGGAGGGGAAGTGAGGTAACACTCACCCTATCAATTGCTTTAGGACAAGCAACATTTTGGAGGGGAGGACTGTAATATTCCTACCTAGCTTGAGCTAAGAGGAATATACATTTTTTGTCTCATTTTTTGTTGCATGAATAAATGAATAAAGAGGGATATTTAAAACTCCTATAAAGAATGAATAAATCAATGCCCATATGAACAAGAATAAATCTAGGCCATGTAAACAAATCACTTTCAGGTGTGAAAGGGGTTTGAGCTATGAGACTGCGTCAATCTTGACCAAATCTACAGCGCTGTCTAGATACAATGTACCTCATGAAGGGACAACATAGTTCTAGATGGAGGACCCTCATGTGAAATGAGCTAATTCATTAAGGTGGTTTAGGGTTTTCCAAGGCTTTCATCTTATAAAAGGAAGGGGAAGGCAGAAAGTGAAGGTTGTTGATTGTGTATATTTCTGAGTATCTTGTCTGTTTAGACAAATACCATTCTCTGCTATTTAGCTGAGAATAGTGTTGCTTAGCACTTGAGAGTTCCTATGAAAGGATTCCACTTCCTCCATTGAGGATTTCTTGGAGGAGTCTTGCTGATTTCATCCACTATCAGGCATTTGTCCAAGCTCTACTTCCAACTACAATGTAGATCCATTGAGGGTTTGGTTGCTTTTGTAAGCAGCAGCAAGTGGAGTCTAGATCTAGTCAGATCTAGAACATATTAATGCCTCTTCTCAGTGAGTGAGACTTTTATCCTCCTAGAAGAGTGCATTAGCTGATTGAGCTTCAGATTTGTATCTTGGAATCAGGCCAACTCAGTATATCAAGCTACAGTGTATTTTCTCTTCCAGGACTGCGTTATTTTCAGTGGAGGTTTTGCAGGGTGTTTTGATCCCCTTTTTGATGAGAGATCTCTAGTGCTGGGCTCTGCCTTTCACTTTGGTGATCCATGGGTTAGCTTTCTGATCCATGCTCTTTATAGATTTTATTTATTTATAATGTAAAATCATCTTCAGAAATTTCTGAATAATATTGCAAATCTGCTACTTTAAACTCAGATCTACTCTTTATATCGCATGATTTGATCAAAACCCTAAGGGGATCTTGTAATAGAGCCTTTCTAGTGTACAAATATGAAATGGATCTGAAATTTTGTACACAGATCTGCTCTATATTTGAAGTGTAACATTCAGCTATTGCAGCTCCATAAAATAATGTTGTTAAGCCATTTTGTAGTAAATACATGTGTTGCAACCTTCTTTTCTGAAGATTTCCTTCTTTCTTGTCTTCTATATTCTATTATATAATGTAAGAGCATCAATATAAATCTGATTTGTTGATGTATATTCAAATTTGATCTTATTTTCTGGCCTCCTCCTCATGCTTTCCAAAACTGTGTTATTTCTGAAGCAGTTTGTTGTACATAGCTGCAACCCCTCTCATTGGGTGTTTTTTAGCTAGACTAGGTGGTGGGTGTTACACCATTTTTTGGTCATCTAACCTATTATCATTAGATGGACCAAAGTACACCATGTAAGACTAATTTTACCCTAAGTAAAATTTCTTTCACTATGTAAAATAACTTAATAAAACACATTTATTAGGTTGTTTATGGTCTAAACAGAAAACCCCAAGGGGAAATATTAAACAAATCTACATTTGTTTGGTTTTCCTCATGGAATAATCAATTAAACAGTAATTTAGTTATTATTCCTGGTCATATTTAACCCAAAACAAGAAAATTAATTAGATAAATCCTTATTTATCTTATTATTTTCTAGGAATAATTATTTAAACCTTATTTAAAATAATATTCCTTGTTAAATTTGACTAAATCATTTATAAATAATTGAATAAATCATTATTTATTTAATTTTCATTCAACCACTTCCTTAAAATGATAAATAAATAATTTATTTATTTATTATTTACAAATAAAGGGATTTGACCCAAGTCAAATTCCTTTCCCCTCCAACAAATATAATAAAAGGTGGATCTAGATTTGGTTAATATTAATTTAATCATGCACCAATATCTAGAATGACCTAATATTTTGTTATAAATAGAAGGGTTTTTCCTACCATTAATCACCTTTTGTTGCCTCTTAGATCACTTTGGATCTATACTCTTGGTCTGACTTGGAGCCATTATCATTGTCATATTTTCTATTATTTTCTTTGTGAGCTCCCTTTGAGTTCTATGTTTGTCTGGGTTTTCTATAGCAACAAGAGAGGGAAATTCTAGATATGAAGTGCTCAGGACTTCCAAGAACCCATCCCATTGAGGAGAATTGGAAAAACCTTTCTTGTTTTCCTCCCAGGGGCCATCAATATAAAATTCTTCAAAAAATATTGTTCTTGTCTTGTCTATTGGATGCATGAAGAAAAACCTTATTTTTACTGCTTAATGTATTTTTATGCATAGATATGGGTTTTTGCAGCATTTTTATTGATCAAATAACTACAGATTTGAAGATATTAGTGGCCATCGTTCGCTGTTAGGGCTATTTGTTATGCACGGCTAAAAGAGTCTTTTTTCGTACACTTACACTAAGGATTCATCCTAACAACTAGCGACTCCACACAAATTTTCAATTACGACCGCTGTCGTTTTTCATATTCCTGCATATCCAGTTGCTTCAAACCCTAGGGTTTCTCTTCAATTTTTTTTTTCCTATTTTTATGTTGTTTTCACCTATAAAACCCTAAAACATTAACATTTCTAACTTCCGTGTGTTTCTAGCCCTATTGCGCAGGTAACAGACATCAGCCGCAACTATGATGATAAATTTTTCTGAAATCTGCCGCTGAGAGACCCAGAAGTGCAGGTCACACTTTTCAGCCCAAAACCTACGATCTGGCCTGCAGGACGCACATTCCTGCCTCAAAATTGCGACCCGGACAGAAAACAAGTCAGAACCTGCGACCTAAAATGTTTTCTGCAGTTTTTCTGAAAGTTTTCTGGGTTTGTCTAAAGCTTCTGTCAGGGTTGTCCAGCCTCCATCTCCACCCATTTAGACCTTTTCTCATTCTTTTTTACTCAACTAAGTGGGAATCTAGCCCCCTAGGGCTCCAATACCCTCCACTTTTTGTGGAAGAGTTTTTAGCTGTTGCAGGTGTCTAAATTTTCAGAGTTTCAACCATTTCTTTTACAGATATGATAACTCATCTTCAAATCCCTTTTAGTTCATCTATTTTTCCATCCAAATCACCTCATATAGTTTTTTTTGGGTTTTCCTTTAGGGACACCTCATTTTCCCTACTTCCTTTAGCTTTTTTCCTCCTCGTTTACAACAACCTTGCCTCTATCTCTTTGCTATTTTCTGCACCTCTTTTTAGCAGATTTATCCGTTAGATCCCTGTCACTCCCAACCTTAGATCTATTAGCTTATTTTCAGTGTTTTTTGACTAGATTTTTTCCCTTTGTTAGAATGGTTTTTGAGAGGCCCGCCTCCTTGGGTTAGATTGATGCATTGATAGCTGTTAGTTTTTTGTTATTTCAGTATTATATACTATTTTCTGCAGGTTTATTTTCAGTTACGCAGCACACTTTTTTATTTTCTCTCAAATCGTTTGGGTTTAAAAATTAAAATTAATTCATGCCACACAATCACCCTAAGCGAAGAAGAGCCTGGTTACCACCGCCAGGCAAAGACTTTAAAACATTGTAAAATCAATTGACACTGCACCTCTTCTGCCATTATTTTGACATTGTAATCACTTGATTCTGCACCTCCCTGCCCTTGTTGGTCGTTCTTCGTCCCCTTGTGCCGTGTTTGTGTTGTTATGTCATCATGCAACCCCAAGACATGCATCTGCTCCTCTGTGGCCTTTATCCCTCTCAGTCTTTAGGATTTGAAAGTGGAAACCTGCTCCCGCCCGCCCTTCAAGTGATTCATTCCTCCTCAGAATACGCACCTCAAACTCCTCTTCTAATTCATTGGGTTAATGTTTTACTTCCTAGTTCTCCCCCTATCACCTTCACTATGTACGGTCCAAGCCTAATGCTAGCGGTAATCGGCCCTACGCTGGGAATGCTGCGCGGAATTACCACGGGGAACTACCTCGGTTGTCCCTTTCTCATACATGGCGAGGCCTCGATCTCCTTGATTTCAATCGGTACCGATCATTCACCTATCACTTCGCAGTGTTGGTTGGCTGCTATGTCCAGCAAAGCTCTGAAACATTCCCAAGTTTGAAGGCCTTGCTAGAGAATATCCAGCCAACCATGTATGATCTTTCTGTGTGTTGTTCATCCAATTCCATTACTGATGATTCCATCCATCTTAGGTTGTTCCAACGCATGCTTACGAGCAAAGTTTCTAAGTGGTACGTTGATCAGACCACCTCCTCCAATACCACCTTTGCGACCATTGCCCGAGCCTTCTTGTCTTATTTCTATCTCCCTCTCCGATATGACATTGGTACTAAACTCTTGACTTCTTTCCATCAATCATCTGCGACCCACCTTTCCGATCATGTCTAGGAATGGCAGAGAATAAAGAGCTTATGTCGAGCTCCTACCTTTGAGGACCGTGTCTATATGGACTGGTTTCTTAGATCTCTCTTACCCACCATCGGAAAATATGTCGCCTCACAATTCCCTCAAACCAAAGAAGCTTCCCTCCAAATAGCCTTGAAATATGACCTCATCTATGCAGAGTTTGGTTATGTTTATACCGTCCTTCCTGACCTCCCTAGACCCGGTGGCGCTAACGCCCCGAGGCATCTCATTATACCGATGGTATCGTTGGAGCTCTTTCTCATCTATACGCTCAACCTCCTATGGGCTATGGTCTCCCTCCGGGAGGGGCCAACACCTCTAGCACTTTTCCCCCTCCAAGTAGCATGTATTTAGGATACGGCATGCCTCATCCTTTTGCCCAACCTCCTGCTTACCTTAATGTTGCCCAACCTCACCATTATCCTTATTCACAGCTTGGTGCTCCAACTCCTCCAGCATTTGCACCTTCGCCTCCCTTGCCTTCTCAACCCCAGAATAACTTCTACACCCAAGGCAGTGTTTCTGCAAGTCCGTACTGGCAATATGATGCAGAGTGTTGTCCTTGATGGAAACCCACTTGATGAAGATGATGGAAACCTACTTAATGAAGTTGTAATTGATGGAAACTAACATGATGAACTTGTTAATGATGTACATCTAATGTATCTACAATCAGTACAGAAGGTGCAGAAGAAAGAATCTCCAGTATGTGCAAGAATAATGATGAACAGGGTATGCTTCAAATCATACGCAGTTTTGTTTAAGGGAAGTTGTGTATGCACGCGGGAAATAACGTTCCAAGTCACGTATGCCTAATTGCGCTCTAAAGGTTTAAAACCAGGGGTTACTACCATGGTATTGACCCATTGTATTGAGCGCTGGATTGTCTATTTGGTCCCATCCAAGAATACCATTGGAAATGATGTGGTTTTGGCTCATGGTATTGACAAAGGCTAGATCTATTTAAGGAGAAGAAATTCATTTTGCAAAGGGGGTGCATGAGTCTGGGTTTGAATGAATACTTCACTCTAAAGTATGTCTGAATGGAAAGGGTAACAGTTTGATGATAGATCTGAATCTGTGATGCACCTATGAAGAAAATGATGAAGAAATTTATCTAGATAAGAAGAAATTGTTTATTATCCTAGGTGTCTCTATTTGTATAGAATCTCAGATATGGGATGGAAGGTGAACATCTGTCTGAAGTAAAGGAGTCAAAAATCGAGAACGGAGAATATCTGTCTGAAGAAATGGTTGCTCTATAATGTTTGAAGATCTATACACAAGTTTATAACGATTGACAGTATATATGCGGGTTGGAGAAAGCGAAAGGCGAAAACGCGTATGGGTTGTGAAATCGATTCGAAGTATGTGCGAGAGGTATACGTGGGTTTATATGAATGAAGGCACGTATATACGCCAGATCAATGAAAGGAAAGCGCGTATGAAAACTAAGGTTCTTGATGTATGAAGTATGAAATATGTGATATTCTGTTTGTGTTACGCTGTCTGTTAATGATTTGTTCTACGTGACTGGGTTTTACCGAATTGATTTTGATAAGTATCTGTTGGTGATGTATGTTTGTGCTTAAAAGTATGGAAAGGGTCCAGTCTGAAAGTATGATGAAATGTGGCCTGCAAGTGTTGTTCTATTGAAGTTGTTGGATCCGGTGTGAAAATTGATGAAACGTGGTCCATAGAGGTGCTGAGGGTTGTAGCCTTCAGTCAGGGGGTTGTAGCTCCCTTCCAGGTGAGGCTGGTAAACGAGAGCAGGGGGTCGTAGCTCCCTTCCAGGTGAGGCTGGTAAACGAGAGCAGGGGGTCGTAGCTCCCTTCTAGGAGAGGTTGGTAAACGAGCACGGTGGGTGCACAACGTCTTGGTATGAGAGGCTAACGCCGATACATAAGTTGTAAGATGTTTTCTTTATAATAAAATAATGAAGGCTGAGCAACGACAGTGGTGGTTTTCTCCTGACTTGGGTTTCCACCTAAAATCCTGGTGTTCAAGTGTGATGCTTATGTGTGATGGTTTATTCTGTTGTTACTGCACATGTTTACTATTAACTAAACATTAGAAGAATGAATGTTGCATAGATATAAGTAAATATTTAATTGCATAATAAGATCTCTCTGTATACGCAAGTTTAATGAAGGAGATTCTCGTGTATACGCTAGTTGGCTTTAGCAAAGTAGCGTATGGGTTTTGAAGTAAGAAAAAGTAAAAATAATTGAGTATGCCCTAAATACTGATTCACCCCCCGCCCCCCTCTCAGTATTTTTCCCAACAATTGGTATCAGAGCAGGTCCTTTTGCAGAAGCTTGATCGCTTGAAGGAGATCCATCGCAATGGGAAGTCATGAAGGAGTATTGTCTTTAAAGCCACCTCTATTCAATGGAAGTAATTAGTTATTCTGGAAGATATGAACAAAATCATATCTGCAAAGTCTTAGTGCAGAAGTATGGGCAATTTTGGAAGAAGGTTATCAGTATCCGACAAGTATTCCTACTGATGTAGCAGAAAGGAAGAAATATGAAGTCAATGCCAAAGCAATCAATGTTTTGTTAGGAAGCATGTCTGAACCAGAATTTGCTAAAGTGATGCAGCTAAATTCAACAAAAGAAATATGGGACAAAATCATTCTGAGCTATGAAGGAGATACAAAGGTAAAAAGTGCAAAACTCCAAACTCTCAGAATTGAATATGAAAATTTAAGGATGCATAGTGATGAGAGTATTGCCATTTTCTTTTTACGTCTAGATGATATTGTAAATCGTATGAGAAGTTTGGGTGAAACCATAACCGATACTACTCTGGTGGAAAAAGTCTTAAGATCTCCGACTTCAAAATTTGAGTCAAAAGTATCAGCTATTGAAGAAAGGCAAGATCTGCAAACTCTTACTATTGTTCAACTACATGGTATTCTGACTGCTTATGAAATGAGACAAGGAGGTCCCTCTCAAATCAAAGAAGATGCTTTTAAGGTGTGTGCAAAAGGAAAAGAAAAGGCAGATGTCAAGGAATCAAATTATATATCAGAAGAAGAAGAAGCAAAATTTGTGAGAAAACTCCAACTAGGAACTGGAAGATTCAAAGGTAAGCTTCCCTTCAAGTGTTTTGCTTGTGGAAAAGTTGGTCATTATGCTGCTAAATGTCCTTATGAAGATAATCATGGTAAAGGGAAACAATTTGAAAAGAGAAAGAGTTATTATGCAAATGAAGTGTCAAGTGAAGATGAAGAAGATTATGACCAAGATCTGCTAGTGCTCATGGCAAAGAAGCAAAAGAAGAAGGCTACTCAAGAAAAGAAGATATCTCAGAAAACATGTGCAACAAAAAATGAAGAAGAGGAAACATGTATTGATTGTTGTTCTTGTAATCCACTCACTTGTGCATGCAATGATGAAGATAGTGAAAGTAACAATATAAGTCTAGAAGCAAATCTCAAGATCAATGATGAAAGTAATTTTTGGGATCAATTTAAAAGGAGGGAATCTATCCTCAAGGATGTGATCTCTAGATTGAATGAACAGATAGAAACAATGAAGGGACAGATAGAAATGTATCAAAGACTGCAGGACAAAGTAACCAATCACAGTGAAGGACTTGAAGCAGAAATCATCTCTTTGAAAGAAGACCTTGAAGCATCAAATAAGAAGAATGAAGAACTTCTACAATCATTTGAAAAGGAAGGACTTGAAGCAGAAATCATCTCGCTCAAAACCGATCTGGAAAAATCAAATAAGAAGAATGAAGAACTTTTACAAATCTTTGAAGAGCAAGAAAATGGGTTGAAAGAAGAGATCTTAAATTTGAATGATCAAATAGAAGAAGGAAAAAGGGTTGAAGAAAGCATGATGAAGCAATGCCAAAAATTGGAGGTTGAGGTAAACATTCTCAAAGGTAAATTAGAAGAAAAGGATAAAATCTTGAGGTTTCAAGATAGTACTAAGATTCTAGACAATATTCTTAGTAGTCAAAGGTCTCCATCTATCAAACTTGGTCTGGGTTTTCATGAAACGGTTAAAGGAGAATCTAGTTCGCAAGGAAGTGCTAAAGATTCAAAGGATGTCAAAGCAAAACCTGAAGTGTTGAAAGAAACTAAAGGTCAACCTACAATCATGAATTCTCAAAGGAAATCATTCAAAAATGTTGAATGCTTCAAATGTCATAATTATGGGCATGTTGCAGCCAATTGCAGAAACAGATTGTTTCAGTCACAAACAAATAGATTCTACACAGAAAGGTACTCTGGTTTCTTCAAGGGATATTGTTTTTCATGCAGCATGTATGGTCATAAAGCAGTTGATTGCAATAGAAGGAAGAATAGAACAACACATTATGATTCTTATGCTTACTTTTCTGGTCACATAAGATGCTATACTTGTAACAAGTATGGACATGTAGAAAAAGAATGCAGGATGAATATATCTGAAAAATTGGAGAACTTCTAGCACACAATAAGAAAGTTCAAGAAAAGTTGGAAAAAGAAGGAGGACCAGTCAGAAACGTAGGGAATATTGACCCTACTGCAGTCATCCGCTTCTAAAGCTTACTTCTCTTAATGATTGCAGGAGTGATGTGAGATACATTATAGGGATTAGTAATGTATCGTCATAGGGGGAGCGATGTATGGTGATTTTCATGATTGTTTTGGTGATTCTAGTTATGATTATTTCTGACAAAGCATCTGATGTGCAGAAGATAGGTACAGGTGGTACAAACTCAGGGGGAGATAAAGGAATGTGAAATTTTCTATGTTTCACTTTCCATACGCGGGTTCTATGAACAAAAGCCGCGTATACACACAAGTTACAGTGGAGACAGTCGCGTATGCACTTCTGATAAGAAAATTTGTATGACAACTGAAGATCAGGAGCATAGGTTCAGGGGGAGCATCAGTCTGTTGAGAATAATGCATTGTTGTTATTATGATGGTTCTAAAATACAGTCACCTTCTTGAAGTCCTTTTTGGTTTTGGTCTGTAGAAAGTCATATTTACCAATTTGATGAAAGGTCATGTTGAGACCTATGATGTAAAAATTGTAATATTCAGTCATGTAAGTACTTGTTCAAATTTGTAAACCCACTTGGTTGGGTAGTTGAGTCAAAATATGTAAACCCACTTGGTTGGGGAGTTGAGTCAAATTGTGTAAACCCACTTGGTTGGGTACTTGAGTCTCATATGTAAATCCACTTGGTTGGATCCTTGATGTAAGTATGAGTCCTCGGTGATAGGAAGGTCACAGAGTCATGTACTTCATTGAAAAATATGTTTGAAGTTTCAGCATGAACTCAGGGGGAGCATGGTAACTGCAGTACACATCAAATCTACAGCTCTCTTCTATCTACATGAGGAGAAAACAACCTTGTGTTGGTTTTGATCCGCCCTTTGCCCTTGATGTCAAAGGGGGAGAGTGACATGGTGTTTGAATAGGGGAGAATATCATTGTGCTTAATTTATCTATCTGTTATGGTGATCAAACACCATCGTGGTTGCCATCAAGTCCAGAGGGGGAGATTGTTGGCAATATGATGCAGAGTGTTGTCCTTGATGGCAACCCACTTGATGAAGATGATGGCAACCTACTTAATGAAGTTGTAATTGATGGAAACTGACATGATGAACTTGTTAATGATGTACATCTGATGTATCTACAATCAGTACAGAAGGTGCAGAATAAAGAATCTCCAGTATGTGCAAGAATAATGATGAACAGGGTATGCTTCAAAGCATACGCGGTTTTTTTTAAGGGAAGTCACGTATGCACGTGGGAAATAACGTTCCAAGTCGCGTATGCACAATTGCGCTCTAAAGGTGTAAAACCAGGGGTTACTACCATGGTATTGACCCATTTTATTGAGCGCTGGATTGTCTATTTGGTCCCGTCCAAGAATACCATTGGAAATGATGTGGTTTTGGCTCATGGTATTGACAAAGGCTAGATCTATTTAAGGAGAAGAAATTCATTGTGCAAAGGGTGTGCGTGTGTCTGGGTTTGAATAAATACTTCACTCTGAAGTATGTCTGAATGGAAAGGGTAACAGTTTGATGATAGATCTGAATCTGTGATGCACCTATGAAGAAAATGATGAAGAAGGGAATCTAGATCTGAAATGTATTTGTATCTTCTAGATCTATTTATGGAATGCTTAAGATCTGAGATGAGGCGAACATCTGTCTGAAGTAAAGGGTAAAATCTGAACTGAATATCTGATCTGAAGAAGTAAGCTGCTCTATAATGTTTGAAGATCTATACGCAAGTTTATAACAGTGGAAGCGCGTATATACGCGGGTTGGATAAAGTGAAAGCGCGTATGGGTTGTGAAATCAGTTCTGAAGTATGTGCAGAGGTATACGCGGGTTTATATGAATGAAGGCGTGTATATACGCCGGATCAGTGAAAGGAAAGCGCGTATGAAAACTAGGGTTTGCTGAAGTATGAAGTATGAAATGTTTGATCTGTTCTGCTGTGTTACTGTTATCTGTTAATGATGTATTCTACAGATCTGGGTTGTCTGAATTGATAAGTATCAGTTTTGATGTATGATTGAGCTTAAATGTGTAGAGTGGGTCCAGTCTGAAAATATGATGAAAAGTGGCCTGCAAGTTGTCCTTTAAAGAAAGATTTTTGATCCAGTATGAAAATTGATGAAACGTGGTCCATGGTGGTGCTGAGGGTTGTAGCCTTCAGTCAGCGGGTTGTAGCTCCCTTCCAGGTGAGGCTGGTAAACGAGAGCAAGGGGTCGTAGCTCCCTTCCAGGAGAGGCTGGTAAACGAGAGCAGGGGGTCGTAGCTCCCTTCCAGGAGAGGCTGGTAAACGAGCGCAGGTGGGTGCCTGCGTACTGGTATGAGTCTGCGCCAGTACATAGTTGTAAGATGTTTTCTCTATAATAAAATATTGAAGGCTGAGACAACGGCAGCGGTGGTTTTCTCCCGACTTGGGTTTCCACCTAAAATCCTGGTGTTCTTGTGTGATGCTTATGTGTGATGGTTTATTTTGTTATTACTGCACATGCTTACTGTTATCTAATCATCAGAAGAATGAATGTTGCATATATCTAAGTAAAGAATTAATGGCATAATAAGATCTCTGTATATACGCGAGTTTTGTGAAGGGTATCTGTGTATATACGCGAGTCTGGTTAAGCAAAGTAGCGTATGGTTTTGAAGTAAGAAAAAGTGAAAAGTTTTGAGTATGCCCAATGCGATTCACCCCCCCCCCCCCTCTCGGGTATTTTTCCCAACACGGGGTGCGACTAATCCTCCTTCCTCTCAAAGGAAGAGGAAAGGCAATCAAAACCAATCTACCCTTGGTAATCGTGGACCTAATCCTCAAGGTATTGACTCTAACGCTGCTAACCAGTAACAGGGCACTCAGCCCAAGCCGAACAAGCCCATTCGTACAAATAAGCCTTGTTTGTGTTGCGGTGTTTACGGTCATTACACTCATGATCATCCCCTTTTACCACAGATTTTCCAGATGTGGGAGTCTCAAGCCACATTGTGATGAAAACATGCCTCCCCTACTGATCCCCCCAATGTGACCACTAATCAACTGACTGTTTTTATAAATCCTTTCCCCCAGCAAGGATTTGTGGCTACCCAACCACACAGTAGACGGTGGCCACTCAGCCTTCCCCTTGGTTCCTAAATGCGGATTCACCCCCCCCTCTCGGTGTTTTTTCCCAACAGTAGTGACTAATCCTCCTTCCTCTCAAAGGGAAAGAGAAAGGAAATCAAAACCAATCGGCCCCAGTAATATGGACCTAATCCTCAAGGTATTGACTCTATGCCTTCCAACCGACGCGAGTGTCGACGCCCAAGCTGGACAGGCCTATTCGTACAAATAATCCTTGTTCGTGTTGCAGTGTTTACGGTCATTACACTCACGATTGTCCCCTTTTACCACAGATGAGATAGGTGTGTGAGTCTTAAGCCACATTGCGAGGACAGCATGCCTCCCCTACTACTCCCCCCAATGTGGCCACTACTCAACCGACTGTGTTTACCAATCCTTTCCCCCAGCAAGGATTTGTGGCTACCCAACCACCTGACAGACAGGTGGCCACTCAACCTTCCCCTTCTGGTTCCTCTAATTATCAAATCCTCATGATGAACTCTGATTAGCCTCTAACCGTCGACCTTAACCTTCAAACTCGGTCACATTAGTACCCCAAGCCTCCCACTCCGTCTATTCCTGAGTCCCCTTCTTCAGGTTCTACAAAGCCTCTTTCGACATCCAATGGTCCCTTGCATATCCCTCAGCCCAAAGTTGAGGTTCATACCAAGATTCCTAAGGGACCATTACACCGAAATTCTTCTTCTGGTTGAGCTTCTCATTCATATAACATAGTAGATGATTTGGCACAATCTCTTGCTACCATTTCAACACTCGAACTCCTCCAGTCGTGCCCTTCTCAAAAAAAGGCTCTACTATCCACCATGGGCACTGTAGATCCTGTTGATGACCAATTGATTGTTTTCGATGCCCATCAATCAGAACATCCTCCTCTTCCTGCTTCCGCAGCCTTCTAAATCCCAGTCAAAATCCAAAACGCTAACGTTTCTCAGTGCATCATTGATGAGGGGGAATCCACCTGTGTGATGTACACTTCAGTTTGGAAACAACTCAGATCTCCTGAGTTGGCCCCTTCCACGATCACCCTTCGAGTGTGGGATGGTCACGCCTCCCAGCCCATTGGCCTATTCCACAATTGTCCTATCACTCTTGTGGGAAAGACTGTTTGCGTTGACGTTGAAGTCATCGATGCCCCTCTTGATTATAACATTATTTTGGCGCGTAGCTACACCTATGCCATGTCTGTTGTCCCATACACGGTATATCAGAAGATGTCTTTCCCTCATAATGGAAAGATAGTCACCATTGACCAGTTGACGTATCATGAGACAAAATCTCAGACCCCCCCAAGTCGACCATCTCTTCTGTAGCCAATAATAAAACTGTTGATTCTTTGACCAGTGTCTCTCTCGACGTCTACAAAGACTCCTCTTTGCTTGGAACCTTCCTTGGTCTTCCTCCTTCTCCTATCTCTGATCCCAACTTATCAAATGTTTGCATGATGCAATCGTCTCGGGCTGCCCTTAAGCAGCCCGCTTCGGCTAGTTAGCAACCTCAACCTCACCCACCGCAACCTGCTCCTAGCCCTTCATCTCAGCCAGTTGGACCTATTCCTTCTGGCACTTCTCCTACAGCTGGTACCCATGAGCCCCTTTATCCTCCTGGGTCAGTTCCACCAGGCCTTAACCATCTTGGAGCTGTCCCACCTGGTCATCACCCCGCTGGTCAGATACCTTTCCTTGCTCCCCCTATCTGAGTCTATTCAGTTCCCATCATGGCCACCCTTTCTCTCCCCAACTTGACCCTGGGTATACCCGTCTGGTACCTTAACCCTCCAGCCACTACCCCGCCTGGCCACCCCAAACCCTACCTTGCTTTAACACCGGTTCAACTGGTTCCCCTAGCTTCTTCCATTGCTACAGTGCCATCAACACCTCAATATGACCCTTCTCCTGTTGGGCCAGCTCCGGGAAAGAAAGGAAAAGCTTGCAAGGGGGCATCCAAAGATAAGTCCACCCCAACTTACCCTGCCCCTCCTCCACCCGCAAAGCCTTGTGCCTTGTGTGATGTCGTCGGTCATGCCACCCATACTTGTCCCGCATTGCCCCGTATTAAACCCATGGTTAAATTCTCATTCCCTGAATCTACGGTCCCTGAAGCCTTTGTTTCTTCCTCGAATGCAGCCAAGAACCCCAAGACTATTCGCACCAACAAACCCTGTGCTCTGTGTGGTGTCCATGGCCATTATTCCCACCATTTTCCACACTTGATGCATTACTGTGCCTCCTTAGAGTTAGTTCGAGAGTATGAGGTTGAACAAAATCAATCCGCCTCTCCCACACTTGCGCAGTATGCTTCAGGTTAGCTTGAGAATTTACCCACTCCCATTGACATTCCCCTTCCTGATGTCGAGATGACAGAGCCTGCTACCACCATCCTCTACCTATCATCATATATGAGACCCTCAGGGAACATTCCCTTTGAATCCTCCCCTATTGTTTCGCTCGACCCCCCTTCAGCGACCACCCTGGGCTCAACATCATTTGACCATCTATTTACTTGTTCTTTTGTCATCCCTTGTGATGATCTGTATGTGAGCCTTTCTTCCCATGCTGATGATTTAGGTAGCTTTGCAGCATCATGTGGTTTCACTTCCCCTTGTCATCCCATATTTTCCCATCATGATGACCTCCTGGAAGCCTTCTTCACCCCTGACCTTATCTTTCCCACCCATAAACGGGATGACACGATCCGTGTCTATGATGACCTCCACATCATGAGCACAATCTATACCTCCTGTAGCCCTCATACACCACCCTTTAGTCGGTATATGAGTCATAGCCATCCTACCCAGACCACTCCCTCCCGTAGTTGTAATTTGATGTCTACTTTGCACTCATGTTGCCATCATTGTTCTTCCCCCTCCCATTTATTGTCTTGTGACACTATTCCGCAGGACCTCCCGTCCACACCCTATATCGGTTATGCTGATGGTGCAAGTCGCTATTCTCGGAATCTAGCCTCGGCAGGTTGGGCCATCTTTACCCCCTTGCATGCACTTGTTCTCTTGAATGGGGTCTGCGGTACTGCCACCAATAATCAAGCCGAATATGATGAAGTGCGTGGTCTCTTAATCGATTCCCTCTCTCATCGCATCCTCCATCTGCATGTTCGTTTAGATTCCATGCTTCTTGTCATGCAAATAAATGGGGTCTATCGTGTGCATAATCCTATCCTTTTTAGACGATATTTATGAGTGAAACTTTTGATACATGAATTTTAAATCATTACTTTCAGTCATGTACCTCGAGAACAAAATCACTACGTAGATAACATTGCAAACATGTTCTAGATTGGCATTTATCACATGCATTTCATACAAGACAATAACATTCAAAATCATCAAAACGATGCATATCCAGAATATGTGTCATATAACATGTTTTTAGAGTCCATCTACTCTAATACATATGACATGCCCATAGCATGTTACAAAAAACTCAAAACTGGGGGGCACCACTCGCCCCTACATACACACTGGGGGCACCACTTTCCCATACATACACAAGGTGGCACCACCTACCCCACACCTAATCACTATCTGGAGGATCCCGAGCCAATGGCTCTACTCCCGCAGCTTGTAGATCGCGCATCCCCTGACCGGCCATCGCCATGCGCCGCATGACATCTCACCATTTCGAGGGTAGACCAATACATGGCTCTATGTACTGGTCATCTAAGTCTTACCAACCATGCTCTGAAACACTGGTCAGAAGCCTCTCACATCTATGATGGATGTCCTCTAGGAGGGTGGCCACATCCTCATTCTGTGCCACTCTCAATCCACTAGGGCCTGCAGCTCCTAATACTGCAAGTCGTCCCATATATCCAACCGATTTTACTAGAGCTATATCTGCATACCAAAAGTACCCGAATCAGTACCATATATAATATTCAGAAAATTTAACATGCACATAAAATATTATTAACTTTTCACTTACCATCGGGCCCCCATACTTGACCAGGCAGAAGTGGCAAGTCTAGATCCCCATAATAACTCATCCCACTTTAGGGATAGTCATCTATGTACAATGGCATCTGATCCCAATGGGAAAAGAACTTAGGTTGGAACACCCGTCCGACCGCCCCGCCTCCTCCTATACACAGTAGTCGTGCCCATTGGCACATCCTGGGCTCTCTCGGGCCCCCATCTGGGAGCTGTATACGAGGTCGCAAGGTCAAGATATTCTCAAAAGAGAACGAGCACAATAAGGTCCCATACACATAATCATGGTTCACTTGCCGCTTGAAAAGCGACAACTGTCGATTCAATGACACCAACATCATCTGGTCCCACCCATAGTAGGTCCCACTCAACACTTTCTCCACAATCATCATCTGCCCTCCAGTGATGTGATGGAGCGCCTGGTTGCCCACGATCCGCAACACCGCTGCGGCCACAGCACGGGTCTCTAGTCTCTTTAGGTCCCCGATCGATATCTGAGTCCCTTTGACTTGGAGGCTTGGTCGACAATGTCACTCTACAAACTCCATGATGTTATGCCCCCACGGTAACACTGGTTGTGTATTTCCCACCATCCCTAGTGGTGGGAGACTAGTCAAGAAATATAGATCCTGGATTGTCAACTCGATCTTGTGCCCCTGCACTATAAATACCTCATGATCTGGACCCCAATAACTAACAATCTGGGCCAACAAGGGCTCTCCAACTCTCAGCAGAGGGTTCTCCACAAACTTCAGAACCCCAAACCTGGTCAATGCACGACGGATACCCTGATCCCCTTGGATCTTCGACCGTAATGTACCCAGGTATTTCTCTCTCCAGTTGATCAATATATCTGCCATATCTACACAAAAACATCATCTTTGTCAGTATACTGATAGGAAATACTGTATCCAACCAAAAAAACCGAAATCACAGCCCCAAAATAGCACTGAACCTACCTCCATCTGACAGGTCGAACTTTTTGGCCAAATCCTGGGACAGGTCGAACTTTTTAGCTCAAAACCTGCGTCCCAAGTCGCATTTTTTGGCCCAAAAAGTGCGACCTAGCCATGAAGATGAAGGAGGGGCTATTCTTGAGATTTAGGACCCTAATCTAAACTTTCAATCCACTCTTACCTACAACTAACAGATCTCGATTCCAACGGTCGGTTTGTCCCCTACGATCGCCGCAAGATTTAGGGCCTTCTCTCCTCTCTACATTCACCACAGCTACACAAGAAAATGAGTGAATTTGGAGGGAAAATTCCTTATTAGAAGAGACACCCTTGATTTTTCTTTCGCCTGCTGTGGCCAAACTGTAGCTCAGTTTGAAAAACTGTCTACACCATTGGAAATCTCTCACCAAGCCCTCAAATGGGTATCTGTTAGTTTTTTGTGATTTTATACTTCACCAGGACACATTTTTTCCATGAAGGGTCACTTCACCTCTCCTCAAAATCAGATTTCCTCACTTACAACACTTGGGGCACCACTTTTCCTCCATACTTGTGCTTGTACGTGTCTATTTTCATCATGAGATACCATCTTGTACTCATGCTTTTCAGGTCCCCTTTAGACCTCCACTGTGTGGCAGCATCATCAAGTCACCCTTGTTTAGAGCATCCGAGTTGAGTCATCATCACATTTATGGAGTCTATCCGGCATCCCTTTGTATCCCACTATAGTCCTCCATTCTTCATTTCCTTATATCTCTCTCGTGTCACCCATTATAGCCTATCATCCCACTGTCCCTTATCCCTTTGATTTCACGTCAGTCGCTTCCAGGTTATCCATGCCCTTTATGCTCTAACAAGGGAATTTTTCCATCTGCTACTCAGTTCCCCCCATTCCATTCTCATCATTGATATCAGTCTGTCAGTCGCTCTACTATTTTCTCTCTTGCCTTAGTTGAGGGCCTCTTATTGCCTCACCTCTGGCGAACCCCTTCCTATCGACATCATCTTATTCATTCCAGGATGTAGTTCTAGAGGGCAGTGTATCTTGGTTCCCGCTTTCACTCTTCTCTGGTGCCTCGAATCAAGCACAAGGACTCATTACAACCATTTAACTTGATTTCTTCTCAGCTCTAGCTCCTCCATCATGATCGAGATCCATATACTGACAGTTTAGCAATGCAGCAGATTGGATCAGTGGCTCCCAGGTGTGTGTGAGATGTTTTAGCCCTCATGAGGGGGTGGCCCTACAGGTAGCCCCCCACATGCCCTAATGAACTCTTCATTGCAGCCCTAGATGCAGCTCCATATATTTGAGGATGTCGGCCTTAGCCGCTTGCAGCGCCTTTTATGATTTGCATGTATCAGTCAGATTTTGCAATCCCTTCCCCATTTATAGGGGAATTTGGGTTGTATTTGTATCTCATGTACTCATATATTATTGTATAATTCCTGGCTGTTATCCCAGGCACAGCATGTATGTGGGATTCATCATTATATCTTTTATCTAGCTCATGTTTATACCAGCCTGTACTTTATGGTTCGATCCCTTGTTTACTGGACACATTATTCTTTTGTACTTTGTCTCAATGGGCATAGGTATGCCTCCCCCGCTACCTTCATCACAGGTACCCACTCATAAAAAGAGACTTGTCGCACCTGTAAGTCTCATCTCCTCAGGGTCTAGTTCTTTAGCACATTATTCTACCTTACATTCCTTTCTCTGACTTCCCTTTTGATGTCTGGTGATTGAGTTCTTACAACGTATTTCGGTCATACGATTTGCTCCTAACACTCGCACACTGGGGGGAAATATGTTACACCATTTTTTGGTCATCTAACCTATTATCATTAGATGGACCCAAGTACACCATGTAAGACCAATTTTACCCTACGTAAAATTGCTTTCACTATGTAAAATAACTTAATAAAACACATTTATTAGTTTGTTTATGCTCTAAACAGGAAACCCTAAGGGGAAATATTAAACAAATCTACATTTCTTTGGTTTTCCTCATGGAATAATCAATTAAACAGTAATTTAATTATTATTCCCATCATATTTAACCCAAAACAAGGAAATTAATTAGAAAAATTCCTATTTATCTTATTATTTTCTAGGAATAATTATTTAAACCTTATTTAAAATAATATTCCTTGTTAAATTTGACTAAATCATTTATAAATAATTAAATAAATCATTATTTATTTAATTATCATTCAACCACTTCCTTAAAATGATAAATAAATCATTTATTTATTTATTATTTACAAATAAATGGATTTGACCCAAGTCAAATTCCTTTCCCCTCCAACAAATATAATAAAATATTGCATAAAATGTGGATCTAGATTTGGTTAATATTATTTTAATCATGCACCAAGATCTAGAATGACCTAATATTTTGTTATAAATAGAAGGATTTTTCCTACCATTCATCACCTTTTGTTGCCTCTTAGATCATTCTAGATCTATACTCTTGGTCTGACTTTGAGCCATTATCATTGTCATATTTTCTATTATTTGCTTTGTGAGCTCCCTTTGAGTTCTATGTTTGTCTCGGTTTTCTACACCAACAAGAGAGAGAAATTCTAGATTTGAAGTGCTGAGGACTTCCAAGAACCCATCCCATTGAGGAGAATTGGAAACACCTTTCTTGTTTTCCTCCCAGGTGCCATTAATATAAAATTCTTCAAAAAATATTTTTCTTGTCTTGTCTATTGGATGCATGGAGCAAAACCTTATTTTTACTACTTAATGTCTTTTTATGCATAGATCTGGATTTTTGCAACATTTGTCTTGATCAAATAATTGCATATTTGAAGATTTATGTAGCCATCTTTTGCTTTTAGGGCTATTTTTTATGCATAGCTAAAAGGGTCTTTTTTTGTACACTTACACTAAATATTCATCCTAACAGTGGGAGATCTGTTTACCACACCTAGTTTGATTTGTTTTTGCTTTCCTTTTGGATCTAGACCCAAAATCTACTGATCTAAGGGATCCAAGGGCTGCAAACTCATTTTTGTGCATAGATTTCCCATAATTATGTTATTTCAACAGGCACTGTTTTGCATTCCCATTTGGGGATATTACATATTTTAATAAATATCCTGTATGCAAATTGTAATAAAACATTGTTAACACATTTCTTCAAATGATTCGCATGAAAATAGGCATAGATCAACTACAAAAATATTATCATATAATATTTCTAACATAAAACAATACTATCCCCATCCAAAAAAAAATAAAAAATCATTGGGGCATTTCATCAAAAAATTTGTATGCAATGAATCGTTACCATTTAGGCATTCCTTCAAACAATTTGGATGAAAAATAATATAGCAAATTCCTTAGAGCATATCTCCTAAATTATAGTAGTCCAAGTTCTAAAAACTGAGCCAAATGAAGAATGGTATTTCCCCTCACTTTATTCAAAGTTTAATATTATAGTACCCCCTAGAAGAAAATTTATAGTAGAAATTCCAACATGGCTTGTTTAAAGATGCATTTAATAATCCTTAGTTTTTCTAATCATATTTCCTAAAATTTCACAACACAAGATCTGAAAATTGGACCAGATGATTAGTGTGATTTCCCCTCACTATGGTCCAAGTTTTAACTTCTGAAACCTCACAAAAGAAAATTTGTAGTATAAATTCCAACATGACATGTTGAGTGAATACTTTAGTAAGCATATCCTGCTCAACTACTGTTGTTACAAATTTAATACATATAAAAATATATAGCCAAATAGTATAACAACAACAACCATGATAGATTTGATAAAGGGTAAATGCATGTGCATATAAACTTGTTGAAAATAACAATTAAATAATCATGCATAAGCGATATGTATCTTTAGTTAACTCTTATGCAATATGGAACTAGCAAAGGGTGAGCGACTTTTCACCCGAATGATAGGCTCAACTATGCTACATTATTTCTCATAGCTAGCTAACCTCGAGCCAGATCTTTAATTCTTAAGGGAATAACTAAATCCATGGATTTAACATATATTTTTAAGACTACATTTAATACAAAAGGTGAAGGTCACTCTCCTCAACACACTGGGAAGAATATTATTGTTTATCCTTTCCATTCCTTGACCAGGCCCATAGACATTCATAAATGACAATGAAGGTCTCTACAACACAGGGGAGTCCTTATCTGATCTATGTAGTCCCTTGACCCTCCCTTCTTTTTGGAAAAAATGCGAGAGGGGGGGGGGGTGAATCGATGTTCTTTGCATATTCAAAACTTTTACTTTTTCTTGCTTTTAAACCCATACGCTACTTTCCTGAACAGAACTCGCGTATATACGCAGATAACCAGAAGGAAACTCGCGTATGCACAGAGATATAAATAAGCAGTTAATTCTTAACTTAGATCAGTGCTTTATTCATTCATCAGAAGTTAAGAAGGCAGTAAACAGGTGCAGTAAGAACAGAATAAAGCATCACATATCATCAACACACATGAACACCGGGATTTAAGGTGGAAACCCAATTCGGGAGAAAACCACCGTTGCCGTCGTCTCAGTCTTCAATATTTATTATATAAAGAAAACATCTTACAACACTGTGTCTTTGAGTGCGAACTCCTACCAGCATACGAGCACCCACTGCGCTCGTTTACCGGCCCTCTCTCGGAAGGCTCCAACCACGACTCGTTTGTTGCCTCTCCTGGAGAGAACTGCGACCCCCTGATCTCGTTTACCAGCCTCACCTAGAAGGGAGCTACAACCCCCTGACTGAAGGCTACAACCCTCAGCACCTCTATGGACCACGTTTCATCAATTTTCACACTGGTTCCAAAGCTTCCACTATGACACCACTTGCAGGCCACATTTCATCATATTTTCAGACTAGACCCATTCCATACTTTTAAGCTCAAACATACATCACCAACAGATACTTACCAATTCAGACAACACATATCAGATAGCAGTAATACAGCAGAACAGATTAGATGTTCCATACCCCTTGCTTCAGCAAACCCTAGTTTGCATACGCGCTTTCTCTTCACTGATGTCGCGTATATACACGCTTCCATTCACACAAACCAGTGTATACCTCTGCACATATTTCATTGCGCATACGCGCTTTCTCTTCGGCGAAGATGCGTATATACGCGCTTCCTCTGCGGCGAAGTAGCGTATAGATCTTCAATCATTATAGAGCAGCATACTTCTTCAGATCAGATATTCAGTTCAGATTTACCCTTTTACTTCAGACAGATGTTCGCCTCATTTCAGATCTAAGCCTTCCATAAACGAGATCTGTGGAATACAAGCACATTCCGGATCTAGATATTACTGCTTCGTCATTTCTTCATAGGTGCAACATAGATTCGGATCTAGTATCAAACCTTGCCTTTCCATTCGAGATTTGCTTCATGAAAGTATTCATTCAAACTCGGAACATCTTGCTCCCCCACCACTCATACTTTGCAAATGAATATCTTCTCTTTATATGGGTTTTCCTTTTTTCAATACCATGAGCCCCTTTTTCAATACCATTAGCCAAAACAATACCATGAGCCCAAAAACTAAAATTACTTCCGATGGTATTCACGGACGGGGTCATTTAGATGTGAATGCCGTCGGATCATTACTCATTACAATGGGTCAATACCATGGTGGTTACCCCTGGTTTTTCACTTTATGAGCGCTTTTGCCCATACGCGACTTGGAACATTATTTTTCGCGTGCATACGCGACTTATCCTAGACAAATCCGCATATGCCTTGAGACATACTCTTTTCATCATAGAATTAGTACAAGTTGAATTCCTTTCTTCATTGTCTTATGTACTCACTGTAGATACATCAGATTTAGTTCATCAAACCATATTCTATCAAGCACAACTTCATCAAGTAAGTTGCCATTATCTTCATCAAGTGGGTTGTCTTTCAAGGACAACACTCTACACCATATTGTTAACAAACATCATATCACATCATATTTACATCATTTACCAAGTCCATCGAGTCAAGAATAACTTCATCAGGTGGCTTGCCATCAAGGAAAACACATGTCAACAGTCGCATGTATTTATCTTCATTCAGTGGGTTGCCATCAAGGACAACACTCTGCATCATATTTCCAACAATCTCCCCCTTTGTACTTGATGGAAACCACAATGGTGTTTGGTTACCACAACAGATAGGTACATTAAGAATACAATGGCTCCATGTCACTCTCCCAGTTCTTTGACACCATTATCTACATTCAAACACCATGTCACTCTCCCCCTTTGACATCAAGGGCAAAGGGGCGGATCAAACCCATTAGGATCAAAACCAACACACACTCCCCTTTGACATCAAGGGCAACGGGCGGCGGATCAAAACCAACACTCACCCCTTTTCTCCTCATGTAGAAGAAAAGCGATACACTCCAAATTTGATGTATCTTTGAAGTGACGAAGCTCCCACTGAGTTTCATGCGAATCTTCAAACATATTTTCCAATGGAGTACATGACTCTATGAATTTCCTATCACCAATGGCTCATACTTACATCAAAGATCCATCCAAGTGGATTTACATATGAGACTCAACTACCCAACCAAGTGGGTTTACAAATTTGACTCAGCTACCCAACCAAGTGGGTTTACAAAATTTGACTCAGCTACCCAACCAAGTGGGTTTACAAATTTGACAAGTCCTTACATGAATGAATATTACAATTTTACATCATGGGTCTCAAAATGACCTTTTCAACAAACTACAAATATAACTTTAAGACCAACACCAGAAAGTCCTCAAGAAAGAGAACATATTTTAGAATCATCAATCGTAATGCCAACAATGCATTATACTCAGCAATGCTAAATCTCCCCCTGAATCTGTGCATCCAAGCATCCTTTCCATATGACTAAGGCTCCCCCTTAGTTTGTGCAACCTGAACACTTTCACCAACAAATCATCAAGGCATCTTTATCAAAACATGAGAAAAGAATTATGAGAACTGGAACACCACCAGATATACCAAACAGTATCAGAGATACCAAACATCACTGCAGCTGTGCTGAAGAAAGTTGACCCCAACCAGAAAATGTCAGCAACTAGACATACGCGGTTTTATGTGCATGAACTCGCGTATATACGCGACTGTGTTTCAGTAAACCCGCGTATCCAATAGCATCTTCTATGTTTTAACCAGATCTGATCCTCTTGTGAGAAAAAGACAGTGTTCAGCTTCTTTCTGGGATATTTGAATGCTTCCCTAGACTACAGATAGATAGAACAGTGTAGTTGTGTCTTCAAGCGTCATCCAACGGTTGTAGCATAAGCACATTAGTAACCAAGCCTTCAGATTCTTTGCAACATCAATACAATCTTTCCAAGAGAGATTATCATACCAGAACAACATCTTCAAATATGTGTCAATCATCCATGTGGTCCAATATCACCATGATCTTTAAGATTTAACATGAAGTAACATATGTAGGCAAAATATCTCAACCATAGTAACAAACTCTGCATGATCTATTCTTATTTCTGAATCAAACGACATCCAACTCATCCATGTGTGAGCACAAAAGATACTTATCAGCAACCAGGGCTCAAAAATTCATCATAATAAACCATGTACCAAGTCATCATCATTTGAGCATGAGTATCACAAAAACCAAAGAATAAGCAGTCATATTGCCAACAATGCAATCATTAGTATTCAACCTGCTACTCCCCCTGGACCAGTGCTCCTTTCTAACTTGTGCAACCTGAACACGTTCATCAGCAAGTCATCAGCAACAATCTCTGCATGGGCTGCCCTTATCTCTGAATTATAGGACTTTCATCTCAACAACGAATACTCTTCATTCAACAAGAAAACAGGACTTATCCATAAACTTCATCATAAGACATCAAGTATCATATCATCATCATTTAGAACTGAGAAATTAAGCTGATATTGAGTCAACAATGTAGTTATTATCAGTCAGACTGATGCTCCCCCTGGACCTCTGCTCCAGATCTTCAGCTATTAGATAAATTCTCTTATCATCAATGCATACGCGGCTGTGTCTGCTGGAACTCGCGTGTATACGCGACTTTGTTTCATCTAACCCACGTATGGAAAGTGAAATATAGAAAATTTCACACCTTCATCTCCTCCTGCAAATTTACCTTCTGTTCCTGTCTTTTCTTCACACCAGATGCACTGTCAGTAATATATATAACCAGAATAATCAAATCAACCATGAGAGACATCATACATTGCTCCCCCTGTGACGATACATTACTAAATCTCATAATGTATCCCACATCATTCCTGCAGTCAATCAGAGAAGTAAGCTTCAGAAGCGGATGACTGCAATAGGGTCAATATTCCCTACGTTTCTGATCGGTCCTCCATCTTTTTCCAGATTTGTTTGATCTTTCTATTTGTGTGCTGGAAGTTATCCAATTTCTCATATCTGTTCAACCTGCATTCCTTTTCTACATGTCCATACTTATTACAAGAATAACATCTCATGTGTCCAGAGAAATAAGCATAAGAATCATAATGAGTATTTCTAATCTTCCTCCTTTTACAATCAGCTGCTTTATGTCCATACTTGTTACATGAAAAAAAATATCCCTTGAAGAAACCAGAGTACCTTTCTATGTAGGAATTGTTTGATTGAGGCTGAAATGATCTGCTCCTGCAATTTGCTGCAACATGCCCATAATTATGACATTTAAAGCATTCAACTTTATTGACTGATTTCCTTTGAGATTTCATCATTGTTGGTTGACCTTTTGTTTCTTTCAACACTTCGGGTTTTGCATTGACATCCTCTGAATTTTTAGCACTTCCTTGTGAGCTAGATTCTCCTTTAACAGTTTCATGGAAACCAAGACCAAGTTTGATAGCAGGAGACCTTTGATTACTCGGAATATTGTCCAAAATGTTAGTACTATCTTGAAACCTCAAAAGTTTAACCTTTTCTTCTAATTTACCTTTGAGAATGTTTACCTCAACCTCCAAGGCTTGACATTGCTTCGTCAAGCTTTCTTCTTTCCTTCTTCCATCTTCTACTTGATCCTTCAGATTTAGAATCTCTTCTTTCAACCAATTTTCATTTTCTTCACATGTTTGTTGCAGCTCTTCATTCTTCTTATTGGATTTTTCCAGATCTTCTTTGAGAGAGATGATTTCTGCTTCAAGGCCTTCCTTTTCAAATGGTTGTAGAGGTTCCTCATTCTTCTTACTTGATGCTTCAAGATCTGCTTGCAGAGAGATGATTGCAGCTTCAAGTCCTTCATTCTTCTTGCTTGATTTTTCGAGATCTGCATTTAGATCGTTGATTTTTGCTTCTAGTCCTTTAATTCGATTGGATGCATAAGTATGAAACCTTTGATACTTGTCCACCTGTCCATTCAGCATTTCTATTTGTTTTTCCATTTGAGAGATCATCTCTTTGTAAATAGTTTCTTGCTTATTAGTTGAACTTTGTAGTTCTTCAACTTTAGTCTTGAGAGCTTCTTGTAGATTCACAACTTTACTTTCACTATCTTCACTATTGTTTGCACAAAGAAGAGTATTACAAGTGGCCTTCTCCTTTTTCTTCTTTGCCATGAGTGCTTGAAGAGCTTCGTCAGAAACTTCTAGATCCATACTGTCACTTCCACTATCATAATCTTTGCATATACAGTTAAGTAAGAGACAAGAACAATGATTAATACCTGTTTCATCTTCTTCAATTTTTGCTATACATGATTTCTGAGGTATCCCCTTTCCTTGAGTAACCTTCTTCTTTTGCTTCTTAGCCATGAGCACTTTCAGATCATGGTCAGAATCTTCTTCATCTTCATTGGACACTTCATCATCATCTTCTTTTGCATAATAACTCTTTCTCTTTTCAAATTGTTTCTCTTTACCATGCTTTTCTCTATAAGGACATTTAGCAGCATAGTGACCAACTTTTCCACACTCAAAACATTTGAAGGGAAGCTTACCTTTGAATCTTCTAGTACCTAGTTGGAGCTTTCTCACGAAATTCGCTTCTTCTTCATCGGATATATAGCTGGATTCTTTGACAACTTCCTTTTCCTTTCCTTTTGTAGATACCTTAAAAGCAGCTTCTCTTATTTGAGAAGGACCTCCTTGTCTCATTTCAAAAGCAGTCAGAGTACCATGTAATTGAACAATAGTAAGCATTTGCAGATCTTGCCTTTCTTCAATAGCTGAAACTTTAGAGTCAAATTTTGAAGTCAAGGATCTTAAGAACTTTTCCACCAGAGTAGTATCAGTTATGGTTTCACCCAAATTTCTCATTCGATTTACAATATCATCCAGACGAAGAAAGAAACTAGCAACACTCTCATCACTATGCATCTTCAAATTTTCATATTCAATTCTAAGAGTTTGGAGCTTTGCACTTTTTACCTTTGTGTCTCCTTCATAGCTTAGAATGATTTTGTCCCATATGTCTTTTGCCGAATGTAGCTGCATCACTTTAGCAAATTCTGATTCAAACATGCTTCCCAATAAGACATTCACTGCTTTGGCATTGATTTCATACTTCTTTCTTTCAGCTGCATCAGTAGGAATACTTGCCGGGTATTGATAGCCTTCTTCCACGATTGCCCATACATCTGCACCAAGACTTTGCAGATACGCTTTTGTTCGTACCTTCCAGAATATCAGATTTCTTCCATTGAATAGAGGTGGCTTTATAGACATCACTCCTTCTTTACTTCCCATTGCGACGGATCTTCTTCAAGCGATCAAGCTTCTGCAGAAGAACCTCCTCTGATACCAATTGTTGGGAAAAATACTGAGAGGGGGGGGGGTGAATCAGTATTTACAGCATATTCAAAATTTTTTACTTTTCTTTACTTCAAAACCCATACGCTACTTTCCTGAAGAAGACTCGCGTATATACGCGGATACCCTTTATCAAACTCGCGTATACACAGAGAACCAATTATGTCATTAATTCTTCACTTAAACCATTCCATCATTTATTCATCAGATATTCAATAAACAGTAAACATGTGCAGTAAGAACAGAATAAACCATCACACAAAGCATCACACATGAACACCAGGATTTTTGGGTGGAAACCCAAGTCGGGAGAAAACCACCGCTGCAGTTGCTCAGCCTTCAATATTTTATTATAGAGAAAACATCTTACAACATATGTGCTGGCGCAGACTTGACCAGCACGCAGGCACCCACCTGCGCTCGTTTACCAGCCTCTCCTGGAAGGGAGCTCCAACCCCCTGACTCGTTTACCAGCCTCTCCTGGAAGGGAGCTACGACCCCACGATCTCGTTTACCAGCCTCACCTGGAAGGGAGCTACAACCCCTTGACTGAAGGCTACAACCCTCAGCACCACCTTGGACCACGTTTCATCAATTTTCACAATGGATCCAACAACTTCAATAGAACACAACTTGCAGGCCACATTTCATCATATTTTCAGACTGGACCCTTTCCATACTTTTAAGCTCAAACATACATCACCAACGGTCTTCACAATTCGGACAACATAGATCGGATCGCGATGTGCAACGAACGGATCAGATGTTGTACCCCATGCTTGACAAACTGGATTTGCCATACACGCTTCCGTCCACACAAACCAACGTATACCTCTGTACATATTTCATTGCGCATACGCGCTTTCTCTTCAACGAAGCCGCGTATATACGCACTTCCTCTGCGGCGAAGTAGCGTATATATCTTCAACCATTATAGAGCAGCATACTTCTTCAGATCAGATATTCAGTTCAGATTTACCCTTTTACTTCAGACAGATGTTCGCCTCATCTCAGATCTAAGCCTTCCATAAACAGATCTAGCAGATACAAATACATTCCAGATCTAGATATTCCGCTTCTTCATTTCTTCATAGGTGCATCATAGATTCAGATCTATTATCAAACCTTTACCCTTTCCATACAGATATAATTCATAGAGAAGTATTCATTCAAGCTCAGACATCTTGCTCCCACACTCATAATTTGCACAATGAAATTCTTCTCTTTATATAGGTTTACCCTTTTTCAATACCATGAGCCCCTTTTTTCAATACCATGAGCCAAAACAATACCATGAGCCCAAAACTACATTACTTCCGATGGTATTCCTGGACGGGGTCATTTAGACGAATCATTACCCAATACAATGGGTCAATACCATGGTGTTTACCCCTGGTTTTGCACTTTTTGAGCGCTTTAGCCCATACGTGACTTGGCACGTTCTTTTCCGCGTGCATACGCGACTTCCCTTAGACAGATCCGCGTATGCCTTGAGACATACTCTTTCACCATAGATTTAGCACAATCTAAATTCCTTTCTTCATTGCCTTCTGTACTCACTGTAGATACATCAGATTTCCTTCATCAAGAACATATTCTATCAAGCACAACTTCATCAAGTAAGTTTTCATCATCTTTATCAGATGGGTTGCCTTTCAAGGACAACACTCGGCATCATATTGTCAACAAACATTATATCACATCAGATTTACATCATTTACTAAGTCCATCAAGTCAAGCATAACTTCATCAGGTGGATTGCCATCAAGGACAACACATGTCAACAGTCACATGTCTTCATCTTCATTCAGTAGGTTGCCATCAAG
>JAXQQM020074033.1:0-126864 GCA_034641835.2 Pinus albicaulis | reverse complement strand
CTCCTTACTTGAGTTGGCCTTAAGGGAAAGAGAGGGTTCTTTATAGCACAAAGGCTCTTGGGAATATGGAGATTCAAAGCTTAGGCACTTCAAGACTAGCTTGCCATGGGATTGAGCAGGCTTTTATAGATGGGGAAGGAGGGAGTTGGGATCCCTATTATTATGGAATTGGCCCTATCAACAAGGAAGGTTCCATGGGAGGTGGCAAAACCACTTCCCTTCCATAGAACTCCCGCAGCCAAACCTCCCAACTCAAGATAGGCAATGGTTTCTGAGTTTGTTGGAACTCAACTTCCGCCATCTTTATTTAAAAAAACAGTCCCTAAATTGGGTGGCGCGACTACTGCTCTATGACAGAGCGCCAGTTGGCGCGACCACTTTGCAGGGTTTTCCCCATTGGCGCGAGTACTGAACTGCCTGCCCGCGCCAATGCAAAAAGGGATGTTTTTTATGATTTTTTCAAGGAGATGTCTCAAGGGCAAATGAAGCTCATGCTTAGAGGAATGCATTGATGATGTTTTCAAGGCATGACAATGTTCACAGGTCACAAAATGGGTCCTCCATTGTGCGGGACGGGGAATGGTAGGGACGGTGACAAATTACTGTGTAACAGAGTTGGAGTGGAGAAACAATCAAGTCAAAGGGTAATGAGAGATCCCTTTGCCTGATCCGAGGTACCGAACAAGAATGAAAGCTGGAACCAAGGTACACCGCCCTCTATACCTGTCTTCTGGAATGAAGGAGTTGATGTCGACAGAAGGAGGTCCGCCATAGGTGAGGCAATGAGAGATCTTCAACTAAGGCACGAGAGAAAATAGTAGAGCGACGGACAGACTAATACTAATGATGATGATGAAATGGAGGGGACTGAGTAGCGAATGGAAGACTTCCCTTGTTAGAGCATAAAGGGCATGAATGACATGGCAGCGACTGACTCAATATCTTGAGGGACAGGGGACAGTGGGACTGAAGGCCATAACGTGAAACACGAGAGAGGGACCAAGCAATGAAGGATGGAGGACTATAACAAGGTACAAAAGGGACTCAGGATAAACTCCATGAATGCGATGATGACTCAACTCGGATGCTCTAAACAAGGGCGACTCGATGGTGCTGCCACACAGTAAAGGTCCAAAGGGGGACCATGAAAACATGAGTACAAGATGGTAACTCACGACGAACATCAACACGAGCATGGATAAGTATGGAGGCCAAATGGTGCCCCTAATATGAGTGTTGCAAGTGAAGAAATTCGATTTTGAGGAGGGTTATGGTTGAGGGGCATAGGTGCCCCCAAGCATGGTGTGGTCATGCCAAAATGTATTTAGAAAAATGGGAATCTAAACACATTTTAATGATGTGGTGTGCCATTTGTTTTTGTTATAGTTATGCAGTTTGAGAAAGGAAATGGAGGATTACCAATCTCTTTTAGTACTGCATATATGAAGCAAATGGACTTTAAGTTTTCGGGTTGGCATACCTGGTGTCACTATCCCAAAGAGAGGATTTGGAGATAATGAACTGATGCTCTCTTAGAAAACCCATAGGTTGGTAAAAAACAATGTCTAAGAGATTGGGTTGCTGATGGAAGGTGAGGGAACGATAAGGGGTATCATCCCTAGAGTGATCTGAAGTGATATGGGACTCTAGAGGTTCTTCGAAATGTGGAAGAATAATGGTACTAAAGTCAACACGACTAGATACATTAGGAAAGTTTTGGAGAATTTCTTCTCCTGGTCTCTCGAATATGGGTGCCCCCTTACCCAAATATTGGGTTTCAATGTAATGGCCACAAGGTGCATGTGGTTCGAACGCATGGGTTCAATGTAAGGGGGAATGGATAAAGTCAGGGGTGGGGATTTCATCCATAATGTCGTCATCGTGATAGAAGATGGGGTGACTGGTGGGAGAAAGACCACCTGACGCGGTGAAGCTAACTGACTCATCATCATGAGAAGAGAGGTTCACATGCACATCGTCACAAGGGGTGACGGAAAAGTAAGCAGATAAAGGATCTACCGATGTTGAGCCCAGGGTGATCGCTGAAGGAAGGTCAAGCGAAACAACAGGGGAGGATTCAGAGGGAATGCTCCTCGAGGGTCTCATGGATGATGATAGGTCTCATGGAATTTAGTGCACAAACTTTATAACGACCTTATCCACAATCTAATCCCCTTTCTTACATTGATAAATGGAGTTTAGTGCTACATAATTTCTTTTAAAGTGATTTATCTGGTTGAGTTTATTTTTTCTTTTCATTTTAATTTTTGTGTCGTATGTTTTAATATTTAATAAATAGTTTAAAGGTGTATTTCCTTCTTTATTATTAAAATTATTTTCAATGTTTTCTTTTTAATTTCTAATAAATTGAATGATCTTTTCAAAATTCATTAATAAATTTTTTTAATAGTTTATTATTTTATTGATATTAAATTTAAACTTAGTGAATTCTTTTTCAAATTCTTGAAACATAATATCCTCAATAAATTTATGATGTAAAGTAATATACTCACCTTGTTAAGTTTGAAATTGAACACTTAGTAGCACAACGGTATGAATATAAGTAATAATAAATTTGAAGTAACAACCTAAAATTATTTTTTAATTTATATAAAAGTTCATTTTGATGTTTATGTTTTATTTGATATATGTGTTTTATTTTTTATGTTATTTTTTTATAATGCTATTTATGTTGTTTATATTTAAATTAACAATTTTATTTATTGATTTGTTGTTTAGGAAATTATATAAGTCACAAACACAAAATTTTAAATTGTTTATATTGTTCATGATATGAGGAACTCACAAAACAAAAATTAAATATAGAATTATATAGAAAATATTGTATAAATTTAAAAATATAGTTGGATTACTAGAAATTATGTTGTTGGCATGAGAATATGTCATGTATCTTTTCATTTTGAAAGGTTATTCTCCAAACTTAGCTGTTAAGGCTCTCCATTTATGTGTATTCCAATATAGGTTTACAGGTTGCATATAGGCAGAAGCTCTAGCTTTTGTAGAATTCCCAATGTATGGGATTTAGTATTTGATTTCTTGGTCCACGTGTGTGTCAGGAATGCACCTTTGAGATTGTCTAACTTGTTCTTCCACATCTGATATTGTTAATTGGATAGCTTTGCGGATGATATCCCTATACCTTTCCATGATAGCCCTAGCAATAGACTATGCACGGGTGCCCTAAGGAGATGGGGGAATAAAATTAGGATAAATGGTGGTTGGGAGGGGGGTTGGGGGGAATGACGTCCCTTTATGCTTTGGCTAGCAAGCCATACAAGGTGACACTTGGCCATGATGAGGTTGGGGTAAAATATGGAGAGAGTGGGGGATGGGTAGGGGTGCAGGAGAGACACATGAGATTAAGAAGCAAGTAGAAGTAGAAAATGGAATGGGAAGGATTAAGGGGCCGAGGAAAAGGATAGGGGAGGTAAGAGAATGAGCTAATAGAAGGGAAAAACAAAGAACACAAGGTGGGGAACCAAGGGGAAAACTTGGGAGTGACAAGGGGAAAAAAATCCTCCAAGAGGAAGGAAGGGAAATTAGGATAGGATTAAATAACCCATATAAATAAAAATCGAGGGGAGAGAAACCCAAATTCTATTAAAACCCATGAAGGGTAGAGAATAAGAAGAGATAAAATGAAAGATAGAAGCAGATTTTTAAGGCACATGAACAAAGATACCAAACCTAAATGATTCAGTCATGTTGTGAGGGATCACAAATAATAGCGAAAGTAGGTTGGGGAAATCGAGATGCACAATTAATATCAATTCTTTTGGCCTCAATCGCTCCATGGATTAGATCTACCCGACCAAAGACACTTGTTTTTTTCACCTCCTTCTAGGGTTGATTGGTTATCAGTAGTTGAAGGCACTCCCTGCTTACCATGTGGTCCCCTTATTGCCTCTTCCCTGTGTAATTAATGGCTTGGTACAATCCAAATCCTTCCATGATGATCAAATTTCTTCCTCTATTATGAAAACCTTTGTGCTATCATACCTCCCTTAATCTCTGCACACTCCAAATATGCCTTGCAATTACAGGCATCAAACTTCTGAATTCCCTTTGTTTTGCGTGGGGACAAGATGGCCATGCAGGTTGCTAGGTCGAGGAAACTTTCCTCCTTCTATTGTGATTGTGTGTCAACATCATGAGTGTAACAAACCCCATAACCATACCATTTTTTTTTACAACAAGGATATTATTATTCTATTGAAACATTATTTTTACTAGTTGTATTCTTGGTGGCCTCTAATAATTACTAGCGAATAAGTCCATAATAATTATGAGCTTTAACTAATGATTCATTATTCTTCCATAAAATAATCCTTTAGCTAGGTTTTATTTTCTATAGTATAATCTACTATCTGATCATTATGCCTAAAGAAAAACCCTCAAAGGTGCAATATTATGAAAAGTTTTTTTTTTAAGTGTTGGATGGCGTTGTCATTGATGTCAACCCATGGAGTTGACTGGGTTTAACTTTGACTAAAAACACTAGTCATTGATGTCAAATGGTTAATTGTTGTTTCATAGTAATTTTTGGATTACATCAAGTTGGGAGCTCCACTTTTGGATGGTTGAAAACCCCAAGTCCTAGGGTTTGGGTTCCCTGGACTGAGGATGTACCATTATTTTGTTGAGATTTTTTGAAGGGTGAAACCATTGATTTTGGGTTGGAGATGTAAATAATTATATTCTCCTCGTAGATATGTTTCTGTTAATATGTGGTACATCTAGTGGTTCCTTCTGACTTGGGATAAAATTCAGTTTGAAGTTGAAGACTCAGTTTTGTGGGCTAAAACCACAGGGGGTAGTAACATGACACCTTATTCACCTACGATTTTCAATATATGACAATGATTATCACCAAAATATCATTTTGTAGAATTCTAATAACTTCAAGAACCAGCGACAATAAGCCAATCATAGACTTCACAATCTAGGTAGGACCATATGAACTAAGCCAATCATTGATTTCAAAATTTTAGTGAAATTGAAAATTTTTCTAGAAAAATATTAATAAGGGTTAGTGTACAATTAATTAGAGTATAAATAAATAGGCTATTAACAATTACTAAATTAAATTAAATTTATTAAACATAAAATTGTTTTTAAGACACCTAATGCTCATCTAAATGAAGCTCCTAAAGGTCTAATCCTAAAACTATAAAAGAATATCACCATGTCTCCTCATTCACACCTATATAAAACAATCCTTATAATATTTTCTCTTTGATTTCCACAGAAGAATTCATCCTCCTATAGCAGACTACGACTTTAAAATTTATGGGTGATTTGGTCTTCAACTTCCATGTTTTTCCCTTCATCCAACTCGGGTTTTCTAAGGTGAGTTTTTGTGGTGTTTTTAAAGTTTTTTGTGGAAAATTTATGTGTCTTTTTGGAATGATTTAGCCATGTGTTAGTGCATCTTATTCAACCTATACATCCTCCTCTTTTAGGGAATAATGGCTACTTTATCCCTCTCAAGGCAAACGACTCTTCCTCAAGGAGAAACGAAGTTATTTACATATGTTCAAGTATTTTTAAGGAATGTTTTTAGCATGATTTATGATCATGCGTTAGGACATATCCATATTTCTTGCGACCTCATTCTTAAGGGAAACAAAGGCCCCTTTTAACACACAAATGACACCGATGATCTTCATTTAGGACAACAAGTTTCTTTAAGGGTCAATGAATTCTTAAGTGCAAACCTGAGTATTAACTGTGATATTATATGCTTATAGTAATGTGACAAGTTTTCGGATCATAAAAAACTTGTTGATTTGACAAGCAATTCATACCTGTGATTTTTTTATGGATAGATACCCTGTTATATTGTTTGAAAACTGACTATGAGTTGATATACCTTGAAGAAATTTGAAATATCAAGAGTGACGAAAAATATTGTGACCTAAACTCATTTAGAATCGCCTTGAATCTCATGACAATCAGGCATTGGTGTATTGGATTTGATAACAAAACTTTGAAATCCTAAACAATGACAATTATACGTAGAGAGTGATTGATATTGTGTGCATGCAGTGTTGTGACAAGGGATGGGTGATACATACTCATGAATGCTAGTTGACTCACATTACCTTATTGACATTTCCTTGACATAATAAGTGTGTTGATATTACTGTAATAGTGACAACTAAATTTGACTAATATTGTGTGTTTGACTTGTTAATAATTGTTTTACATCCTATGCAACAAGACAATGATCTTGTGTAGGAAAGGCCATAATAACTCACCATCAAGTCAACCTATAACCGATAACTGTGAATGAACCTGATATTTAAGATATGCGCAATGTTCATTCAATTATTAACTTTGTATGTGATATATCCTTTGTAAATAAAAATTGACTTGATTTGATATAACGATTGGACAGAACATTAGGTTGACTTATGACTAATGGATTGTGAGTGGATTTGTTATCTAGACACAACAATAAACATGCAATCATTAACCTAGTGTTGGCTTGAATGAGTGATATATATATATATATATATATATATATATATATATATATATATATATATATATATATATATACAATTTACTTGTTTTGATATGACAATTGGATATAAAATTAGGTTGACTTATGACTAATGGATTGTGAGTGGATTTGTTATCTAGACACAAAAGTAAACATGCAATCATTAACCTAGTGTTGGCTTGAATGAGTAATATATATATATATATATATATATCCTTTGTGAGTAATAATTAGCTTGGTACATGAAACTTGACTTTGACTTAGAATGGGTCTAATTTGTATGATGACATTTTTCCTTGACTTGAAATTAGTGAGAGTAGTTCCAATAGACATAACACACATGTTGGTATGTTGACTTTGACTACTAGAACCTTGAGTTAATAACGATTATGATAACCAAGGATAACTTGAGTAACATAATTGTGACCTTATAGGGTAACATTTTTTTGAGGACATATCACCTTATTGTATAGCTTATCAAAGTAACGATGGATAGTAGTGTGTGAGAAGTGCTCAACAATGAAGGAACATATGCTAGTGGCTCTTCGTGGGAAGAGCTTGAGAGTAGTGGTAGAAGATCATAGGGATGAGATGTGGCATCTGGGATTGTGCCATTATCAATCACTTACGTTCAGCACTAACACAAGTACAGATTGATTGGTTTAGTGATTTCATAGTCTGCTTATGATATTATGATGCTTATTTATTTGTGAGAAGTGAAATGAAAATGTGTATGAAGTGATCAATTTTAGCAGTGATACTGATGTGCATTTGTCAGAGACAATAGTGACGGTGATGCACAAGTGATGTGTAGTTGGGCAGTATTGTGTAGTGATCAGTTTGAGCAGTTTTTTATCGTGGTTAGTGGTCACTAGGAGTTTACATATTCTTTACAACATTATTCTCTTGATTAAGAGTATAGGGGTATCTAGTCTGAAAATTGTGAAACATGGTCTATCGGCTCTTCAGGGTGGCAGGGTGGTGCAAAGCAGGTGATTGGAGTCACCTTCAAGTTGTGGCCTGAGAACAATTCAGGGCGGCAGGGTGGTGCTAGGGCAGGTCATAGCTTGCATAAGGTGTTGGGGTGTCCTTTCAATCGAGGCTAATAAACTACATGGCGATGAAGCATAATTTCCGAAAACAACTGGTAAATAGAGCATTGGGGCACTCGTCAGGTTGTGGCCTGACTTACAGGGTGTTGGGGCATCCTTTCAGTTGTAGTAGGTTATTACGGTCTAGTAGCATCCTACAGGTTGTATATTGTGAATTAGCAGGTTGGATCCTCCGTCATTTGTAGCTAAAAATTTGATGTAATCACTTTTCTTTTAAAGAGGAGAAGACAATTACTAAGAAGCATTAGGTGGTTTTTGACCTGGAGGGGATTTTCCAACTAAAAATATTTGTGTCCATTTTTTTATCTTTCTTCATTTTTGTATGGTGTTGCCTATTGTTGATTATTGTTTATGATTATTTGAAGAACTATAATAATAACTTAATATTAGCTAATGCTATGAAAAAAATTAAAAATTATTAATTGTTAAGAAATACAGATTCACCCCCTCTAAGTATTTCCAACAAAACGCCTTTATGAATTTTGATTTATTATTAATAATTAACATTACATCTTTATAGACATTTAGGGTTCAATTTAATTTTACATCTATAATGTCACATACCCAATGCGCAAGTCTATATTGATTAAAACTTTGGACTCATTTACATTAATTTGAGTTTTTTCAAATATCAACATAAGGCTATCACAACTTATACAAGCACAAGGATTGACTTACACTTTGGATACTTGTGCATAACATGCCCTATAATTAAAACTTATACCATCAAAATATATTTGGAGTCATTTACATTAATTTGGGTTTTCTCAATTATCAGCATAAGACTATCCCATACATGCACAAGGATTGATTTACACTTTAGATACTTTTACATAACATACCCCATGATTAAAACTCATACCTTCGATATATATATAAACTCATTCGACACTTGGGAGTTCTCATGTATATATTACGTCCCAAATTTTTTAAGATACAATTTCTCAACTTTGGTTTCTATCCTCCATGTGGTATATTATTAACTATATGGTTCTAGATTCTTCCACGGATGTGGTCCATAACTCTTTTGAAAAATAGGTCATCCCATGGTGTTGAAAAGTCAGCTCAAGTCTTCTATAACATCGATGATGTGCGTTGATTAGGGTTTTCTTGTCGCTCCAGAATACTTTTCTGATTGTCCACTATCCATTTGCTTAGTAAATTTTTTTGAACAAACCTTCAATGCTCTGTAACTAACTTACACTAGCTCCTTACCGTTACTACATATATAAATAAAATAAGAGTCTTGACTCTGCAAGCCTCCTTTTGTTGACCTTCCGAGGTGAAATCGTAAATCCTCTCTTATGGAATTTCTTCTGAGGCAACTATGTTTCATTTCTGAAAAATAGTTTTGTGTTTTCTTTTATATGCTTTAACAATGATTTCTTCAAAATATACTCACTCTTTTTGTTCTCTTGCTTGCAGATACATCCAATGTTTCTTGGTCTAGTTTTGGGTTCATTTTCCAAATATGGTCGTCAGCCATAAATTATTCTGCAAGGATATTTCAGAGCTCTTTGTCAGTTGCAAGGTATTTATGAGTTTATATTCTACTTCTCATTTGGTAATTAAGGTAGTTCTTATCAATTTCCTTGTTACTTTCGTTTTACATAATTGTTTTTCTAGGGTTTAATCCCTCTTGTTTACATTGAAGGTTTATTTTTTAAAAAATTTCCTATGGTCGCTTCTATGCTTGAACTTGGCTCTTAATCTTCTCCAGAATATTTTTTTCTTAACTCTCTTGGCTTTTTTTGGAAGAACTAATTTAATTTTGCTTAAGGTAATTTCTTATCTACCCAAATGTTCCCTCTTTAGGTTATTTTCTTAAATTTGTTTCTTTTTCCTTTCTGTGTCATTACTATGACCGTGGTTTTTAGATATAACCCTTAACTCTCAAGGTATATATTTGTATTTATTCGTTTCGTTAATTACTTTGAATTCAAAATTACGGTCTCGGCTACCTATATATTAATATACAGACAATTATTAACTTATCTACATAATGTGGGTTCTTATGAGGGCTTATTACATTACATTGAGGGTTTTCAACCATAATATATACACCTATATTATCTTTCTATTTTATTCTAGGAATTTTAAAAGGGTTTTAAACCCTTACTATCTTTCAATTAATTTTTATCATGTTTTCTTTTCCTTTTATGCTATGGGTTTAACTAGAGCTATAAAATTTATTTTGAATCTTAATATAATTATGTTCGTAATTTATACAGATCTGGGAAATGCAGCGTTATGGAAACCTCTCTAGGTAAACACCCTTTTGAAATATTGTTCTTACTTTGTGAACTAATTTAGCTCACTTATATCTTGAGGTATGAATACTATTTGTATTTTCATGTTAATTCACAGGTAATAATATTGTCAGGGTGGATTTTGAAACTTTTTCCTTCAATGCAATAACCTATATATTTCCTATTTCTTATGGAGGCTTTGAACTCCTCATTCTAGGTCGGATGATCCTGAAACCCTTGGATTGTTCTCTCTACATGTACATGATTCTATGTTTGAGGAAAATCACTAGTGCTTTATGTCATTTGTCTTTTAATTTATGGATTGATGTTGTTAGCTTTTCACTTCCTTCTTAGAATATTTTAGGTTACGAGCTTCCATGCCTGAAAATTGTACTTATTTAAGGGTAATTTCAACCCAAAAATATTGACAATTGTAATACATTGAGGTGAATATAACCCTATACTGCTCATTAAGCAGATTTCTCGTTTTTAATAAGATATTGATGTTAATGTGCTTCCATTTTATATATGTATCATTTTATTACTCTATTTCTCTATTTAGCTCTAGTTGATCATATATTTCCCACAATGTACACATTTTACCTTAGTATTTTGATCTTTACAATACCCATGTTATATATGAATTTTTACTAAGTCTTTGTGCTTAGTAATATGGTATACAATTTACTTCGTTGTAGATGTTATAGAATATAAGCTTATGTTTCTTTCCTATAGAATCATAGTTACAATCTTTATGTAAGTATAACTTAGTTAATCTTTAAAGGTTAACTAAGACAATATCTAGTACTAGTCTTTTGTAAATAGCCATAATCTAAACACTTAGGATTTTATGTATTCTTGTTCTATTTTCTAAATTCTCAGGTATTTTACGACCTTCAATTTTTATACAAAATTTATGATGTGTATACATACAATCATACCTTCGTACTACTTTTTAATCCTTCAGAAATATAGTTGTTTATGAGAAAATTAGCTTCATTTTTACAATATTGTACCAATATCCTTGAACAAAGCTTATTAATATTATTTAGGTTCTCTCTATTGTATGAATTTAAACTCCATCAATTGTATGAATTTAAATTCCAACAGTTGTATGATTTATATTTACCATATTCACATCTAAATATTAGTGAACATAAATTCATGAAATCCTATCATACAACGAAAATTTATTTCAAAAAATCAAGGCCCACTTTTGTATTAAGTAATAAAATTGTTAGGATATTCCGACACATAGGAAATAGTTAAGAATAACTTAGTCTAGTATAGAGTTAGGTAAAGTGTGTTTCTTTACCATGTACATTTGTAACTTATAATCCGATGGTCACGATTTGTAGTGATCCGACGGTTATCTCTCTCCTCGGTATTAACAACACTGATCTGTGGCTTAACACACGATTAGTCCATGATCTCTATTTAAAGACAATGGATGGTCATTTGTTTGCTAACCATTTATGAGAGAAACATATGTAAATTTTCTTTTATATTAATAAATTTCCTGAAGTGGTCGCGTTGGCTCAGGACAAGAAACTAAACCTTCTGATGATGATAAAGTTCCTAAATGGGAAAATAAACAAGATCAAGCACGAGGGTTGATAAGAATGTCCATTGCTCAAGATCTTCGATTTCACATCCTTGACATTGACACCCCTGATAAAGCCTTGGAAAAGCTAAATACTGTTTTTGGCATTCAAAATCAAATCAGGTCCCACCAGCTTGAAAATGAGTTGCTTACTTTGGACCCCAATAATTTCTCCTCTATTGAAGATTTTTGTCCAAATTCAAGACCCTTAGACTTCTTTTAGAAGGTTGTAAGGTCAAAAATGAAGATGGTAGCCTCATCTATTGCATTCTTACTAAGCTTGGCCCTGCATACTCTGTATATGTTTCTGCCTTCCATTCCACTAGAGAAGCCATCATCTCTTCTGGAACTACCTACAAAACCCCTCTTTTGATGCCTTTTGTGATTCTTTGATAAGAGAACAAGAAAAAATATTACACCTTGATCTTATCACTTCTATAAATGCTTCTAAGAAAGCATTAGCAACCCAAAAATGACCATATCAAAAGAATCCCAAGAAGCAGTATCCTAGAAAGTATGTTCCTAAACCAAACAAGGGTCCTAAGCAATTTCAGCCGCAAACTAAAAAAATCAAATCACCAAAATGATAAAGCAAATAAAAACAAAGGGAAGAAGACAGATAGAGATTGCAACTTTTGCAATCATGATGGCCATATAGATTCCAAATGTTTTAAGAATATGGAAGCCTTAGAAGCAGCAATGAAGAAGCACAATATCAATTTGGAGCACTCTTCACCTTCATCTTCAGGAATGACACTTTCTGCTTGTGGTTGTCAAGCATCAATATTTGGTTATGCATTAAATGTATTTTCCTCTTCTCATTCTCATGAGTGGATTATTAATTCTAGAGCTTCTTACCACATGGCCAAAAATAAAGCCATGTTTTCTTCTTTAAATGATTGTAACACCAAACATATTTATGTTGGTGATGATAGATATCTTAGTGTTGAAGGATTTGGAACCATTCAACTAGATAATGGTTAGTTTAATGATGTACTATGTGTTCCTACCTTGTCATGCAAACTTATATCTGTTTATCAGATAACTCATTCAGGTGAAGGGAAAACAGTAGAATTCTCACCTCATGATGTTTTTTTCAAGGACCTCAAAGATCCTAGACATATTTTAGCTACTGGCATTGCTGATGATTCCACAAGGTTGTATAAGTTTGAAAAATTTGGGTCATCATGTCTTCCCTCCATTTTTTTTGCTCATAATGATGAAGTGAGCAAACTTTGGCATGAGCGATTTGGTCACTTAAACTATCACTCTCTTCAAACTCTATGTAAATAAAATATGGTGGCAGGTCTTCCTATGGTATCTTTCCGAGATGGTGTTTGCTCTGGATGTGTACTCGGAAAACATCATCGGGATAGTTTTGATAAACGTGCCTCTTGGCACGCTTCAGCCCCTTTGCAGCTTGTGCACAGTGATTTATGTGGTCCACTTCCTACTGTTTCTTTCTCTAGTTGGAAGTACTTCTTAACTTTCATTGATGATTTTTCCATACGCACTTGGGTATACTTCTTAAAACTCAAGAGTGAAGTTTTTAACATGTTCTTGGCCTTGAAGGCCTTTGTTGAGAAACAATCTAGACATCAAATTCTTAAGTTAAGATCATACAATGGAGGAGAATATGTTAACAACAAATTTATCAACTTCTGCACTGAGCATGGAATTCAATTGCAACATATTGTTCCATATACTCCACAATGAAATGGTGTAGCTAAAAGGAAGAATCACACCTTAAGAGAAATGGCTAATTGTATGCTTCAATCTAAAGGACTTAGTCCCAATTTTTGGGCAGAAACAATTAACTGTGCAAATTACATAGTAAATCAAACTCCTACTAAGGTTTTAAAGAATATAACTCCAGAAGAAGCTTGGAGCTCAAGCAACCCATATCTAAGTCACTTTCATGTTTTTGGAAGTGATGCTTGGGCCCATATTCCATATGTGAAACATAAAGCCTTAGAACCTAAGAGTGAACAATGCATTTTTGTTGGATATTCTGAAGATGTCAACAGTTATAGACTTCTTCAACCAAAATCCAAAAATATAATCATTAGAAGAGATGTAAAATTTGATGAAAAAATATCGGCCTGCGAGCCTAGTTCGGCGGGTGTGTCACCTTTGGCCTACGAGCCTGATTCAGCATATGTGCCACCTGGGTGAAAGTGTGAATTTGGGTTACACCTTTTTCCCTTTTTTGAGAAAAAACTTTCATTTTTTCGGTTTTTCAACTTTCTACAAGCTAAAACAATTTTTCTGTTTAGAATTTCATTTTGTGATAGATGTAGATGAATAATCGATATGTTATACATCTGAGATTCTCCTGATCACACACTATTTGACTTCATGCACAATACAGAATCTCTTCTACCATTGATCATTAATTGCGTAAATAAAATCAATTGCATGCACACATTAAAACCATAAAAATTCACACATATGAACACAGTAATTTATGGGAAAGCTTAAAGCTGAAAACCCCCAACTATCTGTATATTATATGTCATAGAGATCATGTAACAATCATTATACAAAGCTCCTTACAAGATCTTAGTACAATCTCCAATTTTTACACAGTAATCAAGCTAGATCTAGCAAAACACATGCTCCAATCTCTGCCACCTGATAGCCTGCCTCTACTGCGCAATCAATACTGAAGAATGGATCATAAATAACTTCGAACCACTTGGCTTGTACTGCGCAATCCTCATTGGCATCTCCAACCACTGGTTGTTGCAAATCATGCAACAATATAGTCACAACTGATAGTCACACTGCTCTTTCACCTATCTCTTCACCGGTCTCCACTGAAACTGTCCATGCACTGAATTTAACTGATGTATTATTTAGTTGATTAATGAGTTTATAATTAGTGAATTAATTAATAATTAATTCACACCACTCTCACTAATTTTATCAATTAGTTAAACTGAATACAAATAGCTCAACTATGTTTAGATTAGTTAAACTGAATACAACTCCACTAACTTCCTCAATCAACTCCACCAAACTCTATCACATGAGTTCTAACTAAAGTATCCATGCAATAGCCCCACTTAACCCTCAGGAATAGCATAATTCCTTCTGTCAGCTCCTATGCCACATCTGTGCACTTAACTGAAGTTCTCCAAGAGAATAAGATAATGTTTAGAGTCCAAATATTATTAAGAGCTAATAATATTCGACACATTTTATTTTTAGACTAGCAATCTAAAAATAGATTCCACCCAATATGTCTAAAAATAGAAGTCCATCTATTTTTTCCGACTTGACCAACTATCCACAAATAGCATCCTCGCAACCTATAGAACATGATCCATATGTCTAAAAATAGACATAGTTTAAAAATATACTTTGCGCCAAAAATAGCCTGCGGGCCCACTTAGTGAAGGCAACTTCTTTCCACTAAGCTCATCATCTTGTTGCAATCTCAACACTCCCTCTCAATAAGATAGGGATTATCTGCCACCCCTATCCTGCCTCTGTGGTATTCGAATTTTCTCCTGGTGAGCGCCTTCATCAAGATATCAGCATCTTGATCCTCTGTGGGAATATATGAAAGTAACATGATTTTCCGCTGCACACAATCTTTGATATGATGATACCGGATGTCAATGTGTTTAGATCTATCATGAAATACTAGATTAACCAAGATTTTAATGCAAATCTGATTATGGAGTGTAAAAACTCTGGTAAACTTTATAAGTATATATTATTATTGATAAAATATGGAAGATGATGATTACAATGGGGAATCACCGAGGCTTTAAATATATCCTCATGGTGTCCCTTGGTGAAGAGGCATGATCTTTGATCATGCCCTTTCACTTAATAAAACCTAAGATAACTATATCTAACTAATAATTAATAAAATATACATAACATTTCCCCTCTCTTAAAGTTTCTTTGTCCTCAAAGCATACGTAATGATGGACAATGTTGACGAACGCCTGGGTTTCTTGAGCGGCGGGCTCTTGCTTCCCACATTTTAAAAATATCGTGGAGCATCTCCTCGAGTTCAATATTGTGGTGATGTGGATAGTGACAAGATCTGATATTAACAGGGTCAGATCCTATTCCTGGTACTGCTGGTGATTCTTCTTTGTTCCTTTTTAGATTTAGAGGTAAGTTACCAATAATTATCGTCTAATGTAACTTCTCCTCATCATCAAATGCTTCCTTCCTGACAACTATATCTGCTTCATTATCGAAGGCCTTAACAGCTTCTGGCACTGTATCAGTGGCTTCAGATGTGTTTGTCTCTTCACATTTTTCTTTCAATTCTGGTGATTCAACATTTTGCTGTTTATAAGCATCTATATTTTCATGGTCTCTTTCATTTTCAATGACTATGTCTGTAGTTGCATCTGTGATAGCAGGCACGTTGAATTATTTATGTGGCTCCTTCACCAACATTGTTTCTTTTTCTGCCATTGGATTTTCATTTATATAAAAGTTCTCAATAACTTCTGTTGTTGCATTTCTGGCTTTATTAGTGGATTGAGTTGCATTTTCTTCTATTGGCTTCTCAGCTCTATAACTTTCGTGGTTGATTTCAGAGTCTCTGCTTATAGGTATTTCAACAATATAGCTTTCATGTGAGCTGATTTCCAATTCAACCTCATTCAATTTCTCTTTTTCAAACATGTCATATTCATGATTATGATCTGAATTAGCTACATTGTTCAATTGATTATGTTCCACATTTGGGAATATTGGAGGTTGTGTCTGACTTAACTTATCTATCTTATCATTTAGCTTATTGAAGAGTTCTGTCATCTTGTTCATTGCTTCGCTATGCTCTGTCATATTTTATGTGGTCTCATGATGATTTAGCCACATTTGTCTTTCTATTCGATTTGTCGTGTCATGAACCTTTTTGATGTTGTCGGAGTGTCCTGCAACTGTACCTTCAAGATCGACTAATCTTTTTCCGAATTCTTTGGAATTATTATTGATTTGTTTCTCGAGATCCACCAATTTCTTCTAAAATTCAACCATCGACATCGATGAAGACATTGAACATGTATTAGGTGGGGGATATTTTTCTGCCAGTTTTTCCCTTCTTCTTTTTTTAAAATTAATTAATTAATTAATATTTAATTTTTTTTTTTTTGAAATAATAATAATAATTTTTATTTTATATATATATATATATATATATAATTCAAATAATAAAATAATAATAATAATTATTATTATTATTATTTAAAATATATATATATAATTATGGGGAAATTTTTTTGTTAACCCTACTTATATAGATTCAATCGCTCAGCTTCTATAGTGCGCTTCCGCCCTCTGATGGTTGGCGCTGCATGAGTGGTCTCTTCCACTCCATGAACCTCCTGTTGTGGCTGATCCACATCCTGAGGCTCATCCTTAGGAACTAATAGCTCCTCATCTGCATGCAAGTGTGGCTCCCTCTCAAGCGAACACTTCATGGCTTTCTCCTCCTGAAATTTGATATCCCGTCACACAACAGTCTTGCCACTGTCTGGAAAATACACACGATAGTTGTGGGGCGTATCAGTGTACCCCACAAATATCCCAACCTCTGCGGTCGGCTCCAGCTTCTTCCTGGCATCCTTCATCACATGAATGTAAACAAGTGAACCAAAAATCCTCAAATGGGAAATATCAGGCCTCTTACCAGAAAACGCCTCCTCAGGTGTACTCATGCCAAGTATTCTGTGAGGACAACGGTTCTGCACATATACTGCAGTATTGCATGCCTCAGCCCACAAGTGTATGGGAAGGCCCTGATCATGCAACATCGCCCGCGTAGCACCCACGATCGTTATGTTCTTCCGCTCAGCAACCCCATTCTGTTGTGGGTTATGAGGTGCTATGAGCTCTCTTCGAATTCCTTCTGCACTGCAAAAGTCCTTGAACTCATCAGAGATGAATTCACCACCATTGTCGCTCCTAAGAGCCTTCACCTGCTTCCCCGATTCTTTCTCAACCAGTGCCTTGAACTCACAGAACTTTGAATATGTCTCGATCTTCTTTTGCATGAAGAAGATCCAGCACTTCCGAGAAAAATCATCAACAAATATCACATAGTACCTGTGCTTTGTTGTCGAAGCTACTGAGAAAGGTCCACACACGTCTGTGTGAATTCTCTCAAGGATCGTCGTGGCGCGACTATCCTTCTCGTGAAAGGTGGCTTTCACAAATTTTCCCAAGGTACATCCCTTGCACTGATCTGACTGCACAAGAGTACCCTTAGGAAGCCCAGTAGAAATCTACTACAGTATCTTCAAAGCTCCATGGTGAAGGTGGCCCAATCTCCGGTGCCACAACTCGCCATCATCCCGACTCACCACTCCTTCTGCCTTGCCTGCCATTGCTGCGCAACCATCTACCTGCAATTGATAAAGGTTCTTAACTTGAACCCCTATCCTCCGGGTCTCACCAGTTTCCTTACTGTGTAGGAAAGCCTTTCCCTTGCTAAATACAACACCATATCCCTTATCTTCTAACATTGCCACAGAGATCATATTCTTCTTCAATCCTGGAACATGCATCACTTCCTTCAATATGAAGGGTTTACTAGACTTCCTCTCAAAGGAAATGGTACCGATACCAGTCGCACTGTATCTACCATCATCGCCCATCTCGATGTGCACTCTAATATCTTTCTCATCGAGATCAGTAAACAAATCTCGATCTCCTGTCATGTGAAAAGACGCACCACTGTCAAGAAACCACACTGAACCCATCACACTTGAGACCAAGCATGCGGTCAGTGAAAAATCTAGCTCAAATTGAGAGGCTAAGGCCTCTCCAGCTGCAGATCCAGCAACCTGCTTATTTTTCTTATTCTGTGGACAACTAGTGGCGTAATGTCCGTGTTGGTGACAGTGAAAGCACTTCACCTTGGACATGTCCTGCTTCTTGCCTTTCACACCGGATTGAGAAGCATGCTTCTTGCTCTTCCCCTTCTTTGCTTTGGCAGCCAAAGTGAAATTTTCTTCATCAGAGTTCTTTGATGAAGATTCGTCCCTGGTACTTCGCCTTATCTCCTCTTGCACAAGATCCGACCAAAGTCGCTCCCATCCTGGAATTTATTCTGACCATTGACAGAGTCCTGATAGGAATGCCAACTCTTCAGAAGCCCAAGGAGGGCCAAGCTCACCAATTCCTCGTCATCAACAGTAACCCCCACACTTCCCAGCTCATCCCTACATTGGATGAACTTCGTGAGGTACTTGGGAATACTGTCGCCTTTCTCCATTTTTATGTTTTTGATTTTATCCTTGAGTGCCAACTTCCTCTGGTCGCTCTTGCTTTGAAATAAATCTGTCAAAGCTTTCCACATCAAGAATGGAGAAGCCTTACCATGAAGGCTGGACACTATGTGATCCTTCACACCTTCCAACATAATTCTTTGACACTTTGTTGTCTTCTTTTGCCATACGTCAAGTACGGCAGCATCACTAGAAGTAGGTTTTGGAATTTCTGCATCTATGAACTCCTTCAACCCATTGTCATCCAGCACCGCCTCCATCCTGTCCTTCCATGCAATATAATTCGAGCTGCCCTCAAGGGCATACTCCAATCGCAATCCGTTGAAAGACATCTCAACTTTGACACCAAGAAAACACTACTGCCGCAAATTCGAATTCCACCAAGCACAAAAGGGAGCTTCAATCGCTTTCTCTCGTTTACCAATTGCTCCAATGATCAACAACGCCCTCCAATACCATGTATAAATTTGAATAAATGATATGTTATCCACCGAGATTCTCCCCGATCACACACTATTTTATCTTTCATGCACAATACAAAATCTCTTCTACCATTGATCATTAATTGCAGAAATAAAAACAATCGCATGCGCACATTAAAACCATAAACAATCACACATATGAACACAGTATTTCATGGGAAAGCTTAAAGCTGAAAACCCCCAACTAACTGTATATTATATGTCATAGAGATCATGTAACAATCATTATACAAATCTCCTCACAAGCTCTTAGTACAATCTCCAATTTCTACACACTAATCAAGCTAGATCTAGCAAAACACATGCTCCAATCTCTGCCACCTGATAGCCTGCCTCTACTACGCAATCAATGCTGAAGAATGGCTCATAAATAACTTCGAACCACCTGGCTTGTACTGCGCAATCCTCATTGGCATCTCCAATCACTGGTTGTTGCAAATCATGCAACAGTATAGTCACACTGCTCTTTCACCTATCTCTTCACTGGTCTCCACTAAAATTGTCCATGCACTGAAGTTAACTGATGTATTCTTTAGTTGATTAATGAGTTTATAATTAGTGAATTAATTAATAATTAATTCACACCACTCTCACTAGTGTATCAATCAGTTAGACTAAATACAACTAGCTCAACTATGTTTAGATTAGTTAAACTGAACACAACTCCATTAACTTCCTCAATCAACTCCACCAAACTCTCTCACATGAGTTCTAACTGAAGTATCTATGCAATAGCTCCACTTAACCCTTAGGAATAGCGTAATTCCTTCTGTCAGCTCCTGTGCCACATCTGTGCACTTAATTGAAGTGCTCCAAGAGAATAAGATAATGTTTTTAGTCCAAATATTATTAAGAGCTAATAATATTCGACATATCTATTTTTAGACTGGCAATCTAAAAATAGATTCCGCTCAATATGTCTAAAAATAGAAGTCCATCTATTTTTTCCGACTTGACCAACCATCCAAAAATAGCATCCTGGAACTCATAGAACATGATCCATATGTCTAAAAATATACTTTGCGCCAAAAATAGCCTGCGGGCCCACTTAGTGAAGGCGACTTCTTTCCACTAAGCTCATCATCTTGTTGCAATCTCAACTAAAAATAAAAGTTGTCAGAAATTTTGTTAGCTTTCTATTACTTATTTTTTATAATTTTTTTATACACATTTGATATGTCAACTTAGCGTTTCTTTGAGTGTGTGTTTTTTAACAATCAACAGATTCATAAAAAGTCATGTTAATACGCAATATTGTATTCTTTGAAAATTTGTGTTTTTGAGAAACAAAATGTGTTACAACAATCTAGACAGAGTCTACTTCGGTTTCGTTATATTTACAAAGCCAATGGATGCATATCATAATTACTAGAATTTTTTGAACTGGTCCAATATGAAAAACTGCATATTTTGAATATGTTTTGCGACGCAAGAAATTTCTTAACATATAAGTTATAAACTAAAAATCTAAAAGCTACCCATTAGAGACGACAGACCAATGTAATGTACCATAATTTTTTCAATTTTTTTACAATGTATTGTGGAAGATACAAAATTTTGATTTCATTGAATCACAATGACCTTCATAAATTGTTTGCATCCGTTTTATTACAAAATTAATTAAAATTAGTAAATATTTATGAAATTCCATGAAAGTCATATTTCTTGAAAGTAGACTCAATTCTGAAAATGCTTGTCTTGGTTCCGACAGTTAATTCAGAATGTTTCATGGAGTTTAATCAGTCCAAAGTTGTAGAAACGTATTCAAGGCTTGGCTCTACGTAACTGGTGACACATTGGTTTAGCCAAACTCTTAAACAAAGTTCGGCCGAATTGTTTTTTGCGCCGACAGCCCGTTAAGTCAAACGAAAAAGTAGTTCGGCCAAACTATTTCTTAAAATTTCGGTCGAACTTTTACCTAACTTTCCGTCAGCCAGAAAGTACCGCTGAGCCCCTTGAAAAAAACATTTCGCGGCAATATAAATTGCTGTGAAATCATTCATTATTTTCGCATATTTTCGTACATTTGGTCTGATTTTACAAAAGTCTTGATCTGATTTTGCAAAGAATTGTTTTGGGTTTAAGGAATTTTCTTGGAGGTACACTCAAAGGACTTTTCTTTGAGACACATTATTTTCGTACATTTGATTTTATTTTGCAAGGAATTGTTTTGGGATTAAAGAATTTTCTTGGAGGTACATTCAAAAAACATTTTTGAAGACTTTTCCTGGAGGTACATTCAAAAGACATTTCTTGGAGGTATGTGATACAGTTATTTAGGCTTCATTTTTTTTAAGTATGGATTTGGGCTTAATTTCGAAAGGACATTTTTTGGTTTTGGGTTGAAGTAATTATTTTATAATGATTTTTTAAAATGAGTTTTTGTGTAACTTTTTAAATAAATTTTTTTTGTAGGACTTGGAAGGAAATATTTTGAACTTCATTTCATTTTTATAAGACATTTTTTTCTTGAATTTTTTAAAGTAAGTGTTTTGGATTGGAGTATGTATTTTTTGCAAAATTTTGAAAATGAGTTTTTTTTTTTTTTAAATTAAATCTTTTGTGATGTTTTTTTTAATTGAGTTTTTGTCTAAATTTTTGAAGAATTTTTTTTGAACTTCATACTCTATTATCCTGGGAAATCGAAGGAATTGTACGATAAAATATGATCGAAAAAGAGACCCTGAGGAATGTAGAGAAGAGACGAGACAATCTCGCGAAAGAAAGATAGAAGCCCTCTCAAATATTGAAGGGGAAAATCAACCTCAACTAGAAGTTGAAACATGTATGTAAATGTAAATATTATGATTTTGATATATTTAAAATTTTCCTAGTGTAAAATGTGAAGCTTAATTTTTAATTGATGAACTAATTTGAAAAATATTTTGCAATGTAAACAGAGAGAGATATTCCTCAAAACTTTGATGATGAGATACAAAATTTTGAAAGAGAAAGTGAAAGAGATATTGAACCAATGATTGAAGATGGTGAAAATGTTGAAAGAAATTCAAGTGAAAAAATTGAATCACAAGGTATATATATATATATATATATGTTGAACACATGCACGTATTATTGAAATTATATGTATATTTATTAGTTTAGTTATTTATTGAATATGTAAACTTATTATGTACTATTCATTCGAATATGTACTGATGAAATCAATGTCGATGATGAGATGTTAGAAAATGTTGACACTCACACATATGGAGATAAAAATGCTGACCATTATATACGATATCATGTTAACCGCATTTTTTAGAAGTATTTCATAAAGGAAAAGGTGACAGTTCAAGCCCAAACGTTGAAAGGTCTCCTATCATTAAGGAAATTAAAAGAAGCTACGACTTTATTGGGTATTCGAAACTCAATCAAAGATAAAAAAATGAAGGAAAACGTGATACAAAATATAAATAGTGCTATAAATTCAATTACAAGATCTAGACAGAAAAATGTTTCCGTTGTACGTAGAGAAATACATATGGCAGTGGTTTCATCAAGTACTAAAGAGAATCGCTTGGTAAAATCTATGGCACGAGCATTAGGAACCTCGTGAAAAACTTTTCACAAACATCAGCAATTTCGGTTGCAAATAGATGTAAATGATGAAATCGCTTGTTGGAGAGCTATTTGTAGGCAACCATACAAAGATAGACTTGGAGAAAATGTTAAAAAAATAATATATGAATATTGGAAGAACAATTCGCGTGTTTCACTAACTGCAAGACATGTGATGCGAAGAAGAATAGCATGAAATCAGTACGAAGAACATGAAAAACATCTCTTGGAAACCACTCAGATAGAGTTATTCAACAAGTTCAAAAAAGAGAATTGTCAAATTCATGTTTCACTCAGTGCTTTTGTTCAACAAAAACCATGGTATGTAAAACCTATCACCGTACGCGACACTTGTTGTTGCCGTTATCATGTGGAATTTGAGTTATATTATGACACATTCCTTGATTTCGGTAGAACATTATGGAAGGATTCACCTCCTCCTTCCAGTATCCGTGAATTCATATCTCAAATTATATGTGAAAGAGAAAGCGATGAACTATTTTACAAAAAGAAATGTGTTGGTGGTAAAAAATGCGATGATTGTGGAAATTTGACTAAATTTCAAAACAAATATCGTATTGATATAAATGATCAATCATTGTCCAACATAAAAGTGAAATGGAAGAGATATGAATATATCGGTACATCGATTCAAGGTGCAAATAGTGTTAAAAGAATCAAATTACGAGAAGACGAAATTTTTCTGATAGAATTTTTGAGAAAGTTTGAGGCATAAATTTACAAATACACCAAGCATTCCCATAGAGCTCGATGGCAAGACTTGCAATTCAAAAAATCTCGTGAATTTTTTCCACCAGGGACCATTTTGTCAGTGATTGATTTTGCAGAAAACTACACATTTGTTCCACAAAAATAAATTCAAAGTGAATACTATCATTCTGACCAAGTCTCCATGCTCGTCCATATTCTATATAGACATGCTGAACAAAACGTCGATCATATAGAAAGCACCAGTGAAAATTGACATATTATTAAAGAATATCACTTTTATATCAGTGACGATCATACACATGATACATATTTTGTACAACATTGCTTTGGAAAAATTTATGATTCCTTAAAAAATCATGGAATAACATTCAATGAACATTGGATATGGTCAGAAGGATGCACAGGTCAATTCAAATCTGCACGATCATTCTTTTGGTTGTGTTGTCTTCATAAGAAAACCTACATTAAACATTGTTGGAATTTCTTTGAGACTGGCCATGGAAAAGGAGAACATGATGGTGCAGGGGCATGCATAAAATGACACTTCAAAGATATCAAATGAACCCCTCTGCAAGCCGACTTGTGGATGCGAAAGAAGTTGTTCAATGGTGCATTGCTGCTCTAAGCCATGAGACTAACTGATCAAGGGAAGTGCGAAGGTACATTCAATTCAATTTTTATCGGATATCTAATTTTAAATAGTGTACATTTATCACAATGATTATCTTTGATTTTATTTTGATATCATATTTACATTCTTCTTTAAATTTTCCATATAAATGTTTGTTTGGCATATTGGGATCGAAGACGTAGATAGATCAATTGGAAATGACGTTGAAACAATAAAAGGGACTCGAAAATTGCATTCAATTAAAACAAAATCATTCAGAAATGTGTTTGCATTGGATAAAAGAAAATATTCTTGTTTTTGTCATGTTTGCATAGACAACACAAAATCCAATGATGTTTATGAAAACAAAATGTATGTAAAATATTGAAAACATACAGAGCTAAATACAAAGGGAAAAATGTTCGTTGCAATGTTTGAAGAAATGCAATCAGAGGAGACTACAATATCATCCAATGGTGATCGAGTTTCTGATCTTGTTAGAGAAGGTAACATTTGAATTGTTTTCTAAAGATAAAGATCTAGAAATAAAATTGAATATGTATAATTTTGTTAAGTTTGTTTTATTGTGCAGGAGATGTTTTTGCTGTAATTGCACCTACTGACAACGATGAAAATGTGAAGTATTATTTGATGCATTGCACTGAACAAAAAATGAAATTATTAGAAGACTGTAATGATCATGGATTTCCATATAAAAGAGGATCTATTATACTGTAAGGTTATTTTTTCACACAAACTAATCAAAGTGGGGATTTTGTTTACTTTGAAGACTATGAACTTGATTTCATAAGTTGTCAATATAGTCACTTGGTGTGTGCAGCACACATAAATTTGATTGAGGTTCAATCAAAGAAAAAAACAAAAAATAAGAAATGGAAAATGTCAAAATCTGATCATGAACGAATTATTGAAGATGGCATTCCATTGGAATTTTTTTGATTGAACTACCCAACAATTTATTCTCTTTGGATTATATGTTCTAGAACTTCTAGTACTCAATTAAAAATTGAGCTACCTTGTTATGTTATCTGTGCAAGTGTTTTCACATGTACAAATTGTTTTGGTACATGCACACTCTAGTATCAACTGAAAGTAGCTTTTCTATACATGCATTGATGAAAAATGTTGCATGTATTGGATATATATATATGTTCTAGAATGAAATTAACTGTTCAAGTAGTTTTAATATGTGCATTGATGAAAAATGTTTCACGTACTCAATCTATATGTTCTAGAATGCAATTAACTGAAAGTATTTTTTCTATGTGCATTGATGAAAAATGTTGCATGTATTGGATATATACACGAACTCAATGCATGTCCAGTTTTTCTTGTGGGATTTTTTGGCAAAAAGTATCCACAATGTAAATAAATCATCCACAGTATAATTGTGTACGAAGATTCCTTTCAGACAAGAGACTTGGAGCACTTCTTTGACTTTTGGTGGGATTTGACCCACATCTCTATTCCTAATTGAAAATCTAGTACAAAATTTGTTTGTCCAATGGTCGAATATGTTCTATGTGCATTGATGAAAAATGTTGTGCACGTATTGGATATATGTGTGTGTGTGTGTGTGTGTGTTCTAGAATTAAATTAATTGTTCAAGTAGTTTCCCATGTGCACTGATGAAAAATGTTTCACGTACTAAATATATATGTTCTAAAATGCAATTAACTGAATGTCATCAATTTACCAATTTATAAATCAACAAGGCTACCTAGTTGAGTGCATTAATGACATTGACCCCAATTCAACAAACGTATATCTACTTCTTATATTTCCAATCAAAATTAAAGGGATTTATATGGGAAAGAGGCAGAACATATAGCCCATGAACTACTTTAGTTCATAGGTCAATGAAGGTATCGTCATGTGGGAAAATGTTTCAAGAACACTTGATCGTACTTAAAAGTAATCTTAAGATTTTTTTTTATCTTTACATACTACATACTATTGTTTGAGTGAAAAAAAAATTAAAAACTTACCAAATGTACTTCAACCATCCAAAACTTGAATTTTAAAAACTTTTGTATTATATCAAAACAAATTACTTCACATGTCATGCCAATTGTAGTTCAACTATCCAATAAAAACATTAAACATTTAACATTATATCACATGCCAAATGTAGATTGAAATGGTATCCAAAACTTAGTTTTAAAAACTTTTTGATTATATCACAACATTACTTCACATGCCTAATGTACTTCAACCATCCAAAACTTGAGTTTTAATTTTTTTTATTATTATATCACAACATTACTTGACATGCCATCCAATTGTAGTTCAACTATCCAATAAAAACATTTAACATTATATCACATGTGCCAAATGTAGATTGAAACCATCCAAAACTTAAGTTTTAAAAACTTTTTGATTATATATCGTGCAAAATTACTTCACATGCCATGCCAATTATAGTTCAAATATCCAATAAAAACATTTAACATTATATCACATGCCAAATTTAGATTGAAACCATCCAAAACTTAACCTTTAATTTAACAAAAAATTATAGATCACAACATTACTTCACATGCCAAATATACTTCAACCATCCAAAACTTGAGTTTTAAAAACTTTTTGATTATATCACAACGTTACTTCACATGCCATGCCAGTTGTAGTTCAACTATCCAATAAAAAAATTAAATATTTAACATTATATCACATACCAAATGTAGATTGAAACCATCCAAAACTTGAGTTTTAAAAACTTTTTGATTATATCACAACATTACTTCACATGCCATGCCAATTATAGTTCAACTATCCAATAAAAACATTTAACATTATATGACATGCCAAATGTAGATTGAAACCATCCAAAACTTAACTTTTAATTTAACAAAAAATTATAGATCACAACATTACTTCACATGCCAAATGTACTTAAAGCATCCAAAACTTAAATTTTAAAACAAAACAAATTATAACACATCATTACATAACATGCCAAATGTAGTTCAAAAGAAAAACATTAATTTATAGATGACAACATTACTAGTAGTTCAATTATCCAAAACTTAAAAGTTTTAAAAACCAAACAAATTATATAACAACATTACTTCACATTCACATGCCAAAAGTACTAAAACCATCCGAAACTTAACTTTTTGGAACAAAACAAATTATATTAACACTGTAATAAAATATGTCCAAAAATTGTAGATCTCACAAGTATCAAGTATCAAGTTATATATATATGACTATGCATCTAGATAATATATAAAAAAGTAAATTTAAGACTAGAAATCTTGAAATCAAATCTACAAATCATGTTCATCAAATACAGATGGATGTAGTTTCTTTCCTAGCAGAGTCTCAATCCGCATGCTATCTTGCGAAGCATGGGGAACCTGTACACAATGCACATACAAAAATTAAAATTTGATGTTTTAAAAATGAGTGAGAATATATAGAACTACATGTAAAAAAAAAAAATATATATATATATATATATATATATGCAATACCTCATGAGGTTCCCTCTCCATTTGTTCGCCTGCTACAACTTCTCGCGTGGGAACATCTCCAACAGTAAGTTGTACAATATACATGTACAGTTATATATATATATTAAAAAATTTCAGATGAAAATGCACATGTGTACATATATAAACTTATTTTCAATAATATTAAAAAAAAAAGTTAGACAACTTGTTCAAATGGTTGAAATAGTGTGGATGTTCCTATCTCCATCGCCAGAGTCTGTGGATTAAATAAATCTTCTATAGAAACCTAAAATTCAAAATTTTAAAAGTATAAAATAACTCAAGATCAAGATCTCAATTTATAATAAAACTTAAATAAACTTCAATTTATAAATTATAACTTTTAAAAAATATATATATATTTAAAAGTGAAAAATTGAATACTTCTACAGGTGAATTTGGGACATCTCCTAAGAGAGGCTCCAAAAGAAAATCTCCAAAAACCTAAAATTCAAAAAATATAAAATAACTCAAGATATAGATATATATATCTCAATTTTTAATGGAACTTTTTGAGGTGAAATATATATATAACTTAAACATAAATTTTAAAAGTGAAAAATTGTCCATACTTGTTGTGGATGTGGCACATCTCCTAAGGAAGTAGAATATACATCTCCCAAGGAAGAAGAAGGTACCGCCATCCCAAAAGATGTAGAAGGTACATCTCTCAAGGAAGAAGAAGGTACTGCCATCCCAAAAACATCGGATGGAATCGGAATTTGTTAAAACATTTTATTATTATATATGTACATGTACATGTGTGCACAATTATTTATTTTAAAAATATCACTTAAAAAACACTAACATTTGTCAACATATCTTGATGGTGAGACCCATCTTCATTGTTTGAACCAGAGGTCCCGAACGTGATATTAACATTTTCGTCATTCATCATGCATGACAACTGCAAATGGTGTTTTAACATATAATGATACATTTTTTTTAGATTAATGTACATACAAATAAATGTATACATGTACATACACATGTATTTATTACAAATTGTACACATGTATGTGTTAAAATAATTGAACCTAAGGTCATTAACACATACGGTTCCCATGGCCTCTTCCTCATGAAGAATTAAGTCTTGCCAACCATTGGGACAATTCTTTGCATATATTCTGAGATCTTCAACATTAATGTTGTCAATATCTTCATTTGTACAATACACAAAATTGGCACGTGAATTCTCACATGCTCTTTGTCGATTTAGACAAACATCAACTCCACCCAATCCGCTGTGAACATTGTCGATGATGACATCCCTTGCTTCTCGACTTATTTGAGAAGTCGCATCCATCTCTGACCGCAAAGTTTCGACCTGAAAAGGTCAACTCACCAATGGAAACTCAGGGCGAGGCAACTCCACATCTTGCTTAGTGCCCCTACAGTCACACAATCGACCTTTCCTCGGACCAAAAAATTCTGACAGAAGGTCATTGTAATTGGGTTTCATTTCCAAAAAAAAATTCTGCGTAAAACAATTTTTCAAAATAAACAGGAACCTCGTCGTTCCATGGGAGCCTTCCATAGGCCGCAAGGTGCCTATCATACAAATAGTAAGCTATATCAGGGTGCTTGAAATATTGCACCTTCAAAAATTTTCTTTTTGGCCCTTCCTTGAAATTAAACATTAACTTCACCATTTCTTTTGTAACTCTTTGTTTTACATCCTCCCATTTATCGGGACCCATTACTGTTTCCTTTCTCTTTCTCATGACTTCTACAAATGTATCAGTCGTTGGCCCAGGATTTTTGTACACATTTACTAGTTCACCCAATGAATGTGTAACTATTTTGAGGATTTTTCAACTCTCAACAGGTAGAGTCAAAGCCACGAGATCTCTCCGCAATTTTGCATGAAGTTGTTGACACATTTCTAAGGTGCATTGCGCCATGTTTCTTTCCCATGGTATATCAGAAACGTCGGCCGGATAAGTTGTGGTGGGTAGGAAACCTTCTTATTGAATGTAGCGTTCTGCCCTGCGTATATTTTGACCAATATTTGGAACATTTTCAGCCTTTGCATCAATATATATATATATATAATTTTGTATATTATAAAAAACACATGTAAACAAATTTGTACAAATTCGATGAAAAAAATATTGAAATTGATGGCAACCTCGACGTGGTTGGCTAGCATGTTCTCCACCCTGAAACTATTGAGAACCATAACAACCCTGCTGAGAACCAGCACCACCAGTCGTTGATTGGCCTCCGAGGGAATAAATATCACCATATTCATGCAACTTGATACCACCTATTGATGGCTCTCTAAGGGGATTTGAACCACCACCAACCTCTCGAGAGGAGAGAGAAGCTTCATAAACAAAATTGAATTTATAATCAATTGAAAAATACATGTATACATATAAATACACGTGTACATATTCATTGATTAAATTATGTTAAAACCGTACCACGACTGGGTGAAACATGGGCATCCATGGATGGAGTAGAGATCCTTCTCTTATTATTAGCTCCTAAAAGATAAAAAATGAAACTTATTAACAACTAATTTAACTCGCAAAGTTGATAAAAAATCAATTCCATATGTACACACATGTATGGAGATTTCAGATTATATTTAAATTTACCATGAACAGCTCTTGATCCCTGATCCCCACCTCTCGTAGAGATATGGGATTCTGTTGATCTTCGTCGTTCATCCTCCATGATATATATATATCTACGGTGGACATTTACAATTATTTTTTTAAATAACTAATTTAAAATAAATTCAAAATAAATTTCAGAAAATTGATGTAATTTCAGAAAACACAACTTTCAAAGCACTAATTGATGTGTGAAACTTTAAGTAAGAAATTTTCTTGCTACCCCCTGGATTGGGATAGCAAGAAACTTCTATGAATAATTTCCATTTTTCAACCATATTTAATGGTTTTCTTATCCCTGAAAAAAAAAAAAACAAATTCAATAAAAATATATATATATTAAATTGACATTTATTGTCAATGCATGGGAGAAATGGCACAAGATCATGAGATAAATGACATGTGCATGGTTTATCTTAAAGTTTGACTTAAAAATTTTATGGTAGAATTCACATCTAGAATTAATGGGAGGAAGCCTTTAGTTTGTGGGAGAAATGACACATGTACACAATTTACCTTAAAGTGGTTGTGTTTTATGGATATTAAAATGAAGAACTTCTATTTAGATCTATTCCAAAGATTGACTGTAGGGGCATTTACTAGATATGTCACCTTTCATAAAAGATGAGATCCAGATGCTACCTAGACCTTTACAAACTCTACCTATACAACTTATAGAAGTTAGTTCACTACTGGTCCCAATTATACCCTATGAAGGGTGTAGAGGACCTGTGGAATCACTAACACTACTTTACGTAGACATAAGGGTGTATAAGAATGCATTTGTTTTACATTGGATATTAAAATGAAGAACTTCTATTTAGATCTATTCCAGAGATTGACTATAGGGGAATTTACTAGATATGTCACCTTTCATAAAAGATGAGATCCAGAGGCTACCTTGCCCTTTACAGACACTGCCTATGGAACTTGTAGAAGTTAACACTATATGTCCCAATTATACCCATGAAGGGTGTAGAGGACCCATGGAATCACTCAAACTACTTTACGTAGACATAAGGGTGTATAAGAATGCATGTGTTTTACATTGAATATTTTTCATTTTAAATTAAAAGAATCTATTTGAAACAAAATTTACCTATATAAGGTTAAAACCTATGTTTTGTATCAAAACAATTTTTTTTCAATGGGAAACTTTTATGGCTAAGTTGTGTTTTTTTCTCGAAATGTGATACACCCCATTAAAATGGGGATATATCGAAATAATTCTTATGATGTAATAAAATTGTTTCAAGTAGTTTAAAGATATCTAGATCTGCATAAATTCAATGAGCATAGATTTGAGATATAAAAGTCCAAAATGGAATAGTTGTTAGTGAACAAATTATCAATGGATCACTATGGATATATTTGCCTCATTAAAAGGGATATTTCTAGAAGGATAGAAGGATAGACTAAGTTGGAAAGCAGAGAAAAAATCACAATTATATGTTTTAATATGTGCATGTGTTTTACATTGAATATTTTTCATTTTATTAAGAATCTATTTTCAAAACAATTAACATATTCTTTAAGGTTAAAACCTACGTTTTGTATCAAATTAATTTTTGTTTCTAAATACTGTGTGTTTTACATTGAATATTTTTCATTTTATTAAAAATCAGTTTTGTATCAAATTACTTTTTGTTTCTAAATACTATGTGTTTTACATTGAATATTTTTCATTTTATTAAAAATCTATTTGAAACAAATAAACTATGTAAGGTTATAACCTATATGTTTTGTATCAAATCACTTTTGGTTTCAATGGGAAACTTGTATGGCTAATGTGTTTTTCTAGAAATGTGATACACCCCATTAAAATGGGAGATATATCGAAATGATTCCTATGGTGTAATAAAATGGTTTCAAGTAGTTTAAAAATAAAGATGCATAAATTCAATGAGTATAGTTTTGAGATATAAAAGTCAAAAATGGAAGAGTTGTTTAACAAATATCAGTGGATCACTATGGATATATCTGCTTCATTAAAAGGGATTTTTTAGAAGGATGTCCACTAAGTTGGAAAGAAGGGGAAAAAATCACAATTATATGCTAATGTGTGCATGTGTTTTACATTGAATATTTTTTAATTTATTAAAAATCTATTTGAAAAAATTAACTATACAAGGTTAAAACCTATGTTAAATTGTATCAAATCACTTTTGATTTCAATGGGAAACTTTTATGGCTAATGTGTTTTTCTCGAAATGATTCCTATGGTGTAATAAAATAGTTTCAAGTAGTTTAAAGATATAGATGCATATATTCAATGAGCATAGTTTTGAGATATAAAAGTCCAAAATAGAATAGTTGTTGGTGAACAAATATTAGTGGATCAATATGGATATATCTCCTTCATTAAAAAAGATTTTTCTAGAAGGATAGACTAACTTGGAATGAAGGGAAAATACTTTTTGTTTCTAAATATTGTGTGTTTTACATTGAATATTTTTCATTTTATTAAAAATCTGTTTTGTATCAAATTACTTTTTGTTTCTAAATACTATGTGTTTTACATTGAATATTTCTCACTTTATTAAAAATCTATTTGAAACAAATAAACTATATAAGGTTATAACCTATATGTTTTGTATCAAATCACTTTTTTGTACCAAATCACTTTTGGTTTCGATGGGAAACTTTTATGGCCAATGTGTTTTTCTAAAAATGTGATACACCCCATTAAAATGGGAGATATATCGAAATGATTCCTATGGTGTAATAAAATGGTTTCAAGTAGTTTAAAAATAAAGATGCATAAATCAATTAGTATAGTTTTGAGATATGAAAGTCCAAAATGGAAGAGTTTTTTCTGAACAAATATCTGTGGATCACTATGGATATATCTACTTCATTAAAAGGGATTTTTCTAGAAGGATGTCCTTTATGTTGGAAAGAAGTGAAAAAATCACAATTATATGTTAATGTGTGCATGTGTTTTACATTGAATATTTTTTAATTATTAAAAATCTATTTGAAACAATTAACTATATAAGGTTAAAACCTACGCTAAATTGTATCAAATCACTTTTGGTTTCAATGGGAAAATTTTATGGCTAATGTGTTTTTCTCGAAATTACTCCTATGGTGTAATAAAATAGTTTCAAGTAGTTTAAAGATATAGATGCATATATTCAATGAGCATAGTTTTGAGATATAAAAGTCCAAAATAGAATAGTTGTTGGTGAAAAAATATTAGTGGATCAATATGGATATAACTCCTGCATTAAAACGGATTTTTCTAGAAGGATAGACTAACTTGGAAAGAAGGGAAAATACTTTTTGTTTCTAAATACTGTGTGTTTTAAATTGAATATTTTTTATTTTATTAAAAATCTTTTTTGTATCAAATTACTTTTTGTTTTTAAATACTATGTGTTTTACATTGAATATTTTTCATTTTATTAAAAATCTATTTGAAACAAATAAACTATATAAGCTAATAACCTATATGTTTTGTATCAAATCACTTTTGGTTTCAATGGGAAAGTTTTATGGCTAATGCATTTTTCTAAAAATGTGATACACCCCATTAAAATGGGAGATATATCAAAATTATTCCTATGGTGTAATAAAATGGATTCAAGTAGTTTAAAAATAAAGATGCATAAATTCAATGAGTATAGTTTTCAGATATAAAAGCCCTAAATGGAAGAGTTGTTTGTGAACAAATATCAGTGGATCACTATGGATATATCTGCTTCATTAAAAGTGATTTTTCTAGAAGGATGTCCACTAAGTTGGAAAGAAGGGAAAAAATCACAATTATATGTTAATGTGTCCATGTGTTTTACATTGAATATTTTTTAATTTATTAAAAATTTATTTGAAACAATTAACTATATCAGGTTAAAACCTATGTTAAATTGTATCAAATCACTTTTGGTTTCAATGGGAAACTTTTATGGCTAATGTGTTTTTCTCGAAATGATTCCTATGGTGTAATAAAATAGTTTCAAGTAGTTTAAAGATATAGATGCATAAATTCAATGAGCATAGATTTGAGATATAAAAGTCCAAAATGGAATAGTTGTTGGTGAACAAATATCAGTGGATCACTATGGAAATATTTGCTTCATTAAAAGGGATTTTTCTAGAAGGATGGACTAAGGTGGAAAGAAGGGAAAATATCACAATTTTTTGAGTCCTGATCTTATAAAAGGTTTCCACTAAATCCATCCCTATTACTTTTCATGTGAACCACATTCCCAAACCCACACATCTATGTACCTAAGAGCCAAGCCAAGTGTAAAAAGGGCTTATTTCATATTCTACTTTAACACATATATGTGATTAATTATCGTTAGAATTTATATGGTAGAAATACATATAAAGAGTAATCCTTAGAATTTATATGGTAGAAATACATATAAAGAGTAATCCTTAGTATAGATCTAGTTTGACTTTAAGGAATAAAGGTAAGTTTTTTAGAAAGTTTATCTTAGGAGGTAGAACTAAACCTTCTATAACCCACAAAAGAAACCATGGCCCGTGAGCATCACATGCAAACACAAGTTACTCCCATGTTTGAAACACCACCTCACATCTTCATAAGGGATCGAAACCACTAAGAAACCCATAATACGTTCCCTAAAAGGGATGACTATCATATTTAATGATTGGGTTTATCTCCAAGGTCAAAAGGAAAATCAAAGTTAGAAAAGGGAATTAGAATAGAAATTAAGGTAAGACCATGACCTTTTACCCAATATTGAAAAAAGGTGAGCAACGATATATATCATGAAGGAAGTTCAAGAAATATTAAATGAAAATCAAAGTTAGGAAGTTAGGAAAGGGAATTAGAATATAAATTAAGGTAAGACCATGACCTTTTACCCAATATTGAAGAAAGGCAAAGTTAGGAAAGGGAATTAGAATAGAAATTAAGGTAAGACCATAACCTTTTACCCAATATTGAAAAAAGGTGAGCAACCATACATATCATGAAGGAAGTTCAAGAAATATAATGATAAGAAATATTAAATGAAAATCAAAGTTAGGAAGTTAGGAAAGGGAATTAGAATAGAAATTTTAAGGTAAGACCATGACCTTTTACCCAATATAATGATTCGATTTATCTCCAAGGTCAAAAGGAAAATCAAAGTTAGGAAGGGAATTAGAATAGAAATTAAGGTAAGACCATGACCTTTTACCCAATATTGAAAAAAGGTGAGCAACCATATATATCATGAAGGAAGTTCAAGAAATATTATGATAAGAAATATTAAATGAAAAGTTTTTTTAGAAATTTTCTTGAAGGAAGTTCAAGAAATATTATGATTTAAGAAATATTAAATGAAAATCAAAGTTAGGAAGTTAGGAAAAGGAATTAGAATAGAAATTAAGGTAAGACCATGACCTTATATCCAATATTGAAAAAAGGAAAATTTAGGAAAGGGAATTAGAATAGATATTAAGGTAAGACCATGACCTTTTACCCAATATTGAAAAAAGGTGAGCAACCATATATATCATGAAGGAATTTCAAGAAATATTATGATAAGAAATATTAAATGAAAATCAAAGTTAGGAAGTTATGAAAGGGAGTTAGAATAGAAATTAAGTAAGACCATGACCTTTCACCCAATATAATGATTCGGTTTATCTCCAAGGTCAAAAATAAAATCAAAGTTAGGAAAGGGAATTAGAATAGAAATTAAGGTAAGACCATGACCTTTTACCCAATATTGAACGAAGGTGAGCAACCATCTATATCATGAAGGAAGTTCAAGAAATATTATGATAAGAAATATTAAATGAAAATCAAAGTTAGGAAGTTAGGAAAGGGAATTAGAATAGAAATTAAGGTAAGACCATGAACTTTTACCCAATATTGAACGAAGGTGAGCAACCATATATATCATGAAGGAAGTTCAAGAAATATTAAATGAAAATCAAAGTTGGGAAGTTAGGAAAGGGAATTAGAATAGAAATTAAGGTAATACCATGACCTTTAAACCAATATTGAATGAAGGTGAGCAACCATAGATATCATGAAGGAAGTTAAAGAAATATTAAATCAAAATCAAAATTAGAAAATGGAATTAGAATAGAAATTAAGGTAAGACCATGACCTTTTACCTAAGAAATATTAAATGAAAATCAAAGTTAGGAAAGGGAATTAGAATAGAAATTAAGGTAAGACCATGACCTTTTACCCAACATTGTATCAAATCACTTTTAGTTTCAATGGTTTGTTTATTGGCTAATGTGTTTTTATCAAATCACTTTTGGTTTTGAAGTACATTCTGGAATCTCCTGTAACCACTTATTAGGCCTATCAATATGTAATTAAAGCATAGTGAATATGAGAAGTTGATAAGTCTTTATCTAGTTCTTCTATATAGTCGAATGTTTCTCTCTATCACCATGAGGTTATCAGGTTATTCATTAGCTCGAAAGAATGTAAATATAATGGTGAATCTTTTAGCCAGGAAGAGTTGTTGATTTTACAGAAAATAATAGAAGTTATGACTATGCATTTCGATGAAAAAAGTGTTTTTAAAAGTGTTCCTGGCTTGATTAAACTTTTAATTGGTCCTGAGCTTAATCAAGATAATGGGTTTTTAGTGGAAATGGATACAACATAGTCAATAATTAAATTAATTACTTATTTATTTTGGACTTTTCATGAAAACAAATAAACATTTTTTTTTTAAGATAAAAAAAAACAAGAAAACAAGTCTATCATTATAACTTATACTAAAATAACTGAAATTTACAACTTTCAAGTTTCGAGTTTTTAGTTTCTAAAATAACTGAAATATACAAGTTTCAAGTTTCAAGTTTCTAATATATAGATTCTATAATCTATTTGATAAATTGGGCACATGACCTTGGATGCATACTACAAGTCTCTAGCACATATTGTAACCTAAGAACTGTAACCACTTGTTGCATACCAAACTGCAAACTTAAATTTTTTGTAGAATTTGGCAGTGATTTATATACAGTGATCTTGGATTCTGATATCACTTATATTCTGAGCAATATTCCAGCGATACGAGTTTGATAGTGATCTAAGGTGTAATTTAAGTGATAAAATAACTTATAACAGTGATATATAAATACATCAGTAACGTGGACAATAGTAATGTATGACAGTATGCCAGTGATACTCGTAGTATAACTGATTTATATACAGTGATCTTGGATTTTGATATCACTTATATTATGAGCAATATTCCAGTGATGCGAGTTTGACAACGATCTAAGGTGAAATTTAAGTGATGATAGCATGCCAGTGATACTCGTAGTATGACTGATTTATATACAGTGATCTTGGATTATGATATCACTTATATTCTGAGCGATATTCGAGTGATCTACGAGTTTGACAGTGATCTAAGGTGCAAGTTAAGTGATAAAATAACTTATAACAGTGATATATAAATACATCAGTACTATGGACAATAGTAATGTATGACTGATTCATATACAATGATCTTGGATTCTGATATCACTTATATTCTGAGCGATATTCCAGTGATCTACGAGTTTGACAGTGATCTAAGGTGCAAGTTAAGTGATAAAATAACTTATAACAGTGATATATAAATACATCAGTACTATGGACAATAGTAATTTATGACAGTATGCCAGTGATACTCGTAGTATGACAATGATGATGTGTACCTGTGGGTATGTTATGTGGATGTCATGACAATAGCTCTTTATTGACAGTAATATGGCAAACTTGACAATCATGTACATGAATGATTGTGGCTTTGTTGTTATAACAGTAGATATATTATAGATATATTATAACAATGGCTTTGTTGATGCATAGCTTAAATGATATATATGGCAGTGACCTAGACAGTGATGGATGGATTGACTTGACATTTATGTTTATGACAATATGGCCATGATGTATGACTTCATGAAAGTTATGATTTATGAACACTCCAAAAAACTATAACTATCAACAATAGAAGGATATGATCTGCTTATCTGGTGGTTCGATTAACGTCATCGCAAATGATTAGCAACAGAGCAGCAGCAATGCCAGGGCAATTCGACAAACTATAAGCAAGACAGCAAAAAAAACGTAAATTATATTAGAAAATATAATTTACGATAACGATCAAACAATTCACTGCAGAAAACCATAACGATCAACAACAAAAAGAGTTGCTTACCTGTTGGTTCGCTTAACGTCGCCGCAGATCATTAGCAACAGAGCAGAAGCAGCGCTAGAGCAGCAGCAGTGCCGTAGAAATTCAACGAACTATCAGCAATAGAGCAGAAGAAACAAAGACGCGTGAAGCAACAGAGCAGAAGAAACAAAGACGCGCGAAGAAACAGAGCAGAAGAAACAAAGACGCGCAAAAAGATAAAAATTCGCGGGCGATATATTTATAAAAAATAGTTCGGTCGAACTGTTGTTGCCGGTTTTCCCATCTCCGACAAAAATTCTGTTTGCCCACGCCGTCAGTGTGCCGTCAATCTAAACGACAGAACAAGTTTGGCTGAACTATTGCCGAAAAAAATTTCCGCCCCCGATTCTCACAAAAGTGTAACCCCAACTTCACATTTTCACCCACCTCTCTCTCTCTCTTATATTTTTAATAGCATTCCTTCTAGTTCAGATGATGACAGTGAGGATGACAATCCTCCTCCACCTCTTGAAATTGTTCCTTTTACTCCACAACTTCCAAGATGGGTGCGCTCTACTCAGGATGCAGCAGGTTCTCTTACAGGTGACCATGCAGATCCACAACGTACACGTTCTTAGTTCAAAAGAGCCTCTTCCTTATTGGCTCAAGTTCCACAACATCCTGATCTAGAAACCTTTGAAGAAGCCTCTGGTCATCCAGATTGGAATGAAGCTATGAATGAAGAATATCGTTCCTTATTGGTGAATGATACTTGGGATCTTGTTCCTCTTCCAAAAGAAAGAAAACTTGTCAAATGCAGATGGGTTTACAAAACAAAGATTGGACCAGATGGAAAAGTGGATAGACATAAAGCTCGTCTGGTTGCTAAAGGATTTTCACAAGTTGAAGGCATTGACTATACTGAAACCTTCTCCCATGTTGCCAAACTGAATTCTATCTACCCTGTTCTTTCCCTTGCTACCTCCTTTTAAATGGGAAGTCCATCAGATGGATGTTAAATCTGCCTTCTTACATGGAGATTTGCATGAAGAAATATACATGGAACAACCCCCTAGCTTTATCCAAAATGACTCTAGCCTTCTTTGTCGCCTTAGGAAGTCTCTCTATGGTCTCAAATAAGCTCCTTGGGATTTGTATGCCAAAATTGATAGATTTCTTTTAAATAATGGATTTTCTAGGTGTCATTCTGACAACACTGTCTACACCAAGAAAGTGGGTAAGTCCTTCACCATCCTTGTTCTTTATGTTGATGATCTTATCCTTACTGGTAGTGATCCAAACCATATAAACCATGTGAATTCTAGCCTCAAAAATCAGTTTGAAATGACAGACTTAGGACACTTGCATTATTTCCTTGGTCTTCAAGTCTTGCAATCCAAGGAAGTCAATACCCTCTCTCAATCCAAGTATGCCTATGATCTTCTACACCACTTTCACATGGAAGACTGTAAGCCAACCAATTCTCCCTTTCATTCTGGAGTCAAGATTTCAGTCACTTGTACTACCCCTGAAGTTGATGCTACCTTATACCATCAACTTGTTGGTAAACTTCTGTATCTAACCCATACCCGTCCTGACCTTTCCTTTGTCGTTGGTCTTGTCGCTCGGTTTATGCATCAACCTCATGAAAGTCACTGGAAAGCAGCTAAAAGAATACTTCGATATATTCGAGGTACAGTTCAGTTCGATATTCATTACAGTGCAGGAACATCTCCATTGTTGATTGGTTTCACTGATTCTGATTGGGCTGGTGACCCTGATGATCGAAAGTCTACTGCAGGATATGTATTCACTCCTGGTTTAGGACCTATTACTTGGTATTGTAAGAAACAAAGTACCATCTTCATCAGTAGAAGCAGAGTATCGTGGTGCGGTTGAAGCCAACAAGGAAGCCATGTGGCTTCGTCAGATCCTGTCTGAATTTGGTCTCCATCAGCAGCATCCAACTACACTTTGGTATGATAATTAGAGTGCCATTCAGCTATGTAAATATCCAGTTCAACATCAGCGTATGAAACACATTGAAATCCACATACACTTCATCAGAAAGCTCATTCATGATTGTGTTCTTGAAGTGCAATTTTTTCCAACCAATGATCAAGTAGCTGATATCTTTACAAAGGCTCTCACATAAGCGAAGTTTACCAAAATTCGAACCATGATTGGAGTTTAGGAAAGTTTTCATTAAGGGGGGATAGGCTCTAATGACTCCTTCCTTCTCCTAGTGTGTCACTTTTGTAAATCCTTCAATCCTATCCCAATTTGTTCTTAAGGGGGGATGTTAGGATATTTCGACACATAGCAAATAGGCTCCTTTTGTGTCGAAATATCCTAACAAAAAATACATATATACAAATTTATTACAATTACTTTGAGAAAGAACCGATACTTTGTCTTTTCACTAATATTTTTCATCTAAGATTTTTCCATTTTCATTATTCATAAAATAATAATAATAATAATAAATAATACTAAACATTACAATGTCTTTCTTCCATATAAAATTCACAAGTTCGGAGTTTAGAGTACGAAATTGAAACTCTTAAGTCTAGAAACTAATACAGGAGCTCAATGGCTCCACCCAACCTTTGACACTTTTCTCTCAAAAGTATCCCCCCAAGCAAAGGTCTGCAAGCTATTTTTTTGGTCATTTTGTTGTCTTTTTACTAATTCGACACTTCGTTACTCCTTTTCTAGCAAGAAATACATAATATATTACCCATCCACCCACTCAATTAGTAGATGGAAAATACATCCACCTTACCCAACAGGCGGTAGGTAGTTACAAACTCATTTATGAGCTCTACCTCCTAATCTGAAAGACAACATCCTTCCTTTAAGGGAAATTATAGACAAATCATTTCTATAATCATAAATAATATAATCAATTAAATTAGTTGTCTAACACTTAATAAATAGGATAATCAACATCCAATATTATGCTACAGCCTTATCTCTTTTAGAGAGGTATAATTTCAGTATTAAATTCTATACTCTTTTATTTCATTAACAACGTAATAATTTACAAATTCATATCTAATATTTTTCAGTGATAAAATATTGATAAATTAGTTTCCAAATAGGTTCTCAAAATAAAAGCAACACCCATACATATCCATTTACAAATTTATATTATAAACTCAAAATTAAGGATATATCACACCAAGGATGCTTGATTGTCTTATTTGTACACCCCGTGGGGATTCCTTTTTAATTAAGAATTTGTATCTTTTTATCTTGTTGAATTTTAAAAATTGATCAAAATAATCTTTAATGGCTCTTCCTCGTATCTATTTATAACAACTCATTAAAGCCACCCCAATGACTTTGTTGATAATTACACCGAAGGTGTTCTATTGTGGAGCTTTTCGTAGCGACACTGTAGAGATTCGTCATCTTCGACACAATCTCTGACACGTGCCGCGTACCACATGTCTAGCTCGGGGCCTGTTGTTGGCCCCTTGGGGTTTGACTTGCTCTGCGCAGACTTGAAATCTAACGGTCGCAGACTTGCAATCTGACAGTCGATCCTCACGGTTGATGACGCCAAGGAATAATGCCTTGAAAATCCATGAGGCGAAGAATCTGAATGGCTTCTCTGAGTCGGCTGAGTTTACACAGTGTTACAATGTCTTCAATGGCGTCCATCTACGGATATGTGTCATAGGGGACAAATGCTCTAAGAGCGGTAATTGCAGACTTGTGGGTTTCTCCTTCGTGATTACTCCGAATGCTTTCATAAGCGCAAGAGCAGTTTAGTGTAAAATCCCCACCATAATTCAGAGTCTGGGCAGACAGAAATGTACGTCGAATGTGTCTTCATTTGCATTTCACCTTGAAAATGCAATCATCTGCATATCTCCATGAGAGAACGAGTTTTGTGTCTATGGCTGTTAAAAGCATGTGTACTTATGTCGATATGGGGTCAGAGCATATTCATAGATACACAAAGAAAGAGATTTATATCTTTGCAATTTTTTTTAATGAGAGGCATGATGATTCTATATTACAGGGATTTATTGGATGTTTTATGAATGCAGAGAATTAGCCAGATGATGTGCCAAAGCGGATGGCGCAGCACCTCTACAAAGAATGGTGATGGGTTTGGCGCTACGATGTTGTCACAGCAAGAACCAGCAGGCAAAACTCAATTGCAGATAAAAGCTCAGGAAGAAGAATTCTATAAGAGCGAGCACTAGAGTTTATGAATTCATCTGGTTGTTTCTCAGCAGCGACTTGCTGGACAGATGCAATGATAGTGGACATTGCACAATATAGCTGTTTTGAGACCAGACATATAGTTTCAATTATTGGACTGCAACTCACCGGGCTCGATCGATGCTGGACGGGATTTTCTGTCATTCATTTGTGCCCCTGGGATTATCAAATATTAATTTATTTTAAATATTATAAAAATCTTCACAATAAATTACACCTCGCTCTGATAACTGCGTATATGTTCATCGCTAAGCAAGAAAATATAGCTGTTGATGATGAATGAAAACCCCACCCAGGGGCCAACCCACTCAAAATACCCCTTTTCCTCCCCTTTTTACGCTGAATATCCAGGTAATATTATCCTGTGTTTTCGGACTACTTGTGGCATTGAATATACTGTGCATGGAGCATGATCCATTAAAGAGGTTGATATTGCCAACTATTCTACTCATCTGACATTGTTGTGCAACATTCCCAATGTCTCAGAGAAAACAACATTATGAACATTTGGAAAGGTTTACATGAAATGTTAACTGCATAGTACATGAACATCCATTATAGACACGAGAGCAAGGCAATGGCTTATCTATCCACTCACTAGTCATGATCATATGAATGATTATAGAATCATTAGTATGTTTTGCTGATGGGTGAATCTCAAGGACAAGAGAAGTGATCAATTTGTTGGAGTGATGATGTACTAGAAAGGTTCAAAATATCTCTTGAACTCGGAGTTTATCACTTAAGAAAGTCCAAATACCTTTGCACAACAGGTCATTACCTGTAAATAACAATCAGAAATATACATAAAACGATTAGAAATATATGTAGTTATATTTTGTCAGGATCTCTGTTTGCAGGGGTCTGTTTATCTCCTGGAATAGTGTTTTTAACCTTTTCACCAACGACCCCAAAACTCTCGAATATCGTTTGCACTCTATGTACTAATTCTACATGAAGGGTGAAGAATTGAACAGGAGACCAGAACACGAATCATATTTTCTACTCTCCTCTGGGCCACAGACAACGCTGAATGTTGATATGACATCACCAAGGGTATTCGTGCCTAATATCAAATACGAGGCCTGGGTTTATTTGATTTCACAGACATATAGTTTCAATTATTGGACTGCAACTCACCGGGCTCGATCGATGTTGGACGGGAATGTCTGTCATTCATTTGTGCCTCGGATTTGTCACAGTGCCGCCTAGTTGGAGGTCTGACCGTTGTTTCAATGAAGGTCAATCGAAGTTTAGGTTGGAGGTCTGTGCGCGGTTTCAATGAATTCGAATAACCTCCACGCACTCCCTTCCTCCATTAACTCGGATGCGTTGTGGGAGCGGCCAGATGTGACGGAGAATCTGAACATATAGCACGGAACGGTGTGTTGAACCAGAACCTGGACAATGGAACCTTGACCGACGAACAGTGAAAGTGGATTGCCGAAAACCACCCTGCCATTCCGCACCGCTTTTCCGGAGCAGGCGGTATTGAATAAATCACAGCGATTCCATAAATTAAATGACACGTGGCTAGACCACTGTTTCAAAACCGCCGGGTAAAACGCACCTTCGCGCGTTATACATCGGTTGAAGATGCCGCGCGAAATGTGTACAGACCGTAGATCTGGAGTGTCACCATCGGACGGCGGGCGTTTCACGAAGATGTGCGAAGTTTAATAAAAAAACCCGGAGGTTAATATTGGATTACAGTTAATATTGGAGGTTAATATTGGATTACGATGATGTTGGACTTACCCACGCTGGAGTCCCCTGTGAACATCACTTTGAATAAATAATCATAGTCTTCATTGCATCTGCGGTCCATTTAAAAGCAAAGCAGTATTATTATTTATATTCGTATTCTCTGCTGCTCCTCTCTGATACACTACTAACCAGCCTGCAAATTGGGGATTCGGATTCGCATCCAAATAGTCGTCTATCCCAAAGGTGGTGAAATCATAGTTATTGTGCTGCTGCTGCTTCTTATGATGAGCGAATAATAAGGGGAATGAGGTGGTGCAGGAGTGATGAGGCGGCCATTGTTCTGCCATTTGTCCTCGCAATCAGCGGGAAGCTGCAGAGCCATACGAATTATGATCCAGCCGCGTAGTTAAAAGACCGAGGTTTAACATGTGTGGAAGCCTTATTATCTGGTCTAACATAGGGCGAAATTATAAAATAAAAAGGTCGTTGTTATATTATTTATCGAATTTTTTCAAATTGGTAAATAATTTAAAAATGTATTAAGGTTTATGGATCAATAAAAGTATGTCGATGGACATTTAGGCTCATTTCATATTTGCGTTCCTTATTTTTCCATTCCATATTCCGGTTCAGAAATACATTGCAAAATCTCCCTTTAACAAATGCCAGATCTGTCCATTCTTTTTATAGCAAAAAAGTAGTGTAAAAGTGATGAAATAAAGTTCAATAAAAACAATTAATTATATATATATATTTTTATTATAAAATATGAAAAAAATAATTTCTTTAAATACTTAAAAAAAATGTATTTTTGAAGCTATATTTTTTAAATTAATTAGTCAAAAGAAATTAATAAACTATATAAATTAAATGATAAAATAAATACATTTTAAAAATGGGTCTTTCAATAAATAAAGATTTAATATATTTTTATATTTAAATCATATTATAATTCTTTAATTCTTTAAGAATAAATTAATATTAATAGAATTAGAAATAAACGAAAAATAAAAATATCATTTTTATAATTTTTAGAATACAATATAATTAATTTTTATTAATTTTATGCACAAAAATTATTAAAATTAAAATTATCAATTAAAAAAAAATTAATATATATGTTTCTTAAAGAAAAAAAATCTCAATTTTATTTAACTTGTAATAAGGAATAAAATTAGCTCAAAGCATTTGGTATTTTATTTTATTTTAAATTATTTATTTATTTTATTTTTACTTTCAAATTACAAATTTAATTTATCTATTTTATTTTTATTTCTAATTTTGTCTTTATTTTATTCCATTTCTATTTATTCATTTTCTTTATTTCTTCATATTTTATTTCTTGATTTTCTATTTAGTCCAAATTCATTTTTATATTTATTATTAAACAAAGCACGTACATGGATTCACTTGACACACTATTTACCATTTCATTTTCTTTTTTTCTTTTTTTTTCTTTTCTGTAACTAACAATAAATTGAAAATTTTTTCAAAATAAATATTCTTTGATATTTCTACCAAAACTTTAACAATCAATCATGTTTATTGTTCTTATTATTCAGTTAACTTTCTTAATGTCTTTCACGAAGCAAAAACAAAAATCACCCCCCTTCCCTTGCCTCCTACTTCCTCATGTCTTCCATCTCTACATCCTTGTTTCCTCCAACACTACCTCTACATCGCACTCAATTCATATGCATTTCTATTTAAACTATAAATAGTATTTCATTATTCTTAACATTTAATTTATTCGAAAATGTCAATTCTTAATCTCAATCAAAACACGCACGACCAGGCCAAACTCTATCATAGGCACAAGAGTTATTACAAAGTCTACTCCTTCGGTGTACCTTTACACCCTTAGGGGCAAATGCTAGTCTTACAATCTTCAACATATCAAGTAGAACTTCTTAATGGAAGTGGAGGGTTTTCAATATCACTCTATTAGATGAGATATTTAATTCATTATAAATAAATAAATAAAATTGGTTAGAAGAAATTTCTTTAATATAATTTATTTATTTTGCATGACAAAATATAGAAGTATGAATTAAAATTTATGCACTACAAAATATAGAATTCCAATTAAATATTTAAGTTCTAATTAAAGATCTAAGATCAATTATTTAAAAAAGATGGGAATTTATTATTTAATTCTATATAAAATAGAAATATTGAAATATCAAAAATTATTATTTGATTGTATACTAGCACAATCACATTTATTTAATAAATGTGGTTGGATATGTCGCGTATATTAATCAATAACATCTACAACCAAATTAAAATATGTGGTTGAAATATATCGATAAGAATTAGTTATTATAATTATAATTATAATAATTATTATTATTATTGCATTAACATTTCAATATATTTATTATAACACTTATGATTATTATCACTGTTATTCAAAACCCTATAAATAAATTTAAATCGAAAGGGATTTTTTTTTCTATTATGAACTTTTAAAAATACAAAAAAAATCCAAAATAAAAAGTAAATCTTGTGAACTTAAAAAAAATAAAAAAAATAAATAAATAAATTATAACCTATAAAAAATCATAAAGTGAAAAATTATTATTATTATTATTAAATTAAAATTTACATTTCAAATTATTTAGTTTTGAAATTTTTTATATATTTCTCATTATTATTATTAATATAAATATATTTATTGTAATAATTATGATTATTATTATTATTATTCAAAACCCTGTTAATACATCAAAAATTTCGTGCGATTTTTTTTTTTTTTTTAATTTTTAATTTTTAATTTTATTATTATTATTATTATTATTATTATTATTATTTTAGTTTTTAATTTTTTTTTAATTTTTTTTAATTTTATTTATTTTTTATATTTTTTTATTTTATTTTTATTTTTTTAATTTTTATTTTAATTTTAATTAATTTATTTTTATTTTTATTTTAATTTTATTTTATTTTATTTTTATTTTTTATTTTTTATTTTTTTTCTGAACTTCTAAAAATACAAAAATTTTCCAAAATAAGAAGAAAATATTCTAAACTTTAAAATAAAAATTGCAACATAAAAATGAAAAATAAATTGCAACATAAAAAACAACAATTAAAAAATATAGATGCAATTCGGAGGTAGGAGGTCAGACCTTTCTATTTCATAAAACACCACAGGCGTTCTCAACCTTCCAACTCCCGTTTTAATCGGGCTTAGGCCACATACCGCAACATAACGAAAAAACAATCTTTCGACCCGACCTCCCCATTCCTGACTTCCCTCTTTTTCCAACCTCCTAACCTCCCTCTCATATCGACTATGTTGTGCATCGGTCTCACGCTATCCGCTACAATATACATTATATGAAGACCATCCCGACTTCCAACCACCTGACTGGCCACCCCTTTATGAGGTCAGAGGTCGGAGGTCGAACCTTTGTATTTCATAAAACACCACAGTCATTCCCGAACTTTCGACTCCCATATTGACTATGGTGATGCTGCATACCACAATAGAAGGAAAGAACAATATCTTGGCCCAACCTCCCAACTCCCGACTTCCCTCTTTTCTCGACCTCCTAACTCTTGACTTCCCTCTTAAACTGAAAACACAGTGTGTCGGGTTCATGTTATCTGCTACAATATACATCATATGAAGATAATCTCGACCTTTGACCACCCTACTTTCTACCCCCTTCCCAGGTCAGAGGTTGGGTCTTCCTATTTCACAAAATATACTTTCCAACTTTCTGACTTTCCGACTCTCGACTACAACGCATTGTGACTACATACCCAAAAAATATAAAGTTTGATGTTCTCCACACCCATCCTCCCAACTGCCAACCTTTGTCATACCTCGACCATGCTAAAGGTCAGCATCATCGACACTGTTCACACAAAGTCCAATCTAACAACATCGTGACTTCCAACTACCCAAATGCCAGGCGCTCCGAACAGAAATAAAATATTTCATATTTTGGTATTTGTGCCAATCATAATTATCTTTTAGTTTTCTCTATTGTTTTGTTTAAAACAAACTCAGAAATAGGAAGCCACCATTTAAAAAATAAAACATTCCCCCAATTCCCACCATACAAACTCACCTCAATTTTCGGACGCTAGTGGTTGAAATTTCTTGTCACTTGAATGAATAATTAACATATTTAATGTGAATTTACTGTTTGACATCCCAAGATTTAAAGAAAATATAGCAACGTTCCTCCTTTGTACTCCTTTGCATCCCTTTACAGTGGTTCTTTGAAACTTCTCCCTCATTACAAATTATCAAGTTCAAATTCATTTCAACCCTTGCGATTTCTGGTAAACATACACTCTCATGCACAATTCAACTAGTTAATTTGATATATCTCATAGAAATCTTTTTTTTTTTTTCATTTGCAGGGAACAACATGGGAAAGCAAGGTAAATCCACGACGTCAAAGCGGGCCATACAACACATCAAGGAACGTCTAAAGGGAGCAGAAAATCATGAACCAAAGGTCTGTAATGTAAACACATCTCTCATCTCTAACACCACCTTCAAAACATAAATGGAAGGTATGATGAGTGGGAAGAAATATATAATTTCTTTGAGAATAAAAACTGGTTAAATTTTGAAACTTCAACCAAGGAAATAAAACACACAGTTTGAAAAAAATAGAGGTACATAACTGCACAAAGTTGTTGCTAGAGCCAAAAAATTTCCTTATTACAACATGGTTGCATGGGCCATGTGACATCTAGATTTTCCCACCTGTAGTATACTAGATTGCAACAAAATTGTTATAGCCTCTCGAAATATTCAAGTACTTTCAACAATTTACAAGCTTAGTCCTCTCGAAGTCTTCTTGAAAACCCAATTTCTTGATAACTTCAACAACACAATCTTCAGGAAGTGTGAAGGGAATTATGAAAAAATTGTGAAACATTGGTTATGAGTAGAGAATGCTTCAAACATAAGGCATCAAAAGAATATTTGGTTGCCATTTTCAAAAGAACCATTAGGTTCCTTGTGAAAATTTTGTCCCATCTATATGGAGAGAAAGACCATGAGCATTGCAAATTGCAATGGATGGCTTTAATCCACAACCTAGTCAATGATTCAGAGTATTTCAATTAGGCTGAAATTATTTCTTAGAATTTAACAGATTACATTATGTTTTCCATTATGTCTCCTCCAGGATATGCTCACCTCTTTTGGATACCATCCTACATCATCGATATTATAATTGATTTTGTTATGTTTCCTCTGATGAAATGGAATTACCCAGCTCAACGGGAACTCCCTATTCATAATTATGCCCTTATTTTGTGGGAAAGTAAATTCAAATTTCACTTTTATGACATTTGTAATTTTGTGATGATGACTCCTTTCCATCAGATTCTATTTAGAGAAAACCCTCCTTGGTTTAGTGAAGGCCTTAAAGGGGCCTTACAAGAAATAAGAGACTGGTTCGTGGAAGAATTATTCACATATATCAGAGTCTATGGAAGTAAATTTTTCCCTAATCTTCTTCCTAGATATATTCTAGAGAGGTAGCCAACCAAACTACATTGAATGAAAAAGCTAAAAAATTGAGCAAACTTTAGAAGAAAGACTGGCCAAACTTCCCAATTCACTTTGGAAATTTTTTGCCTCAAGGACTGAGGACATGCATTTAAGGAGGTCGACGAACAAAACCATGTTTGGTTTATTAATTTCCCCTTCATCAGTATGACCATCGCGGAATCATCAATGACCATTATAGTTTTGTTAGCTACATCAAAACCTGCACGCACCAGCAACCCCTCTTTGATGAAATTTTCATTAATATTGATAAATTTGACCAAGTTTTTCAAAGAGGGCACAATAGGGGAATTTTGAGGTCTAAATGGGTTTCCTGAGGAAATTTTAAAATAATAAAGGAAATAATAAAATAAGATTAGATTACATCATCAAATTTTAGAGGGAAAATTGAAAAAGGTAAATTTTCAACTCATATTTTCAACTTATCCCCCTATGGGTTTACTCAAATTTCGAGTGGGAGCACTCTTTTGATGCAGAATTTGATTCCTCATCCAAGGAGTATCCATGTTGCATACTTTCGATGGACCCTGCTACATGAAAAATGAGAAATACATGAAAAAGCGTTATTGCAATTACGTTTTTTCACGCATTTCTCGTTTTTCGTGTAGAAGGGTCCATCGAAATTATCCAACATGGGTAATCCTTGGACGAGGAATTAAAATTTTCATCCAATGAGTACTCTAACTCGAAATTTGAGTAAAACCTTGGGGAGATAAATTGAAAATACAAGTTTAAAACGTAGTTTTATTATTTTTTAATCTTTTTTACTTTTTAACCCCAAAAATGGTGAATCATCTTCCATGGTTGAAATCATCATATTGAATCTTATTGGTTCTTATAAAGTTTGTTTTGGTTTTACATTTTTCTTAGGAGGCCCATTTTAGACCACAAGAGTTCTCTAATGGTTGTTGAGTAGTAAGGATAAAAGTAAACTGCAATAGCTTAGATAAACTCTTTGTGAGGACTTCCTTAACTAGAAGAGTCTTCATACAAATAATACAATTGAAGATATCAAATATATTGAGATTTTGCAACACAATTTCAATGACATTATTTCAGAGCTTGTGTCCTCCTCTGCAAAAATAGTATTGAAACTTGAAAATGTTTGCAATGTTTCTTTTAGAACTCCAAAGACAAGCACAACAAAAGTAAGCACTCCTAAAGAAAAATATTCAAACACCAAGATAGATAAGTAGGCAAAAAGGAACACAAAAGTTAGAGGTCAGAACAAGAGAGACCAGAGAAAGGACAACCAACAAGAAAAAAATAGTTCCTCTGGTGACAGTGTCATTATTATTGATATCCCAAATGATGTCGCCAAGGCACATACAGAGTCGAAGAAAATTAATGAGGAACTTGAATGTATGGAGATTGACACAAACAAAGAAGAGAAAATTTCAAGGACCCTTGTGTCAACATTGACCACTTGCTCTAGTAGAGAAAAATAGTTTCCTCGACAGCAAGAATAAAGTACCCAAATATCTATTCCGCATACTTTTCATGACACATTCATTAGGGGAATTTTGAGGTCTAAATTGGGCCTCATAAGAAAAATGTACAACCAAAATAAACTTTATAATAACTAATAGGATTCAATATGATGATGTCAACCATGGGGGGTGATTCACCATTTTTTAAGTAAAAGGGTAAAAATATTAAAAAATAATAAAATAATAAAACTACTTTTTCAACTCGTAATTTCAACTTATCTCCCAAATTTTTTACTCAAAATTCAAGCGGGAATACTCGTTGGATGCAAAATTTGATTCCTCATCCAAGGAGTACCCATGTTGCATACTTTTGATGGACCCTGCTACATGAAAAATGATAAATACATGAAAAAACGTGACTGCAATCACATTTTTCATGTATTTCTCATTTTCCGTATAGCAGAATCCTTCAAAAGTATGCAACATGGGTACTCCCTGGATTAGGAATTAAATTTTTCATCCGATGAGTACTCCCACTCAAAATTTGAGTAAAAAATTTGGGAAATAAGTTGAAAATACGAGTTGAAAAAGTAGTTTTATTATTTCCACTATTATTTTATAATTTTCATAGGAGGCCCATTTTAGACCTCAAAATTCCCCTAATGGATAACTCTAATTTTTACAAAAATACCTCTCTAGTTATTTTTATTTAAACCTGTCACTGAAGTACAAATTGTTCATGAAACCATTCCATCCCTGATTGAGTATTAATTTAACGCTCAAACTAAGTCAGTTGTCAGAAAAACGAAGAAAAGAAAACTTGACAATTTCGAAACCATTTCAGAATTCAACTAGCAAGCAACAAGAAATTTTGAGGAAAAAGCTAAACAATCCACCCAGGCTCTAGGAGCCTTTGTCAATTACACCCAACACCAAGTTGTCAGACTTTCCACTGCCTACAATAACAATCTACAAAAGATAAAACACATGGAAAGTGAAATTTAAAAAACTAAAGCTTTCAATGAAGAAAGTTGGTAGAAGCATTCCACAATGCGTGTAGGTGGGTTCAGCATCGAAAGATAAAACTTGTAAAATGAATACCAAAATTAGTTGAACAAATTGAAACTTAAACACTCCGCAAAAATCCATCTAATTGAAAACACACAAGCACAACAAATACGAATATTGAATGAAGAATGTGACAACAACATTCTAACCATGATGACAAAAATGAAGGAATAAATTGAAACTTGTAAGTTTCAATCAGATCAAAGCCATGAAGAATATCCTGTAGGATTTTAAGGCACAAGCAATAAAAGAAAGCGAAATATTAGGGAAAGACCAGGCTAATGTTTATAAAGAAATGGACAAAATTTGAACATTTTTTCAATAGAATATGGATCTTTAGGACATAATAGAATCATTGGTGGAAGAAGATAAGTACATTAAAGAAACATTTACATCAATTCTTGAATGGGAAACATAGTTCGAGCCTAACAACATCTCAAAAGTCTCCAAAGCAGATAGAAGCCTAATGTTTGCTTCTTTGAGTAAACTATACTTTGAGGCAAAATAAATCAAAGAATGCATCAAAAGGGCCATTGAACACTGTTTGTCAGTATGGGAGATGGGGACACATTCTGTAAAGGAATTAAATCTCTTAGGATCCAAACCATTAAAAGATGCAAAACTCTACTCAATGCAACATAATATGAAAGACAACGCCACAGAGGACTAGAGATCCATATATAGCCTCAAAACCTGAAATCAAGAAAATTTTTAGAGATTTCTCTAGTTTCCCTTCGAGCATATCAAACTCATTTCTAAATTTAGAATCAAGTTAAAAAAAAAAAGTTATGCAAAATTTGATATCTATGTGTGAAGTGAATATTACTCATTTTCATTCTATCCACTTCTCAAAAATTTCTTAATTGTTCTCATATTGGACTAACTACATCAAGGAAAATGCACCACATTTGGTCAGCATCGACAAATAATACTTGGATGAGGAGGAAAAAGCTTGAAGGGCTTGTGAGATCTGCATGCACAAAATCCTTTCAGGAAGGATTAAAAATTCAGAGCAAGTTTTCTGCTTTTTTTGCATAAAAAGATTACATATTTTCTGATTCCATACTATTGAACAAAGTTTCCATTTATTGAATGCTATTTATATTATCTCTTATGTCGTAGTAGGGATCCGTATGCTGATGATGTCCAATAGTTTTATTTTCCAATGTATTTTTTGAAGTGAAAGATTTTTAAGACAAATACTTGGAACTGAATGCATATTGTTCCTCTAATCACTTTCATTTTTTAATGGATATACCTGCTCTTCTCTTTTCAACTTTACTGATGTTTATCTGGCTCAATAGTGGCATTATGTCATCGAAATTTTTTTTCGCATATGATACATCTTTTTTTCTTATTAAAATAAATTTTCAACCAATTTCTAAAATGTAAGTTTTTTCCAAAAACAAAACATGAGTTGAATTATTATTGACCTTTGGGATTAATTCCCTGCAATCTCTTTCATTTTTAAATGGATGTATATCATGCTCAATGCTTAAATTTATTTATGTCTAACTATGACAAAATATTTCCGCATTCTCTTAAAAACCCCTTAGGATATGCCAATCTATTTTTTTTCCTCCGTCAAAGAAAATTTCTTTCTTCTTTATGCTTTCATATCTCTTTTGTATTCAACCATGGTATTGTAACTACAATAAACTAAATTTTTCATGTTCTGACGATGTTTTCCTTTCAAGTTCATTATATATGCCATTGCATGTAAACATATCTATCCAACAAAACTTTTATTTCCAATCATTTTTTTAAGGAACAACTCTCTCTAGCGCAAAAGTATAAATTGAATGTGTATTGACCTAAAACATCAACATCCTGTTGTCACTTTAAACAATAATGTATGTATCAAAAACCCAACTCTTAACTTTACACAGTTTTGTGTCTAACTCAGTATCAGGATATTCTACCATTAACAAGTTGGTAGGCTATCTCTCGTGCAAGAAAATTATCATGAACATAATAAGGTAAGACATGGGGAGAAGAATAATTCCCGAATAATCTGACATATGTAAAATTATCCTCTGCAAACCACCTAACCACAGAAATAATATCTGTGCTTGCCTCTTCAGAAACCCTAGGGACCTTTTTATTGAATATCATTTGGTGCATAGGCAATATGACTCCATAATTTTTGTTTATAGAAATGCAGGTGGAAGTCTAAATCCCATAGGTCTTTGTGGTAAATGTGGATGGGTGTAGGGTATTGGGTAGTCCATTTCCATTGCATGGTAGGAAAACTAGAAGAAAAACATATTGCATCCATGACATAGGTAGACATATAAAACAGAGGTGTTTCTCTAGATGAAACACTCCTTTTATTCCTATATTCAGTGATGTGTTTGGCTAAACTATCAAATATGATGTTTTCCCAATTCAGAATTGATGAATTGACGATTGCGTCAATCAATGGAACCCATTCTATTGAAAACCTAGTGGTATCAGTTTTGGCAAACAATCTACACAACATACTGGCAGCATAACAGTAAGGGGAAGGAATCTGGGAAATTGGGTACGTACCGATTTTATATCGCTTCAACTTTTCCTGGTCTTCCTTCCATTCTTTGATGACTTTCATGAGATCTAGATGCTCTACTCTAAAGCTTTGCAGAAAAGCTTTGTCATACTTCTACTACGGGGAGGGTAGATGGTACATTTCTTTTAAATCTTTTATGGTACTCACCACCATTGAATCTTTGAATTTCCTGTCATCTATGCTTAAGTGGTCAATTACCCACTTAACCATGTCTATGTAAGGGAGAATTTTTGGTCTTGTTGCTACCTTGTGAACGAATGAACATGCAACATCAAAGTAGGTCTTGTTTGAAGTAGATGGCGTGCTTGTTGTAGAGATTTTTGTTATTACTCTTGGATTTTCATCTTCAAACAATTTATACATTGTTTCCCATGATGAACAGTTGCATTCCTTGTTGCAGGTAGTATCTGAGAATAAGGGAGACATTTCTGAGTCTTCAGTAGACAGCGCTTGAGAAATCTCTTTGTCCTTCTTACTCATTTCAATCTTCATTAATTCGTTAAATGGTTTTCTGATTTCAAGTAAAATAGGGAGAGTATTAAAAGTATAAAGAACAGAGAGTAAAATCCGTTGTTTATATCAAACATGTACAAATAGATATGAATATTTTCAAATATAACAACAATCATCCATAATAATTTCAAAGTCAGATCTCTTACACCTTCACACGAAATATATATCAATAAACTTAAAGCCATTAGATCTCGAATTTCATTTTGATCAAGAAATTAAATGTCGTGAATTCGCATATCGTCATATATAAATTTTATCGCTTGTAATGTTTACCCAAAAATGTTGTGAAATGCGATGTGTGAAAACCGCACATCCCAACTTTTATGCAATAATGAATTTGTTTTATGGCGAAGTTATGCAAAATGCGAATTGCGCATTCAAAATTTAAAAGGTTGCTCTTAAAGGACTTTAAAAATTTATCTTTGATGCTTTGTTGGCTCGTCGGGTCCGCGCAATTGCACTTATATCTAATTAATTTATGAGTTGATTTTAAATAAGGTGTGATGCAATAAGGATTTTATAAAAATAATTGAAACATATCTTCGAAAAAGGTTAGCGCACTTCGCAGCTCGCATAAATTAGAGGATTGTGAGTCATTTTAAGTTATAAGCTATGAGATTTGTGATACGCTAAAGGACTAAAGCAGAAAACTTAAAAGAAAACTTTTATTTCCTAGATTTTATTTTTAAAGCTACAAATAAATTTCCTATTTATTTCTAAAGGGTCCCATTTATTAAAATAAGATGGGGGGTTGTTGTATAGCACAACATGTACTCATGCCAAGTATCCGATGAGGACTACCATTTTACAAAAATACCGTTGTGTTGCATGCCTCTGCCACATATGCAATGGTATGCCTTGATCATGCAACATTGCTCATGGTGCACCCACAATTGTGCTATTATTTCTTTCAACGACCCCATTTTGTTGTGGGTTATGAGGCGCAATAAACTCTCTCTGAATTCCTTCTTTGCTACAGAATTTCTTTAATTCATTAGAGATGTACACACCACCATTGTCACTCCTAAGAGCCTTCACATGCTTCCCTGTGTCTTTCTCCACCAGTGATTTGAACACACAAAATTTTGAGAACGTTTGATCTTTCTTCTGCATGAATTAGATCCAACACTTTCTAGAAAAATCATCAACAAAGATCATAGAATACATGTGCTTTGTTGTCGAAGCTGTAGAGAATTATCCACACACCTTTGAGTGAACTCTCTCAAGGATTTCCGTTGCTCGGTTCTCCTTCTCGTGAAAAGTGGCCTTTGCATACTTCCCCATGGTACATCCCTTGCATGTGTCTATCTGCGCAAGATTACCCTTTGGAAGCCCTATATAAATCTATTGCATGACCTTCAAGGCTCCGTGGTGTAGATGGCCCAATCTCTTGTGCCATAACTCACCCTCATCCTGGCTCACCACTTTGTCTTCCTTACCCATCAATGCTGCGCAACCATCTACATCATGTTTACAGATATTCTTCACATGAATCCCAATATTCTTGGCTTTTCCTGTGGCTTTGGGTCGAAGAAAATCTTTCACTTCACTTAAAAGCACATCATAACCTCTATCCTCTAACATTGTGACTGAAACTAAATTATTTTTCAAGCCTGGTACATGAATTACATCTTTTAATAATAAGGGTTTACCTAATTGTCTCTGGAAGGTAATTGTACCAATCCCAGTAGCACTGTACTACCCGGCATCACCCATTTCGATATGCATCTGGAGGTCCTTCTCCTCCAAGCTACTGAAAATTTATTTCTCTCTCGTCATGTGGAAATATGAACCACTATCCAAGTACCACACTGATCCCATCGCACTTGACACCATGGATGAAATGAGCGGGAAGTCCAACTCAAATTGCGAGGCCAAAGCCTCACTAGCTAAAAATCATGAAGCCTTCTTGTTCTTCTTATTTTCTAGACAATTAGTGGCATAATGTCTGTTGGCGCTGGAATAACCAGTTGGACTGCATCAAGTGCCTGACCAGACACATCCTAATCTTGAGGGATATTTCTTATGATTTGATTGGGTTTTTTGGAAGGTGGTTGGATCTCAAGCACTCTGAAAGGAATGTTGAACAGATAAAAAAGCTCTAACACGTATTAGGGCACTAGTTATGATGTGGTAGCAAAATTAAGTTTTTAGCCTAATGGTTAGAATAATGGAAGAACGACAGTGGGTCTGTAGGACAGAAATCCATTGCTGGGAGGAAAAATGAAACAAATTCCAGATCTGAAATGTAGAGTGAAAGAATGCTTTTAAAAGACTTACAACAATCTCACTTCACATTTAAAGAATATCATTACAAGGAATGATTCTGACTAACATGACCTCATGAATAAGGAATTATTGGTGAATTAAGACTGACAAAAACAGATTAACATGCAAGAAAAATCAAAAGACTTACAGAAACATGAAACAGGGCTGAATTCCACCTCAAGGAATGCTTATGAACACTCTTCAATTTATACTGAATCAGGAAATCTGGGAACAAGAATTACAAAAATAGATCCATATGACTTGGAGGTTCACAATAATGATAAAATCACAATATATAACTTTTATGATAAACCTGGAAAGATAGATAAAGTATGTAAAAACAGAAGGGAAAAAAATACACACACCATAAGATTTTGTGAATCCTCAAGAGTGTAACTGGAATATATTATGAGTTCAACAATACACAACTTGAGGAATAGCATGAGGATCAACAACAGGGCTAGGGCACTAGGCCCCTGTGCCACCAACCATATCCTCCTTTTCATAGCATTTTTTCACATATATACAAAAATATAAAACTGTCATCCCCACAAAAGGATTAAACCTATTCCCAAAAGTTATGATGATCTCGTGCAAGAGATGACGCTTATCCTAAAACTTTAATACAAAGTGCTATGACATAATCAAAATAAAAAAACATCAAGGCTAACAATTCGAAGTGGTTTTTTGATGTGGCAGTCTATAGGAAGACTCCTCCTCTGTTCTGGTGCAACTAACTCCACAAAAAGTGTAAACAACAGTGAAAGTGATGTGTGGTTGTTCCTTGAATGTTGCTTAATGCCTCGCGAAAACATGTTGATGTTGAGATTACTGGTAGAAATCTGTTTCAGAAAAACTCTGTCATTTTTCCTTTCCTTTTAGGATCACGAAGAGGCTATGATAGAATAAATCTGACATCTGGCCCTGCTTCTTCAGAAAACCGATGTTGTATAATTAAATCTAGTGTTGCACTAGCTGATTTAATAGATCTGCTTACTATGTTGGCCATGTTTACTGCTCTTTTCCATTCTTGTTGTTATATCATCATAGTTCTGTATGAACTCCCTTTACTTGACTTGACCCGTGGTGTATATCTCCTTATTACCGTGACGTTCAACATTACTATGCCCTTTTCTCTTTGTTGAGTCTTATCCTACCCAAGTCATTCTGTCGTATTTAGCCCTTTCTTCATAAAACAGCATAAAAACCCTATACACCGAACTTGAATCCTTTAGGCTTTCAGCTTTGAACTTCATCACATCCACGTCAATATCGCACATCGCAAGTTTTAAGGTTTATGTTATGAGGAATGGGAGTTAAAAGCTAAAACTTGCGAAGTGCGATATGCAACGAGAATGAAGGTGACATGGTGGGAAGGGTCCCACTATATCGCAATCAGGGAAAAGAAAGCGTTGAAGCATAAGACATAAACGAGAGGGGATTTGATTGTGAAGAGCGATAAATTTAAGTATGTGTGATGCGATAAATATTGCACATCGCATGTGATAAGATATGCGGTGATCACGAGAATTATAGCATTGAAAGATTCCATAAGAAGACAGAAGGAGTAGCGTGGAGGAAGCAGTATCGCAGAACGACGATACTTGAAAGAAGAGCGCATCGACTAAGGAAAAAAATAATTAGAAGAATTCTAATTGAGGAACCAATGGCGAGGATCGAAGCGCAGAACAAAATTTTTAAGGTTTGACGGCAGAGATGAATGCAGGTAGAGGAGGAAAAGTAGAGCCGTGAGAAGGTGAATGGACGACTGTGATTAAATCGCAGATCTGAAGATAAGAGATGAATGGTTAAGGTGAGTTAAGGAAGTGAAAAACAGACGCATGTCGGCAGGGCACAATTTCGCATCAACGATTGAAGTATTTAAGAGTTAAGAGATTTCACAAGCTAAGTTGGATACTTTGTGATGCGAAATGGTACGGAGGAGTATTTGCGCAGACCGTCGAATCTTGCAGACGCCAAAAATGGAGACTAAAATTGGTTTCACACATCGAAAAGTTTAGGGGTTAGCATTAAGGATTGCCACAAGGAAAAAAACATTTCTTGATGTGAAGTGGGAAGGAAGAAGGATGTGACATGACAAGGAGCAGGCACGTGTCAGCACTGCACCACAGCGCATTTCGCAATATTTTTGGTTTAGCGTATTAGGTAAAGACTTAAAATATTCCTTTTGTGAAGCTCGATGAAGCACTAAAAGGAAAGAGTTTGATTTGTGAAAAGTGATATGGGTGTGTGATAATGATATTACATGTATCATATGTAATATAATATATGGAAAGGTTTGTAGGATATGGCAATTGTTTTGTAAATGAAGTTAGGATATGTGATAAGCGAATTTCTATGAAAAGGTAAGGGTTTCAATGTGGTTAAGTGCGGAAAATATATGATATCATATTTTTAAAATATGATATATATTAAAGGTTTTTTGTGGGGGGTGGGGCTTCTTTTGCATTGGAATTTAGCATTTGGAAAAATGAAGCATAAGGAGCTAGAGGCAAAATAAAATGACGGAGAGGGAATTTTTCAAGGAAATCAAAACTAGTGCTAACAATGTCCACGCTCGTGATTGTGAAAAGACTTCACTCTGGACATGTCACACTTCTTTCCTTCTTTTCTGAACTCAAATTTGGAATAGGATTTCTTTCCCTTCCCCTTCTTCGCCTTACCAGCCAAGTCACAATTTTCTTCATCATATGTCTTGCATGAAGATAGATCCCTGGTATTTCGCTTAAATTCTTATTGCAACAACTCTGACCAAAGTAGTTCCCAATCTGGCAGCTTCTCCCTCCCATTGACAGAGTCTTGATTACTATGCCAACTCTTGGGAAGGCCTAGAAGAGCTAGGCCCACCAATTCATCATCCGCAAGTGTAATTCTGACGCTCCTAAGCTCATATCGACATTGGACAAACTTGGTTAAATATTTCGCAATAGTGTCTCCTTTCTCCATTTTGATTTTCCTGAGCTTGTCAACCCATTTTCCTCTAGAACTGCCTCCATCCTATGTTTTAACACAATATAGTTGGAACTTCCCTCAAGTGCATACTCCAATCTCAAGCCATTGAAATCCATCTTGATCCTAATCTACCTATTGAACCAAGAATAATTTTTCAACTTCGAATGTTATTTAGTCACAAACTCAATTTCTTCCCCACTATAGTGATTTCTTGCGCTCTAATACCATGTAGAAATTATACAAACAATATGTATATCAATGGATTCAATCCGATCAATCAATGTAATAAAGCAAGATATTGAATCCTTCTACAAATCAATTGTGGAAAATAAACACGATCACCAATCACAACAAGTAAAGAAAGAATAAAATCAAACCACAACACATATATTTTCTATGGGAAAGCTTGCTGCTCAAAACCCCTATATCTTATATTTTATATTCACCAAGGAATCATGAAACAATTACAATGCACTCTTCTCACAAGAGTCTCTTGCACTCTCACAACTGTCTCACACTGACCCGAACAAAATCGATGAACACTTAGCCAATTTCCTGCCTCTAATCAGCGTCCCTTTCTTGTGCAATTCATGTGGAATGAAATCCCTATTCTTTAGGAAATTCAGCCTTCCAAAACTATGCAATTCTCATGGGCAATGCTAAACTATGCAGGAAACCTACTAATGATACAACTGAAAGTTAACATCCCTTTAACCTTTGCCTCAACTGGGTCTCCACTGGAAATGACATGCATGAAGTTATTAATAGTAAATCATTAGTTGCATGACAGATCACTGCATGTGAATTAAATTTGATTTAATTCACTTGATCTCTCACAAGTGCAATAAATAGTTACAACTAGTTCAACTAACTTTAACTCAGTTAATTGATTTAACTGATTTCTCATGCATAATTTAAACTAATGCACTAACTGCAACTCGAACTCCATAACTAATAGAATAACTCTACATGCCTCACCCACCACCCTCAACTCGAAATTCATGAGCTAACTGATTTTATCACACTAAGTTAACTTTTGCAAGTGATTATGAGATAAGATTGCATTTTATTGTCCAATTTAATTAAGGGAAAATTAAATTAGACACACATTTCTTGTTGACTTTTCAACTCACTTCCTGGAATCAAATGAATAGCATGATCATGATCATGAATAAGTGGGAGTCCTTTGGGAGTTTCAAACACCTTGGAATGATTTTCCAAGGCTTTTTGGAGATATGGAGAAATAGATGATTTTGATGTTGGAACTTCTAGTGAGAATAATTGTGAAATTACGCCTCATTGTTATTTCTTCAGAAGCTTTGTCGTGACATTAGAGCTTGTTATATTTCCCAACTTCCCTATGATACCCCGTAATTCGACTTCCTTTCCTTCTGAAAAAAAATTCAAGAAAAGTTATTGAAAATTAAAAGCTACCATCCCCAAAGATTGTAACCATTGTACTCCTAGTACAACATCACCACCTCCCATTGGAATGTGTTGGCTTGAGGGGTCTTGAACGAGGTTTGATTTTAAGGTTTTCCAACAAACCCCTATACTATTGGCCCTTTTCGAAATGGCCTGCTTGTGCAAGTCAAGGTCTCACCCGAAGTAGTATGGGGGGGTGTTGGAACCAGGTTTCCGCACCCTGAGAGAGAGATATTTAATTAAAGTGGCTCTTTTCAGGTTTAACAGATTTGCGCTAGAGAAGCCATAACACCGAAACCCTTAATATCTAGATCCAACTTTACAGACTCTATTTACTAGCCCATGCACACAACCAACAGAGTTCGCAGGGTCTCCACACACACAGCCAACAGGAGCCCTTACCCATAAATCGACACAAAAGATCCACAATTCGTATCCAAGCTTGATCCAAAACTTATCCTACTTCTAGACTCAATTTATCCATCTATTTATAACATATTATCCTGCACTACTCTATGGTCCGAAAAATATGTTTTTCGAACTCTTGGTTTACCCTTTGACCCATTACAAATAATTGGGGGCTTTGACCTGCCCCAAAGCCCCTTCACTGGACTAAATATTACAAAGTATTACAAAAAATGTTCCAAAATTTCCGCTAGGGGACCCTGATCCAACAAGCCCCCAACACAATCTTATGACTCATCCTGAGTCACAACAACGGTGGGTCTTCATCTTCTCCTGGAGTTGTTCGAAAGTGGTGGAAAAAGGGGGTAGGACACCTTCGCTCTGCACGGAAGCATTCTGCGTGATTTCAACCAACTTTTGTGAAGTTGGTTCTATAGTAGCTGCGGTGATGCTCTCCAAGGTCCGGATCAGCTGCTTCATGGCCATGTCTAAGCCTTGCGATAGTTTGAGAGCTTCATCAACCCATGGCTTCAGGTGGTCGTTGAGGACCTGCTTCTTGTGACAGAGCTCCTCAATTTCATCTATGAGCACATGGCTAGTTCGAAGATGCACTAGGCATTGTGATGGGATGAGGGTGGGCATGGTAGCTTCAATTTGTTCAATTTTTTTCTCTTTCTGGCGCAACTCCTAGTTGAATTGCTGGAGGAGGGGATCACGCTGCACTGTGGACCATAGTCCCATAATAGTATCTAAAAAATTTGTGCCCTTTTTTATCTGTGCTAAAATGGTGCTCGTGGCATCCTTGACCAATGCAACACACTGGGTGCGCACCGCAGGAGGGGTTTCCGGCTGCAGCTTGGCTTGATGTGCAGTAATTTGTTGCTCCAAGTCTACTTTGACAACTTGCGCTTATGTCCTAGATTCCTTTAGCATAGCTTCCAAGCCTTCAACCTTGTCATGCGGTGTAGCAGAGGCAGGAATCACGTCTGGTATGTCTTCACATAGACTGTCTATCAAATTCTCTAGTTCAGTTTGTTGCGCCACGGCCGCAAGTTGTGTAGCCTGTGCATGGGCGGCTTCGGCAACCTTGGCTACCAATGTCTACTCAGTCGTACTGAGTTGGTGTCGCACCCAAGTTTCCCTGTGTTGGATTTCACCATAAATGGATAGGTGGAGATCATGTAGCTGCTCGTTGGATAGTCTTACAATGTCGAGATCGACCTCTGAGCACACATATACTTGCTCGCAAAGGACTGGAGGTATCACTGTGAATGTTGCGCCCGGGAGGGGGAAGTTCCTATTGTCAATTGCTACGACCAAGGTTGTAACGGGGGTTTGTTGGCTCACTGGAATCTGGTCTGGCTGGCTCGATTGACTCTACCTCTCCTATTTCACGCTCGCCTGAAGCATATCTACTTTGAGCTAAAGTACCTACAACCCATACTGCAAGGCTTCCACTGCGATCTTGTGTTAATCTTTGATGGAAGTCCATTATTCTTCGGATGCAATCGTAACAACGTACGAGATCTTCTCTAAGTCATCCTCTATCAAGGTCGCTTCTTTGTCAGCCCCGGACTTGTCATCTTTGCGCTTATTTCGCTGCCCTTTGGGGGGTCTACCTTTGCGTTTAGTGCTGAGTGGGGGAGCTGCTCCCTCCCCACCAACTTCGCTCGTCTCCACATCATGCTCTGGATGATCGCCCCCTGGTTCTTGATGCTCCATAGTGGTGTTTGGAGGCACTATGTTAGGAGGATATAGGACTGGTTCGGTCGGGGTGGTAACCAACTTGGCAGGGCCCAACCCAATCTTCCATGCTTTCAACCATGCGGTGACAACCTGATCAACCTCTTCTTCTGTAACCATGCTTGGCAAGGGACACCAATTAGGTTTATTATGGGCCTTCTTCATGATATGATGCATTGTGACCTGAAATACCGCCACACTCCTATATTTATCATATACTGCTGGCAAGAGGCGCGCTTGGGAATCAATCGCCTGAGTTAGCGCACTGAAAAAAAGAACCTAGAAAACCATATTTTCTTCGACTCGTTTTTCATTCGTTGAGTCCCATAGGTTGGCATAACATGCGCCTTCAGAGAGGCCGGGCTCGATGTCAGGAAGGACTGGGTCCTCCAGGGTCGCCCATGCGACCAAAGAAACTAGTAATAGGAGCCATGAATGGCATAATGGTGTCCCCTGCTCTTGTGATTCGCACACATTCTCCAGAAGCTGCTCGTAGAGGAATTGGGACCAGTTATAGAGCACTCCTTTTTTGCACTTGGTTGCTAAGGCAATGACATGGGCTAGAACCGTCTTCGGTCGGCATTTTCGCAGAAGCTTACACCCCAGGATCAGGGTGCCCATACGCACCGCTTGATCATTGATGGTCTGGACCAAAAATCTTTGTTTGTCCCATTCAACCACGTAAGTATTCTTTAATTTTGTGGAAACTTGCACTTCGGTACTCTTACTAAAGCATGTCAAAGGATGGGGTCCTCTCATCGGCAATCCGGTGATCCTGTCGATTAGTGCGGCATCAATCGGGATCCTTTCTTGAATCTAGAGCACGCCATCATGGACCAAGGTCATCAATTGGTGAACGTAGAGGTCGATAATGGCGTATCACCAAAAATAGGGGATCCTGAGCATATTGATGATGCCTTCATTGTGCAACCTAAATGCCCACGACACTAGTTCTACCTTTGGGACAGTATCATACAGGACACGTTCCAAATAATTTTCGAGGGCCAGTTCCGAAAATGTGACTTCGTTGGCAAGGTCATAATCATCAAACTTAACTTGGGGAATCAGGTCGTTCATTTCGCCAACCACTGGGACTTCTTGGGGACATAGGGGCATCTATAGACAATCCCAGAATACATCAAGGTCCTACGGCTTAGGCATCAAAGGATTCCTAGGCTTAAAATACGGCAGTCGCCATGAAACTGGCTCTGCTTGCACCGGGTCATCTGTCATCAGCCCCTTGGATGAGTCGACTTTCGCTAAACGCTTGGTAGAAGCTGGCCGAGGAGACAGGACATTTATTGGGGAGATGTGGGGTTTCGATAAAGCCCACTTCGACATTTTTCCCTTGCCTTTTGTCTTTAAATTCACCTTCACCAGGGTGGATGTGACTTCTACCATTTCTAGAATGACTTCTTGGACCTCGTCTAATTCTTCCATCAGGGATGCCATGAGGGTGTCGAGAGTTCCTCAACAGGATTGGTGGCTGTGATCCTAGTGCAGAAGATTAATTCAGGGTTACTGGCATGGTAAGGGGACTCGCAGCTAGACATGCATCCTACCCAGGTGGCCAGAGAATAGAGCTTATAGAGGAGCACAGGGCACCAGTTGGGATCATAGCATGAGGGCTATCGAAAACCCCTACCCTTCTTAATGTGAGCTACCCATAGTAAAAATGATTGGTTGATCATTAAATGCCTGGGATTATGATAGAAACGGTAAGAGGTTTCCCAATAATTCTTCATTAAATTCGGCTAAGTCGCCATGCCCAAGAAAAAAGTTATTTTCCTCCTTTGCTGCTTGATTCCAACGGCTAATTTGTCTCGTTGCACCCTACCCCTACACCTTCGTTGCACACCCCTTCACTTTTCCTACCCTTTTCATGCAGCGTTATTGATAAACTACTTTGGCCATATAGTCATTTGGTTGGCGCTGGGTTTTCCTTGTAAGGTTTCTGACGACTCCCATTAACGTACCCAGGCAAGTAGTCTTCGCACAACATAGCCAATCTGACCGCACCACCATCTGTAATATCTTTCACTATATAGGGGCCCAACCGATGCTTTCGGAACTTTCTTGGGTGGCGCACGAACTAGATTTCATAAAGAAACACCAATTCATCTTCCTTAAATACCTTTTTTTAGATATGTCAATCATACCATGCTTTTTCACGAGCTTTCTACACCTGTTTGTGAAACTGAACAATGAATCGACCTTCTTCTAGGGCCACCAGTTGTGCCAAGCATTCCTCCATGATGTTTGGTTCCGCCATGTTTGTAAAAGTTGCAATGTGCAGGCTAGGAACAATGTATTCCATAGGCATTATGGCCTCCTTCCCGTAGACCATCCTAAAAGGCATTTTCCTAGTTAGTTTTTTACAGGTGGTCCTATAGGCCCAGAGTACGGAGGGGATGTGCACGTCCCATCACTTCGGTCAGCATTACAGACCTTAGTTAGTGCATGTTCCAATTTTCTTTTAAAGGCCTCCATTGCCCCATTCGCCTGTGGGTGGTATGGAGTACTCTTCGCATGGTGGATCTGAAATTCCTCTGTCAAAGCTTTAATAGTTTCATTAACAGAATGTGTACCTCTGTCGCTCATTAATATCTTTGGGCAGCCAAACCTGGTCAAAATATGCTCAAAGGTGAAGTGTGTGGTGGTATCTACAGTACAATCCTTCACAACCTTTTATTCCACCCATCTCATTACATAATCAGTTGCAGTAATCATGCACCGGGTACCCATCATTTTTCCTGGGGGATTGATGGCTCCTACAAAGTCTATGGCCCATTTTTCAAACGCCTACATATCCATCTGTGGTTTTAGGGGAATCTCATCTCTATGCGAGGGTTTCCCTATTCGTTGGCATGTGTCGCAGGCATGGCAGTATGCATGGGCATTGATATGCAATGTGGGCCACCACAATCCTTCCCTCAACACCTTCTGCGCAGTTGCTTTCCCTGCATAGTGACCTCCTGCCACTCCTCCATGGGCTTCAACCAAGATAGCTTGTCTTTCGTGTTCTAATACATACCTCCGCAACACCTCATCTGCTCCTAGCTTGTATATTTGACCGGAAATTATGGTGAAATCAGTTGCGTGGGCTACCAACTCCTTTTTATGTTGCACTGAATAATTGGTAGGTGCCATTCCTGTGGTCAAGAAATGAATGATGTCTGCAAAGTGCTCGTCAACCACCTTGATAGAAAATAGTTGTGCATCGGGTAACCCTTCATCTAGATTAGAGGAACTTCCCCACTCTCAATCTGAGACAAGTGATCAGGTCGAGCATTCAATCTCCCGAGATTCACAATGATTTCAAAATCATACTCCTGGAATAGTAGTAACCACCTACAAATATTCCCCCCCAACACAGGCTTATTGACCAGATATTTTAAAGCCAAATGACCTGTGAACATCTTGAAGTGTCCACCCAATAGATAGTGCCTGTATTTCTACAGGGCATACACCATCACCAATCCTTCTCACTCAGTATTAGAATAGTTACACTTTGCGCTAGAGAGTTTCCTACCAGCAAATGCAACTAGGTGATCAATGTCGCCTTCTCTGGGTTGCGCTAAGACAACTCCCAAGGCTATCCATGATGCATCCACATGTACATGAAAGACCTTTGCCCAATCTGGAAATATGAGAATAGGCGCAGTGACCATCTTTTCCTTTAGTAGCTCAAAGCTCTTCTGACACTCCTCATCCCAAAAAAAGGACACCTCCTTCTTCAGCAGCTTCTCCATTGGTGCAGTGATCAGGGCATACCCTTGAATGAACTTCTTGTAGTAACAGGTGTGCCCTAAGATGGAGCGCAATTTTTTATTAGTGTTGGGGACTTCTAAATTGATGATAACTACAATCTTGGTTGGGTCAACTATCAATCCCTGCTGACATACCATGTGCCCCAACAAAATCCCAAATGGTACGCAGAATATGGATTTCTCTATGTTTAGTGAAATTTGGTGTTTCCTCTAGGCATCCAACATCATGCACAAGTTCGACACATGCTTCTTTACTAATCCAAAAATTGTCCAATCATCAAAATAGACCTCCAGAAACTTATGAATAAATTCTTTGAATACTGCTACAACTACGCACGAAAAAATAGCAGGGGCATTCTTCAACCCAAAAGGCATGACAGTGTACTAAAAATATCCCCACTCAGTTGCGAAGGTTTTCTTGTTGCGGTCCTCAGGTGCTATTCTGATCTCATGATACCCTGAAAACCCATCAGTGAACGAGTATGCTTCCTGACCTCCCACATTAACCAAAATTTCCTCATAAAACGATGTAGGGAAAGGATCATGTACGTAGGCATCATTCAACTTGCGCAAGTCTACGCAGATCCTTATCTCTCCTTTAGTCTTCTTCTCCTGGACCACCATAGGGCTTACCCAATTTGATTGTTCGACCGGTTCAATGATACCTGCGGCCACCATCTTATCTATTTCCTCCTTGACTTTCTTTTTATATTTAGGGTTCATTCAATAGGGTCGTTGTTTGATAGGGCGCGCATCCAGCTTCAAGGTGATCCTCATAACACCCATATCCCTGATGATCCCTTTTAGCTCAGTGAACTTTGTAGGGAACATGTCATGATATTCGATTAGCAGCTCCATGATCTTTCCAACCATATTTTCATCCCAGTAGTCCCCAATTTTGGCCATCTTGGGCTACTCTTCTATGCCAATGTTGACTTCCTTCAATTTTAGTAGTTTGGTTACATCCATTTCCTGCAATAGAGGTCTTGCAACTGCACGTTCTCCTTCCGACTCTGGGATAGTGATATTTCGGGGGTCCTTGTCGCAGTCTTGTACTGAAAAATTTCGGTAGTTGACAATATCTTGCATATATGCATCCCAGGCTGGCACAACACATTCTCTCCTAGATAAGGACTCATCAAAGACCAAAGCATCTATATCTTGCAGGGCTTCATCTAGTTTCTTTGTTCCGCCTACTAAACCAAACGTCATCATGAAATATTATGTCCTTGTACCCAAGTGACGAGTGCGATGGTGTAGCTTTGAAACCAAGTACCATGTGGTGGGGATTGGTCCTAAGGCATGAATAAACATATGCACCCATTCATTCCAAGTCCTTTCATTTCATACTTCCACCCAGATAGCCAGGTGTTTGAGCGGATCCCCACGACCAGAGAAGAGTTCCATGGGTCGGTTAACTGGAGGTTCAAATCATAGGACCATCATTTTTTGACATTCCTCCCAGTCATGAAAAGCCTCCTTATGAGTTTCCAACCATCGCACAGGAGTCACACGCATAGCCAAGTCAAGTGCCCAAAACCTTTGTTCTTCAAGGACATCTGCTTCGAATGCTTTAAGAAAATCCTTAACGCTACCCGAACCATCAAAGTAGGGCAGTTCTCTTACCTCTGAGGAGATGCACAGGAAGATCTTTATGATCTTAAGGCACCGCAGCGCAAATACGTCATGCAACCGGTTCTGCCAATTTTTTATCTCTCCATATAATTTTGACAGGAATTCGTTGTATTTCTCCCAACATAACATGTCATCAGTCGTAGGGTTGATCCAATCATCATCCCAGACAGTCAGTTTGTAAATGTGATCAACATCCTCCTCCTCACGTATCAGTTTTGTATATCGTTCACCTTCTGCTGGATCTAGGGGGACTATTACCTACATACCCTCGTTCTTGAATATCATACTTCTCCTTTCAAAATTGATGATACCTCCCATGTCAATAACCGATTCCAGACGTAAGATCATAGGGTAAGGGTCTGCATCATCCACAATCTGGATTACTTCAAAATCCACGTAGACTTTAACTCTTACAATGTCTACCCCAACCTTTGCAGCCTTCCTAGTGGAATGATCTTTTGTTGGTTAGCCATTCATAACTAAATAGTGGACCACTCCAGCTTGGGTTCTCCCATTCGTTGCCAGGTTTTCTTGGGTAAGACATTGGCATCCGATCCTAAGTCGAGGATGACTTGATCCATTTCATAGTCTCCAATATACGTAGTCATACGCATCTCCCGACCAGTCCTTCTTTTGTTCTTATAAATTTTATTCACATTTTTAACCTCTTTTTGTGGGGTGGCCTTTTCTGGGAAATTTTCTATTAATTCTTGGATATTCTTCATCGCCTTCTAGTTGTGCAACAACTTCATACATGCCTGAAGGAACGACTTAACTGCTTCGTCTGCTTTTGGATCTACCAAAGTCCTTGAATTTGATGCTTAATCCTTGGCCTTTCAGGTTTCAATGAAGGTTTCTTTCTCCTTTTTTAGATCTAGGCTTTCCTTTTTCTCAGCAGCTCTCCTGATCAGTGGTTCAGTCGCATCTTTTTCCTCATCTCTGTCGGTGGCAATGTCGCTGCGCATAATAACATTGATACTTGGCCCATCGTCTCGTGGTTTTTCCTTAACCCATTGTACATTATGCGTAGGTTTCTATTGTTTCTCCTGCATCTTTTCTATCAGCACCAAACAGTCTTCAATGACATGGTCGAATTTCCTGCAATATTTGCAGGATTGGCGCGCAAGATTCAGGCAGTCTCTTTCATAATTTCCCACATCACCACAATTGTAGAAAATTATTTTCCCTCATCCTTGACCAATTCTTTCGCCTCTCCCTCCTCCCCATCCTCTTGTAGGGGATCCTCCCTGCCCCGAGGGAGATAGTCGTGATGAAGGGTCAGCCTGTACCCTATATAGGTTTCCCCTGTTTACCATAAGTTTGAGTGTTCGACAGTTGTGCTCGTCATCATGACCTATTGACGAGAAGAATCTACACCATTTTTGTTTCAGTTCAGGAATATAGGCAGTGGGCAGTGATATGTATCATGTCTTTCGGCAACCCGATATTTGGCGCACCATAGAGTGGGGGTACTTGGTCCAACCATGTCTCTGGTCGTAGAGGACTTGGTCCCCCATCCTGCATATAATATGACAACAGAGGGCATTGATCCTTTGTGTGGCCTGACACCCTGCAGCGTATGCACCATATATTTGTGCTAGCTTCTTTACCTCGATCGCTTCGCAAGTTATGAATTTCTAAGTGCATTGTCTCTATTTGGCTCTAGATTTATAGGGCCGCAAATTGAGTATCATCTCTTGGCCCAACTTCAAGCTTCATGTCAATCTCCAGGGCTTCTTCCTGGGAGCTGATCTTCTACTGACCCATGGGTCCACGTAGGTGTGGTAGCAGCATGGCGATAAACCATTCCTTATTTTGTTTGTCCTCATAGAAAAATCCTGAATCACTGATGACATTCTTCAGCTACTGTTCAGCTTCCTAGACAGAATCCATAGGTCCTTGCTTAAAATCTTTCAAATTGAACATGCATTGAGAGTATGATTTAGGGTTCCAGAATTGTTGCTTTAGGGCATCCTTAATGTCTTGTATTGAAGGATTCACGTGCTTACCAATGTATCCCATGAACCAATCCAAGGTCCTTCCTTCAAAAGCTATGGACAATTTCTCCCTCTTGACATCATCATTATTAATATTCTGTTCATTCCATACCGACTCCGCTACAAACCAGAATCGATCCATGTCCTCGTCCCCCACAACCTTAAAGGTAGGTAACTTCATGGGCATAGCCATATCGTCTGCAGGTGGTGGTCGAGGTGGGGTAGGAGAATTCTTAACCTTGCATGGATTCGACGATGGCATAGCTAGGGGACTGGTCTCTACGTGTGCAACCCCGCCCTGGATGAGGTCAGGTGAATCCCTTAAAGGATTTTATATCGATCTATCTCCTTCTTGATTAACCCGGTAATATTTACCACTTCGTGTCGTGCTTCCACTCTGGTCGGAGGTCATTCACTTGATGTGGCTGCATAGGACACCCTTTTCACATAATAGCATCTTAATCAGCAGTGGCAATGTTTACAGGAACTTACCTCTAAGTGGTCACTCATAATTTCACTTAACCTCTTTCATCTATCATTATTCCTCCCATATTCGAATTCACCTTCAAAGTTGTTGTCTATCATCCTTCTTTCAACCTCTGTGTATAGTTTTTGTTGTCATCCTTGATAATTACAGCTTCATTGCAAGCTTCTTGTTGTTCAATTCCTTTCTTTGCAAGTGTCACAGCATCAAGAGGCCAACGCAGTGTAAAGGGAGATTTCCATGTAGAAGAAGACTAATAAATGGGGCTCATTTGTAAGGTATGAGCCTACGGATCTAAATTTTTTCAATGAGGACCCTAGCTTTGCAGAAGCCTTCAACAGTATTGGATGCATGAGATTCTACCAGAAATTGCAAGGTTTCCATGCCCAGGTTTCAAAATATTTTTCAATGAATTTTGTAGGTACTTCATCAAAGGTGGGGCTGTTGAGTTTTGTGGTGTCACCTGAAACAATTTCCCAAGCCATAGAGATTTCGAGGATGGGAGAAGAGTGGTTCAAAGACATTAAGTTTGTATTATAGAACTGTGATGAGTTTATGGAACCTGAAAATATTGGAATAGATATGAAATTTGGAATCCCAAGGACCTGCCTTAAAGAGAACTACTCCAAACTATTGCTTGTAATTAAAAAATACTTCACATGTGAAGGGAGGTTGCATATGGTATATCAATACTATTTTAGGCTCTTGATGCACTTCACTGGCAAGAAATCTCTATATCTTCCATTTTTCTTGTTTAGGAGCCTAGGCAAGATGTCAGAGAAAATTCAAGCTAGGCTAGAAGGTAGTGAGACTTCAATTTTCCGTCATGGGTTGATTAAAATTCTTGCATTGGAGGAGTTGAAAAAGTTAAACAGAGACTGGACCACATTCCTATTCCTTATTGGTTATGAAGTAGATACATTAACACCCAGGAAGACACCTAAATAAAAAGCCACTCCTTCAAGCAAGAGTGAAAAACCTGTAGCTGAAACAGAGGGTGTGAATGAAGGGGAAATGGAGCCCATTGTAGAGCCCATGGATGTTGAAGTAGAGTATGCACAAGAAACAAAAGTTCCACAGCCTACACCTGCAAGTAGCAAGCCAAAGATCAACAAGAAGAGTCATGGAAGGATAATAACAATCCAAACACTTGGGAAAGACAACCTTGAGGGTATTCGTCAAGCCATAGACATAGAAGAGACTCCAGTGGTCAAAGTTGTAGACATCAAAGGAAGTAAGAAGAAAAATAAGGGTATTACTACCAAAAGGCTTGATTTCTCAGGAGAAGATGCAGGGTTTATTTTTCAACCAAGAAAACCACTCACTAGGCTACATCTTGCCAAAGGTGTCATGGTTAGTAAAAAGACAGAATTTGCAGACAAAGGTAAGAAACCTATGGTAGAGGATATCATTGATTTGTATCCAACAAAAGAATATATCATTGTGCAGAGGAAGGGTAAAGAGAATGTTGTTGAAAAAAATGAGCTACAATTGTTAAAGGAGAAGTTAAGAGAAGCCAAGGAAGAAGTGATTGAAACCAAGTTGGAATTAGAGGAAGCCAAGCTAGACAGAAAAATGATAGAAGAATTCAAAGAGAAGGTAAATGAGCAAATAAATCAATATGATGAGTCATTGACTAATGCCAAGAAACTGTTGAAAAGGACACTTCCTCTATGCAGGGTAATGAAACACACAAGAAAGAGGAATATTATTTTGCATGCAGAGAGAAAGAAACTTAAAAGCCAAGTCAAAGAGATAGAAGAGAAGATAGATATGATACATTTAGAGCTAAAGAATAAAGGTTTAAAAATTACAGTTATAGATGAATCTGAAGAGACTCAAGACCCTACTGTCAAAGGTGAAGCTTCTAAAGCTTGAAAAGTGATAAAATTACGTTTTTGATATTTTTTGAATCATTTTGAATTAGTACTTGCAGAGCCATTGGAAAATTTTGAAGAAGGAAGAACAATTTTCAAGTTTGCTGCCAATTAGGCAAGTTCGTAGCATATCTCAGGCTTAAAGCCCAAAATTAGCTACGAACTCCCTATAGAATATTTTTTGCAATAAATCATAGGTATTGTCATGATGAAGGCAGGTAAAAGTTTGTATTTAGCTATTTTGACTTAATAAACAGCCTCAGATCAGCAAAGGGAACAAACAGGTGGCAGAGATGGCCAAAATCAAAATGCTACAAAATTTCACTACGAACTTTCCTTAACTCCCCTATTTCTACAACGAAGAAGCTTTTTCAACATTTCCAAATTTTGTTGGTCTATATGGGATAAGCCAGCCACGTGGAAAGGTTAAATGACATCAGAGGAATTTTTGGTGGAAGCATGGTCTTCGAAATTGTTGTTCAGTTCACCAGCTCACCATGAAGGCACACACCATCCATCATGACACCACCTCCTAAAAAGTAGGAACACAAATCTCCTGACTTGGTGGGGGGAAATTATGTTTTGGTCATGGTCAGTGCCACCTAGGCACATGAATTTTCTCAATTTAAATATGTAGTCTTAAGTTTTTTGATGTAATAAATAGGTTATAGAGTCCTATTAGGTGTCTAAGTCTTAAAATTAGTAGTTATCAGTTATATCTCCATATAATTTTCTTATGGTTAGATTAGGTGTCATCAAAGAGACTCGATGGTCTAGCCTTATTGGTAGATCCAATGTAAGCATGACTAAGCCTATTAATAGGCATATTATCGAAGAATAGAGGGTTGAATGATGTTGACTACAAAACTAATATTGTAAAAAAAATTATTATCAGTAATATACAGTGCCTATTGGCTATTTCTTCACCTAAGATTCATTCATGTTTTCATGAGGATTTTTTTTATGTATCCTGCTATTTTATCTTCGGTACTCTGATGTCTGATTACTTAGAATTCATGTATATGATGCTCCAACTTCCTTCAAGCATTAGACTGTTGTGTATCTATATTTTCATCAAAACATATATATGCCTCAGCTTCAATAAGAAGAGTTCCCATGTCATTGAATTTCTTAACACTGACTCCATATGCCCAATGGTAGTGATTTCTACACAACTTTCACCTCCATACAAACATACTTAAAACACTATTTCAGAGTTAGCCATCTGTTGAACTTCATTTGAATAAAATCATCTTTATCTTTGAGATAGACCTCTCAAGCTGAAAAGGCTTATTTTCAGCTAGAAGTAGGTTTGAAGGAGTTACTCTAGGTTAAATGGTGGAGCAGCCCATTTTTACCAGCTTAGTGATAACAAGATGGGCGTGACAACGCTTGGTGACCTGAGCGACCCACCAGTGGAAAAGGCATGTGCAACGAAAGCTTACACATTGGACGAGTTTATATGGGAGGATGAGAAAAGTATACTTGTTGGGCTAACATTTAGATATGTGACTAAGAAGACACATGGGCATGGGCAAAGGGTCACGACTTATGGAAAATGGGACCGCAACTTAACATATAAATGTGGACAAGTTGAGGAGGTTCAAAGGCATCAATAATTCGATCGCACATCATTTGGAGGAGCTCTGATGTAGCATTTTCAAGTGGATGTGCCTGCAAGACGGGCAGATGAGCGAAAAAGAAGACTAAACGTGTAGCGAGCCGAGTTGTGTATTTTCTTGAATGCATGCAAGGCATCATGACCCAGGCGGGTCATCTCGTGCACAAAGGCGTGCAGAACAGTGTGAAGGCGTCTGTGGATGGATTTCGAGTTTGGTGTTTTCATGCAGACTGTGGAGGGTGCGCATCGAGGGCGTCGGTGACCCCGATGACTCGCATGCAGAACAATGCACAGGTCGAGAACGTCGGTGACCTGCGTGCAAAACAGTGCATAGGTCGAGGGTGTCGGTGACCCCGGCGACCCGAGCTACACAAGTTCATGGGCAGAAGGCCGAAAAAAATTCTAAAGGGAAGTTTGGGGTTTCCCGTGATTTTTTGAGTTGTTGGAGAGCATTGTAGCTTGGGCCAAAACAAAAGTGTTGAAGAAAATCTTGAAAAGAAGTGCAAGTGGCTTGAAAAAGCTTTGTATTGTATAATTATTGTAAAATTGTACATTTGTTTATGAAACATAATATTGGGCAGACTAATATTCGGGAGTTGTCCCTCCCTTATATGTATGGGCGTACATGGTGATATATATTGATGTTTTTGGTTGTTGTATTTATTTCCGCTGCATAATTGTGAAGAACACTTGAAGATAAATTAACTAAGTGTTGAAGTAAGGCGTAGTTTACTCACCTAGTATTGATAAAAACAAAAAGTGAGGTAGTCTCACAACCGCTATGAGTGGTTGAAAGAGTTCCACAAGTATAGGGTCGTGACAGGTAGGGTGACATAGGCATCGGAGGTGAGGTTAGGAGTCACAAGGGGTTTGAGTAAAATTTTGTAATAAAATTAAGATAACCGTCATATAAAAAAACCAATATCACAAATCGCATAATCTAAAATGAGCACACAAATTTTTTGAGATATGCGATATCACGATATTGTGATATTACAATATCACAGGTTTTAAATCGCAAATTTTTCATATTGTAATTTTTTCATCGCATTTTTTGTTTCAGCCTTTTTTTTTTCGGGATTTATAAATCAAGATTTTGGAAGGAAGGAGGTAATGCGAAGTGGTGCCCACATGGAATTAAAAATTCTACAAAATGAACTACAACCACTTTGCAATTTTGAGATTTCAGGTTTGGAAATTTGTTTTAAAATAAGAAATTGGAATTGATTATCAAGATCTCGAATACGTGTTTTTTAACTGTTCTACAATTTGGATGGGTCATTTTGTAGGATCGTTAGTGAAAAATGAAGAAATCAGTAAAAATTAACTAAAGGTTAATATTTACGATGAATGAATATTTTAATTGAAAAAATAAAAATAACATACATTTATTTACATTTTTTAAACCTGGCGACAAAAATTATCAAACTTCAAAGGAGTGTCATTTACGAATCGGTTAACGAAATGAGGTGAATCAAGTATCGATAGAAAGCTTGTTAAAAGTCGAATTCAATGAAACAATCAAAATAGGAATCCGATAAAAATGAAAAAAATGGAAAAATTGTAAGACCATTAACTTAATAAAAATCTTAAAAGGTGTTTAGCTAGAAATTAATAGAAAGGGTCCCGATTATTTGAAGTAAATAAGTCAGAAATGGGGGGATGTTGGGTTTCCCTAATGCTCCAACTACTTTTATGTGCTTGATGAATAGCGTGTTGCACCCTTATTTGGACAAGTTTGTTATTGTTCATTGATGATATATTGATATATTCTAGGAATGAGAAAGAATATGTTGAACACTTAACAGAAGTATTGAGATTGCTAAGAGAGCATCAGTTGTATGTCAAGCTTAGTAAATGATGTTTCTTTCATACAGAGGTACATTATTTGGGACATGTTGTTTCCAATGAAGGCATAGTAGTGGATCTGAAAAAGATAAGAGCTATCATGGAATGGAAACTCCTAAGAATGTAGATGAGGTTAGATCATTCATGGGCTTAGCAAGTTACTACAAGAGGTTCATCAGGAAATTCTCACAAATTTCCTATCATATCACATCTTTACAGAGGAAAGGTAGGAAATTTGAATGGACAGAGGAATGTGTGACAAGTTTTGAGCAGTTGAAACAGTTTTTGACAAATGCTTAAGTTCTCAAGATTGCAGATCCAAGTAAAGATTCTTTTGGTATGTACAGATGTTTGCAAGAAAAGTATTGGTGGAGTCTTGATGCAGGAGGGACAGGTGGTAAGCTATGGATAAAGGAAATTGAATAAGCACAAACATAAATATGTAACTCATGATATGGAGTTGGTCGCACTATTATTTACACCTTGAAGATGTGGAGGCATTATCTTCTTCGCAAGAGGTTTGTGTTGATGAGCGATCACAATGGGTTGAGGCATCTGTTTGACCAACTGAATATGCATTAGAGGACATTTCATCCTAAAAGTGGTCTCCTAATGAAAAATAATAAAATAATAGTTAAAATAATAAAATAAGAGTTATTAATTTTAGAGGGAAAATAAGAAAACTACTTTTTAATTATATTTTTGGTTTATCTCCTTGTAGGTTTATTCAAATTTCAAGTGTAGACATTTGTTATATGTAGAATTAAATTCTACATAAAACATGTACCCATCATGCATACTTTTTAGAAGACCCACATTGATAAAAATTGAAGATACAGTAAAAAAGCATGTTGAACACACTTTTTTAATGTATCTACAATTTTTATCAATGTGGGTATTCTCAAAAGTATGCATGATGGGTACTCATTGGATGTAGAATTTAATTCTACATCCAACAAGTGTCTACACTTGAAATTTAGTAATCCTATACGAAGATAAGCCACAAATACAATTAAAAGAGTAGTTTTTCTTCTTTTCCCACAAAAATATTTACTTGTATCTCTTTTTAATTTAAAGGATTTTTATTGGTTTACATATTATGACATGGAAATTACATGAAAATTTCATGGGCAATTTTAGGCTAAAATTTCCTCTAATTAATTCCAGGCAAGCTAGATGGTTGCCTACCCTTAGTGAGTTCGACTTCGAGATTAGATACATTAAAGGAAAGGATAATAGAGTTGCATATGCTCTCAGTAGGAGAGTGTAGTTAAACCATGTTGCATCTATGAGTTCATATGAGACATATTTACCGGACCCGATATTACAGACATGACAACAAGTTAATAGGTATAGGGAGCTTAGGTACAGGTTACAACAGAGTATTGGTAATCTCGATGAGGACTATCATCTCACGAAAGATGGCTTGGTGAGATTCAGGGACAGGATCTATGTGTCAGATGAAAGTGAGCTCAAGAAGCTTATATTGAGGGAGTTTCATGTCAAGCCATATTCACGTTACCCAATATATCAGAAAACATTGATAGTTGTGAAGAAGTTCTACTATTGGCCGAATCTAAGGAAGGAAGTGGTAGAGTTTGTGGGTAGATGCTTAGATTGTCAACAAGTGAAGGCAAAGTACAAGAATCCAGGGGTTTTGTTACATCCTATTCCAATTCCGAAGTGGAAATGGGAGGCCATTTCCATGGATTTCTTTTTCTGAGGACATCAAAGCAACATAATTCCATCATTGTTGTGGTTGACATGTTGAGAAAGGTAGTTCACTTCATTCCAGTGAAGATCGCTTATTCAGCTAGTGAGGTAGCACAAGTCTTCATCAGAGATATAGTGTGATTTCATGTTGTTCCGAGGAAAATTGTGTCAAATAGAGATGTTAAGTTCACTTCCAAGTTTTGAAGGAGTTGTTGGCAGGTTTGGGTACAGAGTTGGTCTTTAGTACAAATCATCATCCGCGGACAGGTGGACAGACAAAAAGGATCAACAGGATACTGGAGGATATGTTGAGTGTTGGGTATGTGTTATATTCTTTCCAAGACTAGCCCCACGCACAGTTCCCCATTCGTTGTGACAGGTGCAGTAGGGGGGTCACAGGGTAGGCGCGACCCCCCTTGTCGAGGTGTTTGTAGGGGAGCTGTAGCCCCACTACACGGGGTCCAGGATGACTCTCCGGGAAATTTTTTCAACCCTATATTAGGTGGGTGGACTTAACTATGGTTTTGTGCATGGTTTTTTCACATGGTTTTTGGCATGATGGTTTTATGTCCATGGTATTTTGTAGATCTAGTCAAGGGAACTACGGTTATGTTCTAACCCAGGGTTAATGGATTGGGGTTTATAAATGTTTCGACATGTGTATATATGTATTGTAACATTGAAAGGAATATATGAAAAATCAATCTGGTAGTACTGGTTTTGGGATCCAGGGGAAAATATCAATGTATATGTGTTTCATGTTTATTTTATCTCCATTATTATTTTTTGTTTTTAAGAATTCATTTGCAGGTAATTTTTGTACAGGGTTAAAACCGACACTGAGGATGCATGTCATGCATTAGAAGTGGAGGTGGTAGGAATATCTTCCATTGGTTGATTTTGCTTACAACAATGGGTATCAAGAGTCACTGAGGATGAGTCGGTTTAAGGCACCTTATGGTCGGAGCTGTAATACTCTCATCACTTGGAGTGATCAAGTGAACATGGTACTTATTGGACCAAACATGTTGGTAGAAATGGAACACGAAATGCAAGTTATAAAGAAGAATCTAAAGGAAGCAAGGATATAAATCAAAGTTATGCAAACCAACACAAGGCATTAAAGGAGTTTCAGGTTGGGAGCATGTGTACTTTCGCATCAAGTTCAAGAAGAGATCCTTAAGGATTGGATCGTGTGCCAAGTTGGCACCTTGGTATTGCAGGCCTTTCAATATCCTTGAAAGAATTGGAAAAATGACCTACATACTTGCACTGTCTCTGATAATGAAATTCCATGATGTTTTCCATGTTTCATTGCTTAAAATATATTCAAAGGATATTAATCATGTGATTGATTGGTTTGTATTATAGGTGGAGCTAGAAGGAGATATCTAGCCAAAACCTCAATGCATATTGCAGCAGAAACAACTCATGCTTTTGAACCAAGCAATTGAGAAAGTTAAAGTGCAATGGAAGCACTTTGGGCCTGATGAAGCTACATGGGAGATGGCCGATCAAATGTGGGCTACGTATCTTTCATTGTTTTCCATTGGAGGCAAATGATTTTTTGGTATATGTACATATTTATGTATGGTTGTCATTGTAAATACCGGAATGATTTGGGTTATACAATAACCGATATGGTTGTCATGATGGTTTTTTCTTTTAAGCACGTTGTTCATTGTAAATATTGCAACAAACTAAGTTATAAATCTCCATGAGTGGTATGTTTTGATTTTCAATGATTTTTCTAGTTGTACGTATCATAGAACATCGAGAATGGTGTTCCCACAAGGGGGAGGGTTCTGTAATAGGCTCAGGATAAAATTTCAGGTAATAAAGTTAATAAAGGAAAAAATAAGACCAAGTTCATGGCACACGTATTACAAGTTGAATGTTGGGAAAAACATCCTAGTGGGCATCACTTGTTGTTTATTATGGCTATGGGAAATTGGAAAAGGAAATGGTGAGGGCATTTGAAAGTCAAAAAGGAATTTTTGGCATTTTATTTATGAAAATAGAGGAAATTATGAGAAAATGAAGGTAAAAGGTCACAGGTTGTATGTGAGGAGGAAATTGAAGGAAAAATGAAGAAATTAGAGGCATCAATAATAAAAAGGTTTCTAAGGACCAGTTCACAGTTTTTGTCAGTTTTTTTTCAATTTATTTTTGGAATTGGTTTCAGAAAGTGGAAGAGCACCAAGAGGAGGAAGAAAGAAAGGGAGCAAAAGAAAGAAAAGACAAGGAAAGTAAAGGAAAACAAGGATCAAGCAAGGAAATGATGGATCAAGAGGTTTCAACAGGAATATTTGCGAGTAACAAGTTGTATGTATGATTTAATAGCTAGTTTTGGCATGCATGGTATATGCATGTGTGTATTTGGTTCATTTTTTGTCATTGGCATGAGTTTTATTTTGTTTTATAGTGGTTTTTAAAATTGCCTTTCCATTTCTGGATAGCCATGGTGTCATGTGATTCATACTTGGTTGAGCTTTGGATTTTTGGAAGGTTTTTTGGATTCAAGTGAGGTGGTCTCAGGAAAATCCCAAGGTTGCGGGTGGAGATGATTTTCTTTGGGAATCCCTCAACATGTGTGTGGAGACAGGAAAATTCCTCAAGGGATGGTGAAGGAATTCTGAGGCATCCAAGATTGGTTTGGTTTTGTAATCTCGGGACAAGTTTAGGTGATGTAATGGTAGTGTGAGGGTGGAGGTGGTTTAACCTCTGGATTCCCTTGCTTTTTTATGCTTATCTCATGAGATTTCACATCCATGCTTGGAATATGGCACGAGGGTGATTGGATGAAAGAGAAATTTGGTTTAGCTCAATGTATGGTCGGGTGGTACATTGGAAGTCCCTGGCTAGGTTGGATTTTGCATACGTTGATAAGAGATATTTTACCTTGTGATCCATGAGTAATTACACTTGTTATTATGCGGATTTAATGGTTGTTATATCATTGTTATTTATCTGGTTATATGTTGGTTATAAGCATGGATTTATGATATATTAAAGTTATGGCTCTTATCATGTTTTTACTTGTAACTAAATGGTTAATGAATGCATGACCTAATAGATGTTATTACAACTATTGTGAGAGGGAATTAGACCTTATTTATGTTTCTCATATAAGTTTCAAATCTTTATGTTCAAATATGCATTCATGACCTATAATTTTCATGATTACAATGTGTTTGGAAGAATGATTTTCATGGTTAGGCCTTGTTAGGCCAAGTCCTTGATTAATTTTTGTGTTAGAGGATTTTTCCTTGTGGCATTTATCATTCTAGAAATTTTTTTCAATTTTTGGGTAGTGGTCTGGAGACTAGCGTTGAAAAAGTTGTTTAAACTCTATGGTTGCTAGCAAAGAACTAGGTGAAAAAGAATGTAGTCACCCCCTTGCAATGGTTATGCATGCGACTGGAGGCTTTTAGTCGCATGGAGGAATTTTTGTGCATGTGAATGGGAGTTCAAATCAGTGAAAAAACAAGTTAACTCAGGGTGTGGGCACCTAGAAGGGTGGTCTAACTCTTGGGAGTCCTGTAGCACCCGAGGGAAGTCAATAAGGTATTGTTTTGTCAACTCCATTTCTTTAAGGTTACCTAGGAGGTTGAGTAATGTCATAGTAGCCCTTATCTCATGTTTACCTGTGGAGGCCGGTTAAACTGGGTAGATATGGGAGGATTTGTTACATCTTTACAAATGAACCGAAATTTTATGAGCACTAATAGAGGAAGCCAACAAAATACAAGCTCAAGAATCTGAAATGGAAAAAACTGCCGAATACTTGGATCCATTGGAAAATCAACAACTTTCTTGAAACCAAACCAAAAATTTCACGTCACATTGCTAAGGATAAAATCCTTAAAAAAAATCATCCTATCAAACATGCAAATAATAAAATTTAAAATGCTATAAAATATCCTTCACAGACATTTTGAAACAATTTCAAAAGCATTCACATTCTTGAAAAAAAAAAAATTCTCTTTTAAAACGTCATATGAAGCAAAAATCCTTAAAAAAAAACATAACAAAAATATATATATATAATTTTTCCAATGCGCCCAAAACACTGCACGTTGAGGTCGGGCTCCCCTCCAACTAACTTCTACGCAACACCATGTCGACCTCCGACTACCCAACCATCATAAGCTCCAACCACCACTAGAATATTTTTTTCTGATTTTCGTCCCAACAATCAGTTTCTCTTACATTCATCTTCTCAAACATCAAAGCTATCATATTAAACATGCTAAAAAATGTCCAACGCAAATGTTTCTTAAAAAACACAAATTTCTTAAAAATAACATCATATTAACACATTTAAAAAATATAAATATTCTTGGAAAAATATATATATATATATTTTTTTTAAAACACAATTTCTTAAAAATAACACTATTTTTATACATTTACAAATATTTATCCATCTTAAAAAAAAAAAAACACTTTCTTCTTTTTTAAGAACTTCTCAAGTAACAACCTTGCAAAATAACATTAGCGACAAAAAAAAATTATAAATAACATTTCTGCTGCCCACTGAAAACACGAGGATGGCGAAAATCATGCACGTCGAGGTTGGCCTCCCCACCAACTAACTTGCATGCTTAACCATGCCAACCTTCGTCCACTAGTATCCAGGTCCGATCACCAAGAGAAAAACATTTTAACCGATTTTCATGCCACCAATCACCTTCTCCTCTTTTCAGCTATTAAAACATTGAAAATTTCATGTTAAGCATGTAAACAAAAAATCTTTCGAAAAACGTTTCTAAAAACAAAAACAAAAAAATTACTTTTTTCTATCTATTTTTTTTAGATAACATTTTATCAAGGCAATTTAAAATATATTTACTTTTCTCAAAATCAATTTCATTTCTCTTTTAAAACATTTTTTCAGATAACTATTCTTCCTTAATAACATTGTTGATCTGGATATATGCAGGAATGCAAAAAAATACACATATAACCATAAATACAAAGATGTAGCAGAAATAACACTTGATTTCATTAATATCAAAGAACTGGAATTTGCTTACAAACATAATGGAAATAAACTAGCTAGGGTGTTGGTAGCTTATCTCTGAAAAGAGATGTGGTGGCTACAGGCCTTTGAACTATGTTACAATGAGGCTCGAGGGCCTATTTATTATTGAGAAACAATGGAAAACCCTAAACATCCAAAAAACTAACCCTAGGAAATGAAGCACCAAAACTATGGGCTCCGTTTGGGTAAATTGATGTTTCAACTTCCCAGCGACGTAACTTTGGCATATGATCTCTGTTTGACACGCACCATACCTCGTTAGAAATATCTATCCAAGGACTAAAATTTTTTATGTGAGAAACACCGGTCCATGGACCCATGTTGTTCCTAGTTTTCCAAAACAAAACAAAAATTGTTTAGGGCCTCAAAACGGCTCCAAAAGTTCAGGACCCGAAAAAATGCTAAAAATAGTAAATTGTGCTATAATTAAGGAAACTGAAAAACTATAAGAGACAATGGTGGGGCCCCAAGTGGAATAGGCGGGTGGCCACCAATATCCACCTGGATCATTCCTCCCCCCTTGGTAAGCAATGGTCCTCATTACGCTGAGTTCCTCCATGAGATGAGGAAACTTCTGCTAAACTTGGTCCCTGGTGAACCACTAGCCTTGCTACAGGAGTTGGCCAGCTTTGACAACCCAATACAATTGGATGTTCTGCTGGCGAGTGTTCTTGATTTTCATGTCCATGATACAATCTGTGGTGGCTTGTTCCATGCAGTCTGGGTTTAACTCTATTGGTGTGAGTTGTTCTGCAATGTCGTAGGTGTCTAGTAGAGGTGGGAAGTAGGGTCGAAGGCGGTCCACATTGAATACTAGGTGAAAACCAAGGAATAGTGGAATACTAAGCTCGAAGGCATTATTCCCTATAGCCTTGGTGATGGTGTACGACCCATATCGGAGCAGGAAAAGCTTACAGTGGGGTCCAGTGAGGCACTCCTTCTATAAATGTAGCCACACTTTGTCTCCCACCTGGAAGTTGTGTGGCACCTGATGTTGATCATGTTTTTTCTTGTACTTAGCATTGGCTCTGTCCAATATGTCATAGACCTATTGTCAAATGTGTTGAATGCGTTTGATGAATATGTTCGCTTTGTCAGCTTTAGACTGGACATTAGCCGAATCGGCCTGAGTAGCCGCAAATGGCATGGCTATGTCAATAGGACATAGTGGATAGAATCCTAAGCCCACCTGAAAGGGGTTGTGGTCGGTTGAGTTGTGGAGATCTTGGTTATAACTATATTGTACATAGGGGAGGCTCTCATCCCATGTGTGTGGATTCTTTGAATTTTACATGCGCATAATGTGTATAATCATCCTATTGACGACTTCTGTCTGGCCATAATTTTGGGGATGGAAAGTTGTGGACTTGGTGAGCTTGGTGTCCAGCATTGACCTAAGGCTGGACCAAAAAGTGATGAGGAACCAGCTATCCCGATCTGAGATGATAAACTATGGTATCCCAAAGTGCACCCGCACTCGTTCAAAGAAGAGTTTAGTAGTGGCTTTTGCTGTGATATTCTTCTTGTAGGCTTCCATAATGGCCATCTTCGAGAATCTGTCGACGACCATGAAAACACAGTCGTTTCCATACTTAGTAGAAGGAAGGCCCAACATGTAATCCATGGAGATGGATTCCCAAGGTCGACTAGGGGTAGGTAGTGGAGTATAGAGGCCTTGCTTCTTGATGGTCGGTTTGGCAATACCACAAGCAGTGCAGGATCTAATCTACTACCTGACATCCTGTCGAAGGTTCATCCAATAGAAATACTTATGTAATAATGTCACTATTTTCTCAACCCTGAAATACCCAACGAATCGACTATAGTGTGCTTCCAAAATCATCTTGGCACGCTCGCTTGAAGGAACACAAAGGTTTCCTAGGTGACATAGCAGTTCATCTTGGAGGTGAAAATTTGGAACATGTGTACCCTCCAAGAGTGTCTTATATGTGTGGCCGAATTTTGGATCGCTCTTATAGAGAAGCATCCAATCATAAGTCTCATGCCCACAAGATTAGAGAACAGTGGTTAGCGCCATGATCGGTGGTCGGCTGAGGCAGTCTGCAACATTATTGGTGCTACCCTTCTTGTACTTGATGTTCAAATGAAACTGTTGCAAATATTTGGACCACTTTTGATGGTGATCATTCTGCAACTTCCCTTGTGTCTGTATGAACTGCAGGGGTCACTGGTCTGTGTGGATGATTGTTTCCTTCCCCAAAATGTAATGCTTCTATTGTCGACAAGCCTGCACAATGGAAGACATTCCTTTGTGATAAGTGGGATACTTGCAGACTGTGTCAAACAATGTCACATTGTGATATGCCACTGGTTGCCCCTGTTGAGTAAGAACTACCCCAATAGCATAGTCAGAGGCATCTGTCTCGATCTCAAATGGTTGTTGCAAGTCTGGTAATGTGAGCACTGGGGTAGAACAAAGGCGATGCTTCAATTCTACAAACGTCTTCTGTTGAGATTCCGACCAAAATAATTTTTCTTTCGCTCCTCCCTTGGTGACTTGACTCAAGGGCCAAGTGATATGAGAGAATCCCAACATGAATCTGCGGTAGAAAGTAGCAAGACCCAGAAAGCTACGAAGCTCTGTTAGAGTGGTTGGGGCTGGCCAATCCTGAATGACTTGGATCTTGGTTGGATCCACATGCACCCCCCTTTCATCAATAATGTATCCCATATACTAAACCTAGGTCATGCCAAAAATGCACTTCTCCAAATTGGCACACAACTTGTGTTGCCGTAATATTTGGAGGACTTATCAGAAGTGGTGGAGGTGATCTTCCCAAGTCTGGCTGAAGATCATAATGTCATCCAAGTACACCACTACAAATGAGTTGGTGAATGGCTGATATATGTCGTCCATCAACCTCATGAAGGTTGCGGGAGCATTAGTCAACCCAAAAGGCATGACCAGCCATTCGAAATGGCCCTCCTTGGTTTTGAAGGCAGGCTTCCACACATCAAAGGGTTTGATTGGTACCTGGTGATACCAAGACTTCAAATCGATCTTGCTGAAAAAAATTTCCCCTTTGAGTTGGTCCAGAAGGTCATCAATATATGGGATCGAGTAGCTATTCCGGACGATGATCTTGTTCAACGCTCGATAGTCATAACAGAGTCTCCAAGTCCCATCCTCCTTTTGTACCAATATGATCGGGCTCCCACAGGGTGATGAACTCGACCAGATATGACCTTTCTGCAGCAGCTCCTGAATCTACCTCTTGATTTCATCATTCTCCAGAATAGAGTGTTGATATATTAGTCCATTGGGTAGCAGCGCACCTGGGGTCAGATCAATGGGGTGCTTGACCTGACAGTGTAGAGGTACCCTTGTGGGTGAGCTGAAGATTTCCTCGTACTCCTCCACGACCTTGTCCATTTGTTATTGTCATGTAGAGGAGCCCTGTCTGGAGGTCATGGCCATAGTCTTCTTCTTGCCCTGGGCCGGATCATCAAGAAAAAAAAATTCTTGGTTTTGGAAATGAGTTTACTACATTGTTTTGTAGTAACCAAAGAGATAGTGGTGGGTGGTGGTACCTCTAGTATTTTTTACAACTTATTACCCAAAGTAACAATAACAACGTGAGGCCGGGACTCATACATAGAATGTCGCTTCCAGAAGTATGGTTGGCATAATAATACATCACAAACATCAAGAGGAGAAATATCACATAATACCTCTTGATGTTGTAGGGAAGGCGGCACTGCTGGCTGACGCAGAGATCTCGCCCTTGGTGAAGCCACCCAATGGTGTATGGTTGTGGGTGTGTTGTGGTTGGCAAGCCCAACCGCTTCATGACCTCTGCTTAAATGAGGTTCTTTTGGCTCCCACTGTTGACAATGAACTGTAGCAGGGAACCCTCTACTCACATCTAGGAGTGGAAGAGGCATTCCTCCTCCTCTGGATCTCCCAGTTCCTCCGTCTGGATCTTTGTAGTAGCAATGGTGGCGTTGGGCTCCACACCAATAACCTGCTTCCCTTTGTCATTCCCCTTGTCAGGTTTTGATTCAAAGTCGAAGCATGCATTTAATTCAGAAACCCTCATCTCGGCCACCAACGACTACTAGGCCTGACACTCACTTGTGTTGTGAGTGGAGCTCTTATGAAACTCACACCACTTTCCTGTGTCCTTCTTTGGCTTCGCGGTGTTTTTCTTTACTTGCAGCTTTGGCCGGTTTTATTGGGCCGCCATGCCTTGGATTTTTCCTTTATTCTACAGTTTGGGGGCACATTTCCCTTGCTTTTGATTCAAAGATCCAAAGTCTCGCTTCTTCTATTTTAATTTCTTCTCAATCTTGACAGCATATCAGTATGACATACCAAGTGGCGAGATGTGGAGGAACTCCATTTCCTCTTGAATGTATTTGTGAAGACAACTGCGATACTTTAGCACCAAATGTTTCTCTGAATCTTTGATACCCAACTTCGTGCGCAGGGTATGGAACAAATTTGTCATCTCATGCACATCTTGATCCCTTTGCTACCGCAGCGTGGTCCATTGTATGTACTTGTCCTCATAGCTCCCCACAGGATAATATTGTTCCTTGATGGCATCTTGGAAATAATTCCAAGTGGGTCTGGCCGAGAGCAAAGAGGGTTTAGTCTCATCCTTTTTCTCACAGTAGGTTTCCCACCAATCCTTGACATGGGGGGTAGATTTTAGGAGTGAAAAAATAATCTTCTCCCAGTAGGAAAATTCATGAACCGAGAAATATCCTTCTAATAGATTCAACCATCTATCTACGGCATCTGCATCTATTTGGCCCTCAAATATGGGAATGTCAAAGTTTACTTGTACCTTACAGGGATTCGTGCCTCCAGAGTGGTTGTTGGATGCAGATGCGTCGTCGTTGAAGGATCTGGGAAAAGTTATCCATCATCGTGTTCCTTTGTTTTTCGAGGGCCTCCTCCAGCAATATTTTGATAGGATATCCTACTCCCTCATCTTTCTTTTAGTCCCCCATGGGCGTTCGTCGAGGTTTGTGAGGCTAAACTTGCAAAGGTTCAACCAGATCGAGCCCTAACTCCTTATACCCTGACCTCGTTGGAGACATGCAAAGAAGGATCGAGAAAAAGTAGACTGCTCTGATACCACTGATCCGGATTTATGTAGGAATGCAACAGAATACACATATAACCATAAATACAAAGATGCAACGGAAATAACACTTCATTTCATTAATATCAAATAACTGAAATTTGTTGACAGACAGAATGGAAATAAACTAGCTAGGGCGCTGGTAGCTTATCTCTGAGAAGAGATGTGGCGGCTACAGGCCTCTAAACTGTGTTAAAATGAGGCTTGAGGGCCTATTTATTATTGAGAAACAATGAAAAACCCTAAACATCCAAAAATCTGACCCTAGGAGATGAAGCGCCAAAACTATGGGCCCCATTTGGGTAAATTGGTGTTTCAACTTCCCAGGGACATAACTTTGGCATACGATCTCCGTTGACGCGCACCATACCTCGTTAGAAAAATCTATTTGAGGAATACAACTTTTGATGTGAGTAACATCGGTCTATGAACCCATGTTGCTCTCGATTTTCCCAAAAAATGTCGTTTTGGGCCTCAAAACTGCTCCAGAAGTTCAAAACCCGAAAAAACTGCTAAAAATAGTAAATTGTGCTATAATTAAGGAAATTGAAAAACTGAAAGAGACAATGATGGGCCCTTAGTGGAATAGGCGGGTGACCACCAATATCCACCTAGATCAATTATCATAAAAAGAAATTATAAATAGCATTTCCCCTCCATTCTTAAAACACGAGTACAGCAAAAACAGTGAATGTCGGGGTTGGCCTCCCCACCAACTAACTTCTATACTTAACCGTCCCAACCTTCGTCCACCCTATTGTCTTTGGCTCCGACCACCAAGAAACAAATTTTTTAACTGATTTGTGTGCCACCAATCACCTTCTCTTCTTTTCAACTATTAAAACGTTCAAACTTTCATGTTAAACATGCAAAAAAAATATCCTTCAGAAAACATTTCTAAAAACAAAACAAAAAACCATTTGTTTTATTTTTCTATATAAAATTTTATGAAGACAATTTAAAAAAAAGAATTATTTTTTCTGAAAATCAATTTCATTTCTCTTATAAAACATTTTTTCATCTAAAAATTCTTCCAAAATAACATTGTCGTAAAAAATACATTTAAAAAATATAAAATCTTTTCGTTGCAAGCCGACTACCTTGTACATTCGAGGCGTCTTCATCTCTAACTAACTTCTATCAAACACCATCCCGCCTTTCGACTACCCAACTCACTTCAACTCGGACGACCAATACACCACAACACCTTCTACATCGGGGTCAGGCTCACGAGTTTAACCAACTCCTGTGCATTTCCATCTTGCCTTTCGACTACTGGACTAAGTCCAACTCCGACTACATTTAAAATATTATTTCTTTCCTATCACTTTCCTCTACTTTCTTCCAATCGCCTTTATTTCAATTAAACTTTCCTTGGTGTCCCTTCCTCCCACCTCCCGTCCATGCGCATATATTGTTGCTTGTGACAAACTATAAAACAAAATTCTTCTGCTTTCCTCTACTTGTTATTTCAAATGTAATTTTTCTTTTCTTTTCACGTGACATTGCATATCAAATGAATGTGAATCTTCTAAATAACTCATAACAAATTCTACTATCTAAACAAGCAGACAATGTCGTGTCTTATTATGTACTTGCGAGACGACGCTAATTTTCAATCAAAAGGTTCACTGCAAATTTGGCAAGATCTCCAACGTGCTTCTTACATCCACTCACTACAAGAAAATTACTTGAATCATTACCAATACAATTCATACCTTTACCAGTTTCTAGAATACTTTTACGTTATCAGTGTAATGACCAAGACAACATAATTTTTATTTTTATTTTATAAAACCAGAACCATACGTTGTGTGCAATTACGCAACCACTCATGTCTTTCTATGTCTGCATACAGACCCCTCCTCTTTCCATGTCTACAAATAGACCCCTCCTCTTTCCATGTCCGCATGCAGTCCTTATGATTCAATTAAATACTCGAACAATCGCAGCCAAAGAATAGTTTTGCAGTCCAGCAATACACAACAAAACTCACCTAACCAATAACATAAATTGTTCTTCTCTTCCATCTTTAAAGTGTCGAGCTTCTCTTCTGTACTGAAACTTTTCATTTTGTAATGCGCTCTTGCCGCTTGACATGCCATGGTCGCCACCACACCCTCCCTTCGCTTTCAGATGACCCTTCAATCCTTTATCGCCATGTCTCCAGGCCTCTTCAAGCTCACTCTCATCGCAGTTGTCCATCGAGCTCTTAGACGAAAAATATTCCGCCAACACTTGATCTTGGCCATTGAAAAATCAGAAAATATAATTGTTAGGTTCCCATGATTTGGCTGATTGGCAAGCCAAATGACAGTGTAACATCAAACCAAGCTTTGGAGCCCAAGGACCTAGCCTTCCTGGACTCAGAGAGGGCTCTCTTTATATGTGTAAGGGATATCTGTTTGTTTGCTTATTGTGTTCTGATTTTAAGCTAGTTATGAAGTAATTTTTTTGGTTTTTTTAAGTTGTGAGGGATGAAACTGATCAAAGATATAAAATAGATAACAAGATTTTAGATTAACTGGGCTATGGGGTCAAAAGTTCAAGAAAGCTATTAGATGACGATACAAGGCTATTGAAGGGCCGATTTGATTCAAGGTAGAAAGGATCTTTGGGCAAAATGGAGTAAATGGACATTTTAAGTTTAGAACAAAATATGCCTAAGCACAATTAGTTCAATAGATAACACAAACATGGTAGGAAAACCAATAATCATGAAAATGCACCATGTTTTCAATTCAATACATAGAAATAAACATTCAAGCCATGCAAGAAGTATAAGACCCTTCAACTTTGGGAAATGGGCTATCGTACTTTAGAAAACACTTAAGGAAGACAACAACTTAAATTTATTATGTTTAATGCTTAAATATGTGATTTAAGTAAGTTACACTTTGAACAACAAGATTTGTATAGTTTTAGGCAAAGGGCTAGATCGAAACTAGGCCTCCTTGGTTCAACAAGATGATAATCTAATCAGTCAAAGAGAAATTTCATGGATGGAACTATAGCTAGCCATAGGTAAGCAGGGCGTACCGTAAGTCATACTTAGCATGTATAGAACTATGAATGAAACAAGCAACAATATCCTCAAGTTGTTTAAAGAGCAATTAAGAATTCTTTAATGCAACTAAGGAAGAAGAAAACATGAAAGCTATGAAGATTCAGGAAATTTGAGGTGCCTGCATGGACATATCTCAAATTTGTTCTCTACTGATTTATAGCAAGCAAGAGACACTATACCATTCTACCAAGTCATGGAATCCATCAACAATCCTTCATCATTCATCCAAGAACATCCAAGAGGCAATCCAAAAGCATAACACAAGTATTTTCTTCCAAAGCTCATATGACCATATATTTCTTCTCGTTCAGCCTTCTTTACAATGAAAGCTTCCTAGTAACAATATAGGCTCCATGAGAAAACTTCATGGTTCAACTTGCCATCCTATTGGCCTAATCAAAATATCTAATCTTGTCCTTGAGGCTTTGCAAAGCCCAAGGCACAAAATATCTCATAAAATATCTAAAAAATGCTAAAAAAGGAAAAATAATTGACTTTGCATCATTTTTCATGTGCAAAAATATCTAAACGCACATTTGGAAAAAGCAATTTTTAAAGGTTCAAAAATTACAAAAATATTCAAAATTTATATCAGCAAAAGGTCCCCTGACTTGCCGGAAACATTTGGCAGCCTTCCCGATGTCTAAATGAGGCTCATGATAGCTCGTTGGAAAGCTCTAAGTGTCTACTTTCCGGAAAAGCTAAAATTTTCTCAATTTGATGCCTATAAGTCCTCAAAATTGAACCTGTGTGTAAAAATCCAGAAAATTACAGTGTGCTGATAGACCGGGCAGAGTGTATGAAAAGCGAGCATTTTTCGCCATTTCGGGGGAGCAAATGATCTCCAAATGTCCTGAAAATTGCTAAGGGTGTGATCATAAAATTATGGCATCCAATGATACCATTCTCCTCCCTTGATGAATCCCCAAAATGAAATGGCGAATTTCATGAGTTTTGACCAAAAACTCGAAAATGCCAAAAAACCAAAAATTGTCAAAAAGTGCCCAAAATTGGGGTCCATGACCCTCAAGGGTCCTCGGTAACATGCTCCGAAACTGAAGCCAAAATTTTAAGTGCTGATGTGTCCTTATTTTTTCGTGCAGGGTGCTTCCCTTTTGCTTCCTTTAGTTTCTCTTGAGTGGCCTTTAACTTGCGCCAGGCAAACTGATTTAGCTTCTGATAATGTTTTGGCATCTTCTTTTGTAGCTCTAAGTCCCTGTTTTCCTTCTCAAGCTTCATCTCCAAATGTTTATTGGCTCTTTCTAGCCATACCTCGTTATTGATTTAAATCTCTTGCTCAATTAGTGCAGTGAGGGGAGTGGATTGAAGAAGGGCTTCTTCCTCTTCCTTTTGTTTTTCAAGGGCTCTTTTAAGCCCTATGGTTCTAGGCTTCTTTCGCCTAGGCTGGTCCTTTTCTTCATCCTCATCAAAATCACCTACGAGCTCCTCTATTCTTGCTTGTGCTTTGGCGGCCTCATTCTTGTATTTAATTGCTTGTGTCTGATAAACAGCCATATGGACACTCATTTGCCTATTTTGGATCTTCAAGAAATGATTGAAGTTCTTTGCCCAATGAAGGTCATTCTCCAATGCACCAATTTGGCCCTCTCTATGGATTAGAAGGTTTTCTAGAATCCGGGCCTCATTATCACTGTCGCCACTTTGGATTGGGATGACATCCAATGCACCTCCATGCTCATGTCCTTCTCCTACTTTTCCCTTTCCTTTGCCTTGAAAAGGTATCCTTGCGCTCTTCCTTCTAGGCAAGTCAGTGATAGGTTTCTTTGGCGACTTTCTTTTGCTTCGGAGAGTTCTTGTCACTTTTGGAGTGACAACCTTGGGCAGTTTCTTTGTTGATGTCTTGGGCTTAGTATTTTCAGGAGAGGAAGGCATAATTGCTTTGCCTTTGTCATCTTGTTTGTCACCTTCTTGAAATTGCCTTTCCTCTTGAAGCTGTTGTGCATCTTGAGGAGGCTGTAGTGTATCATGAGGGGACTATTGTTTTTCATGAGGAGACTACTACTGCCCCTCAACGTCATGCTGCTCAAACCGCTGCTCCTGTTCACCGAAAATATGCTGCTCAAAATACTGCCCTTTATCACCAATATCATGCTGCTGCTGTGCTTCAAGTTCCTGTTCATTTTGTGGTTCAAGCTGCTGTTCCAAATTCTACCCAAACTGCTGCCCTTCCACTTGTTCCTGCTGTTCATCACCACTGAGTTGCTGCTGATCAACACTCTCCTCTTGCTGCTGCTCACCTTCATCACTATCATGCTGCTGCCCTCCATCACTTTCTTCCTACTGTTCCTCACCTTTCTCTTCATGTTCATGTCCCTCCTCTTCTTGCCGACCACTTCCCTCTCCTTCTCCATGCTCCTTTGACTGTTCTGTAGTGAATCTGAGCTTTCTAGGAGTAGGTCTGCTAGAAGAAGGCTAGGGGCAATGGGTAGGCGATGTGGGGGATGTATGGACTGGAGGAACAGTGGATAAATCCGTGTGACTGATGAAAACATCCCAAGGAACCTCTTTCTTCTCTAGCTGGTGAAGGATGATGATTTTAATAAGAGAATGATGGAATAAAGAGGCTACTTTCTGTGATGAAGATTTCTTTTGGACTAAGGAGGACATTTTCTCAATGCTTTTGCACAAGAAGTAAGGGAGATTGAGCTGCTTGGTTCTAGTGAAGTGCATCAACAGTCTCATGTGGTAGGCATAAACTCGGGAAAATCTCCCTTCACAAGTGAAATACTTCATTATAATTTTCATAAGAGGAGCATAGCTGGCAAGAAGATGAGAGAAAGGAAAAATAGCAGTGCATGCTTCTCTGTGCTCGGGCTTGATGGAGGGCTTGTAGTCATCTAAGTCTATATAGGCTTGCTTGAACCATTTCTCGCCAATGTATGGGATTTTAGTGGCTTTGGATACAAACCTCGGAGAGAAATTGAAATCAAGGCCTGCCACTTGGAAATGTTTTCCTTTGAACCTCAAGGCACACAAGTGTGTTAGGGGCGAGAAACTTTTGACTTCTTGTACCCTCTGGAAGAAATCCAAAAACCCACCTCATGAAAATTGAAAAGGATAGATGGGTGTCCATTGACTTCCTCAGTAGAAATTGGCTCATATCTCTTGTGTAAACCACTTCTGCTATCTTGCCTGGGCGACATCTTGGGATAGATGCTCTCTTGAAACACCAAACTGCCTCACTGTTTGTGAAAATTGTTCTTCAAACCTAACTTTGTCCCAGCCTGTCAACTCACTGTTTAACAAGGCAAAAATGATCTTTAATGTTGTGTAAAATGTCCCTTTTTGATGTAAGATCCCTTTTTCTTCAAAAAATTTCCTTTCCCAACCTCTAAATATCAATCAGCCAATATTCACAATGAAAACACAGTAAACAAGGATAAGCACAGTCAAAAATATTTTCTTGTGTTTGTGGTATGAGTACCCTGCTTGTTGATGTTTTTTGAGGTAATAAGACAGCCTTGTATTTTTAGAGGAAGGCAAAAACAAAGAGCCTTTCGATTCAAAAACACTGCTCTCTTTTTAGGCCACTTAATCCAATAAACTCAACAATGTGAACCCAGTCAACCTTAGTGCATTTACACATTCATAATTTATTGTTCATAGGACAAGCTGGTAGAGTTTGAAATGTTTATGAGGTGGTAGCAAAGGTCTTGCAGCAGTCAAATGTCAATAAACTTCTTTTTGAACAAAGCACTACCCTCCTTGTATACAACTCACTAAATATGTTTAACAATGTAAACACAGTCAATCAAAAGATATCCACACAGTCAAGGTCACTGTGTTTAATAAGTGACAGAGTTTATTTTGCTTTTGATTGGTCATATAGAATCCTATAGCATTCAACCATATAGACTCCCCTTCAACCAAAACTTTTCCCTCTTTAAATTCTACAGTTTTTTAACACAAGCTTGACAGAAAACACCTCTAATTGTTTTTCATTGTTTTTGTCACTAAGGTATGCTCATGATCAAAGGGCCACCAGGAATTTATTCTGCATTACACCGAGGGAGAGTTTGAATAATAACCAAGAAATACATGTATGACTATTGTGGTTAACATCAGGATCAATGTTTCAAATGTCAAGCTTCCACCTTAAAAACAAGGCCTTCATCCCTCATCACCCCTTGAGGGCGGTTATAATGGCGTTTTTCTTTAATGCAATCTCAAACATTCTTCAATGTCCACCTTTATGCCAGCATAACCACAACGTATCTTGTTTTTTCGTTGCAATAAAAACACCTAATAATACTGCGACTTTACTTGTGAGTTTTAACTCCTGTCCACTATTTAAACAGTTTTGCAAAGATTATGCAGGCACATAAATACCTTTAAAATGAAAACATTAGAGAATGACACTTTTACATGGACTGATATATCTCTATATTAGATTTGTGTTGCTGCACTTTTGTGACATGAAAGTCACATGTAAAACATCTGCCGTGTGTTTGTCGTCTTTCTTTGTGACCGAGGCACACAGGAGCACCGGAAGACACCATGGTGATGTCATGTTGCCTTGTTGGTTTCAATTTCTCCCAGAGCGGTCAAGTAAGGAACAGACAGGAGTGTTGTTGTGGTTTAAACACTTCTAAAACACTGAAAACTGGTTTGAAAACTCGTCTCTCTGACCTTGTGAACTTCAAAGGAATGCTTGCTCGTGATTTGGAGCTTGTAAAGTGAAAATGCAACGGTCTTTTATGTCTTTGAAATGCAACAAGTCGGAAACCCTTGATTTTGGTCTTGAGAGAGTTTAGAAAACTTTTGTTTTTTAAACCACGTCCTTGTACATTTGAAACAAAACAAAACGAGTTTTGAACGTGTGGTGTAAGGCCCACACTTTGAAACTATTGGTGGAAAGGTCTGTGTTTTTATTTGAACAGTGGTGAGGGTTGTAACTTTTTTCCAAAGGCCACTATATCCACTGTATTTGACATAATTGAAACGGGACTTGTGCCACTGCAGACACCTTTAATGGTGTTATTTTCAACATGTAACAGCTGCTCAACACTAAACAGATGAGTTTGTGAAACACCTTAGCCCTTTTGCAAGGAGAAGGATTAACCCTTTTTGAGACCCAATCTGACATTTTTTGTTGTTGATGCTTTAGACGTAATGATGCCCACTGTGAAACTGATTTTGATAATAGGTGCAAAACTGTAGTTGCACTCACCTATGTTTATCATTCTCTGTCTAAAAAGGGTGCTTTTTCTAACATTTCCTTTTTACCCAAAATGCACTGATATGGTACCTCTGGCCTCTTAATAATGAACAGGTCTATATCTGTTTTGAAAACCTTTTCAAAATCTGAAAGTATGCCAAAGTCCTTTTATACTTTATGAATCTGTATACTAGCTGTAGTACCTCTTGGAGAACTGGGCTCATATTTTCTTTGTCAACCTTATGAAAGTAAACTGAAAGACATCTTCTTAGGAGTAAGAGGGTCAGTGTCCTTTGAACTATAATCACTATTATGTCCTTTCACCTGTGCAATGACTCATCTTATCACCACTGTTCAAAATTTATTTTGTTGGAGCTGTGGACTGTCTTTTGTCAAAAACTTGTTAAGAGATAAGTCTGACCCATTGGATTGCAGTGGTACCCCTGCTTTCCTTTTGGTCTCTTACCATGCTTCTCTGATCAAACAGATCTTGAAATCAATTAATGCCCTGGCCATCTGCTTATGAATGAAGGAGGCCTTTCACTTGGCAAAGTGTCTGATGCTCTTTAACCTCTATCTTTAATGAAATGTATAAAGTTTGATGAATATGTTTTGACAAGGGCTTCTTACACATGATGGCAAGCAAACAAACTTGAAAACATTAATGCCTTTACCTCTGCCTGCGACCATTACTTTGCTTCAGAAAATCTGTGTCGCTGTCTTACTGTTCATTAAAACAAATCTTTCTTACAGTCAGTTTGCAATTCTTCAAGTCAAACTTTGGCCATTGCCCTCTGCTTATGGATGAAGGAGGCGCCTTAACCCTCTGCTTATAAATGAAAGAGGTTCTTAGCCAGGACTTATTCAACAGCTTCTTGACAGTGTTGTTTTTCTTCTGATGTCCTTTCAGACTGTGAATGAGGTTGCAAGAGTTTGATGAATAACTCTTTGCCCTGCAGATGCATCTCAGGCTTATGATCACATTGAGAAGTAGCTTTCTTCTTATGTGGAGCCAAGAATTGTCTTCTGAGATGCTGATATGTTTTTATTCTTGAAAGATCCATAAAACATTGTCAAACACCTAAAATCAGCTTAATAATATGGTCTGTGTATTGCTGAGACTTAAGGGTATATAAGTGGCGCGACTTAGGGCTGTGACTAACTTCATTAGCAGAGTGGGAGGTCTGTTGTGACTGGTCTATAGTAGATGGAGGTTTTTTGGCTCTTTGATGGTTGCCAAGGGTGAAATGCCTTAAAGCGCCACTTCCTAACTTAGGGGGGTTTTTGAATATATTTGGATTGTCTTTTTAGGGCTGATGGGCAGACTAGTATGGCTGAGGCTAGGTAGGATTTGATAATGGGGTTTCATCTTGTCGTGGGTGGACTGAAAAGTAGGAGGGTGAAAAACTTTTATGGGTGTTTTCCCATCTGGAAAATATGACAAATTTTTGGATCAGCTGCTAGAAAACTTGGCTATGAGAACTAGTCATCACTAACAAGTAAAAAATACTGATGACTAAGAGTGGCTCCATTTGGGGAGGGCAGCTCCTTTTCGGGAGGTGTCCAGAATTTCAGATCTCTGGCTTATGAAGACCAATGCCTTACCCATTGGCGCAAAAGTTCACCCTTCTTTGATGCTACTTCTGAAAAGTGACAGCATGATTAGCATCAAAAATATTTCTACCTACCCCACTATCTTTCCTAACATTTTTTTCTTTTTCTTTCTGGCGCATTTGGACTAGCAGCCTTTTGACAATGTATATTTTTTCTTTTTGCAAAATGAACCTATCTAATTCTACACTTATATCTGCCGAGATTTTAGATTAAACTGATGAACTCCTTCATTACTCTACCTACGCTAGATCAACTATCAAGATTAAGCTGTTTGATAGGATTTTGTTCTCTAATCTAAAACACAAAATTTAAAAGATGATCAAATCAGGATTAGACAGTCTGATTTGTCATGCATTTGCGGCATAAAAGACAAGCTGCACACAAATATTATTTTTCATAAAATGGAAACTAGGAAAACAGGGCTAAGATGCACAATTTGTTTTTCATCCCCGCTTCCCTCTTTGGTTCTGTTTTGGGCGTGTGGAACCAGTATCTTTTCCTAATCTACTCTCTTTGATAAGTCAAGCTTACATAATTTTGACCATCTTTTTCACTCACTAACTTATCAGCAACTAAATTTAAACATGTTCAGCTATGATTAGGCTAGATAGTTGAACAAGACATTGAAGTACTAGTAGCGGCATTTAGACTTGATCGCTTTCCGAAGGACTACTTTTTGGAACATGGGGCTTTACCATTACTTTTTTAGAAACTGCCCTCTTTTTCTACTTTTTACTGTTTTTTGTATTTTCTGCTTTTTCACTTTTTCTTCAGACAATCTAAAACTGGAAAGATTCCCACAAGGCTGAGCTTTAACTATCTACCTATCCTAGCCTAAACTATACACATCATACACATTTGGTGAACTCTTCTTTCTAATGTAACCAGTCAAGTAGATGATTACATGGGTGATTCTGGTTTAGTTCTTTCATGATGTAGAAATAAAGAAAAGGCCACTCCCATTTGGTTTGTTTCTGGACAATAGTGCTCAAGTTTTTCCTCATTCTTGGCAGCAACTTGTTCATGATAGAACCCACTACTCCCTCAGATTTCTCAAGGAAAACAACAAATGGATCCTGGAATAATACCTGATCTAGAGGATTTAAGATATAGGCTTCATTCAGGACTACTCTTTCTTCCACTTGGCTATATCTAGAACCCTCCTGGTAAGGCAACTCTTCCCCTTGCTCATGATCACTTGAACTGTCAGGCTCATCATATATTGCAGTGTAGTTTCCTTTCCAAGCTGATGTGTTTTGATAGGGCGGGCTGAAAACTGTGTGAAGGTCATCAGGTTGATGAGCAGGGATACACTTTGACAGTAAATTACCTTGAAAGGATAGTGTGACCACTCTCATGTGTTTATCAATATCTACTTCTTCACCTGCAATTTGTACCTCAATGGAACTTGGTGACTGCAAGTCTGGATTTAAGGAAGATTCCCTGTTCAAAGTGATTTCCTCAACCATTTCAGGAAAAGGCTTCTCATTTACAATATGCTCGAGAATTTCATTATCCTCCTCAACCTCATCATCAAAGCTGAAAAATAGTTGATTTCCAATTATGTGAATGTCATATTTGACGGACTGAAGTGAAGTAGAGCAAAGAGTCCAAGACTCTTTACTTACTTCTGAACTCTCAAGGCTCTTCTCATCAGTGTCATAGGTGACCTGTAATGGCTGCTCACTTTTCTCAAGTTTATGAAACTGAGCTTCCTCCCGAAAATCAAAAACTGAGTTTTCTGCAAAGTTAGCTTCTGTTTGGAAATCATAATCATCAACATATTGATCAAACATTGGAGAATCATTAACATAAGTAATGTCACCAGCCATGTACATTGGACAATCAGATTGCTTTTCTTCAACTTGATTTACAAATCTATTTTCTGATTTATGATATACAGGATTTACAGGAGAAAGATCAGCGAAGTTTTGGTTATATGAAGTTTTAGAGGCTTTCTACATGTTTATAATTTGATCTATTTCCTGTTCAGTTAAAGGAGAAAGTACTTTCTGTTTTCTTTGGATGGGGCAACAATTTCTTTCCATTTTTTGTGGAAGTTGATCTTGTGGTTGAATGTCCTCTTGTATTTTACAGGGAAGGGCAGATGGACTGTTATTTGCTTCAACCTTTTCAAATATTTCTTGTGGATCCTCTCTCATTTTTTGATGGGCTTCATCTAGGATCAACTCTTCTTGGTCATCTTGATGGTTAGCTTGGGTAAGGAAATTATGGACCTCCTCTAAAAAATCCTCAGGATGCCAATTTCCTAAGTTTTCTTCAATGCTTACAAGGTGTTGTATGAGGTTTTCAAAGTGATCACAACAATTTTCAGCCAATGATAGAGATGGACAATGTCCTATATAGCGTTTACAAAATACTTTGTGGAAATCCTTCAAAGAAAACAAGGTGCGAGGCTCTAGGTTTTCATAACATTCTCTTGCCTCTTCTTCTAATGTACCCATGAACATTTTCATGAGGCAGTCCTCATGCCATTCAACCTTTAACTTCCATACATGTATATGAAATTTGATGAGGTGTAAAAATGGGTCGTCAATATTTTAATTTCGAAAGACAGGTAGTTTTGCGAACCAATTTACATCTATAGGCATTTTGTGTGGGAAACCAGGGATATGTTCTCTGCTCATCGGAGCATATCTCCTATGTGTCCTCAGGTGGAGGAATTGAACCATGCTGTCCTCCATCACAATGATTGGGATTACTTAATGCATTCCTAGGAGACTTTATAAGGACTAATGGGGAAAAAGGCCTACTAGAGGCTAGTGGAGTCGCCAGGTGGAACTTGATTGTTTTGAAAAGATGTAGCTATGGTCCACCACCAGTAACTAAGGAAAAAGCCAAACTGGGAATTGTTTTGGGGTTTTTCTGAGTTTTATGTGCAGTCTATGGTTTATTTAAAAGTATTCTAAACTCGTTTCATCACTTTGCTAAGGTGGCGAGAACAAAAAGAGTTTACTCTAAATGATCTTATGGACTGCTTGCTTGTTTAAGTATCTAAAGGACTAAAGAGTCTATAAGAGTTTGCTAGACTGTCATGTACTCAGTGTCCCACCATCTCCCGCTATGTTAGTGAGCGATGGGATAGGTTGAACGGATAGTAACCTAGAGTTCGGTAAAATAGTAAGGCCTACTGGAGGCTAGTGGAGTCGCCAGGTGGAACTTGGTTGTTTTGAGATGTATGGGTATGGTCCACCACCAATATTGACAAAAACCAATCTAAGGGAGTGTTTTGGGGTTTTTTGAGTTTTATGTGCCTACGAGGTTTGGAAGAGTTTCCTATGACTGACTCATCATTTCGCTAAGATGGTGAAGGAGCTATTTTCTACTCTTCGGACAACACTTTAAGTTTTCTAAGTTTGAATGAGACTTCGAGAGTTACTAAGGATTACTTAGATTGTCACTAACTCAGGGTCCCACCGTGATCGCCATTATGTTAGTGAGCGGTGGGATAAGTCAATTAGATAGTATTCTTAAGGTTGCTGAAAATTTTAGGGAAACTAAGTTGTTTATCACTCAGAGTCCCACCGTGATCGCCATTATGTTAGTGAGCGGTGGGATAAGTCAATCGGTAGGTATGCTTAGTTCAAAAAGGGGCTTTCCGAGAGTTTTGCAAGATATTCAGATTAAAATGAACTCAGAAAATTCCCACCGTGATCGCCATTATGTTAGGTTCCCGCATTTGGGCCGATTTTGGCAAGCCAAATGATGGTAACATCAAACCAAGTTTTGAGCTCATGACCCAGTCGAGACCTGGTAGGAGGTCTTCTATATGTGTAAGGGATATCTGTGTGTTTGCTTATTGTGTTGTGATTTTAGGCTAGTTATGGAGTAAGTTTTTTTGGTTTTTTAAGTTGTGAGGGATGAAACCGATCAAAGATATAAAATAGGTAACAAGATGTTAGATTAACTGGGCTATGGGGTCAAAAGGTCAAGAAAGCTATTTAGATGACGATACAAGGTTGTTGAAGGGCTGATTTGATTCAAGGTAGAAAGGATCTTTGGGAAAAATGGAGTAAATGGACATCAAGTTTGTGAACGACAAAGGATTTCAAGCATAACCAGTTTAATAGCAGACATAAACATGGTAGGGCAAAACATTAATCATGCAAAATGTAACTATAAGCTAATCAATACATATAAATAAACATTCAAGCCATGCATATAAGTATACGACCCTCTAAATTTGGGAAATGGCTTTCAGACTTTGGGGAAAACACTTAAGGAAGACAAACAACTCAAAACACTATGCCGGAACCCCTAAACACAGTGCTTCAATTTATTGGGCACTTTGAACAACAATATTTGCATAGTTTTAGGCAAAGGGCTAGATCGAAACTAGGCCTCCTTGGTTCAAACAAAATGATAATCTAATCAGTCAAAGAGAAATTTCATGGATGGAACTAGAGCTAGCCATAGGTAAGCAGGGCGTACCGTAAGTCCTTCTTAGCATGTATAAAACCATGAATGAAACAAGCAACAATATCCTAAATATTTAAAGAGCAGTCAAGAATTCTTTAATGTTATTTAGGAAGAAGAAAACAAAGAAGCTATGAAGAAACAAGAAATTTGAGGTGCCTCCATGGGCATGTCTCAAATTTGTTCTCTACTGATCTATAGCAAGCAAGAAACATTATTCATGAATGAAAACTAGAAGACAACAACAAAGCAAGAGATACTATACCATTCTACCAAGTCATGGAATCCATCAACAATCCTTCATCATTCATCCAAGAACATCCAAGAGGCAATCCAAAAGCATAACACAAGTATTTTCTTCCAAAGCTCATATTACCATATATTGCTTCTCTTCTCAATTTCAGCCTTGTTTTACAATGAAATCCTTTGGAATATATAGGCTCAAGTGAGGAAAACCTCATGGTTCAACTTGCCATCCAATTGGCCTAATCAAAATATCTAATCTTTCCCTTGAGGCTTTGCAAAGCCCAAGGCACAAAAATATCTCATAAAATATCTAAAAAATTCTAAAAATGGGAAATATATTGACTTTTCATCATTTATCATGTGCAAAAATAGCTAAACACACATTTGGAAAAAGCAGATTTTAGAGGTTCAGAAATTACAAAAATATTCAAAATTTGTATCAGCAAAAGGTCCCCTGACTTTCCGGAAACATTTGGCAGCCTTCCCGATGTCAAAATGAGGCTCATGATAGCTTGTTGGAAATATTTGAGTGTCTAATTTTCAGAACAATTGAAATTTTTTCAATCTGATGCCTGGAAGTCCTCAAAAATTGAACTTGTGTGTAAAAAGCCAGAAAATTACAGTGTGTTGATAGACCGGGCAGAGTGTGCAAAAAGCGAGCATTTTTCGCCATTTCGGGGGAGAAAATAATCTCCAAATGTTATGAAAATCGCTGAGGGTGTGCTCATAAAATTATGGCATCCAATGATACCATTCTCCTCCCCTTATGAATCCCCAAAATGAAATGGTGAATTTCATGAGTTTTGACCAAAAACTCGAAAATGCCAAAAAACCAAAAATTGTCAAAAAGTGCCCAAAATTGGGGTGCATGACCCTCAAGGGTCCTCGGTAACATGCTCCAAAACTGAAGCCAAAATGTCAAGTGATGATGTGTCCTTCTTCTTTTTCCGTGTCGGGCGCTTCCTTTTTGCTTCCTTTAGTTTCTCTTGAGTGGCCTTTAACTTGCGTCGGGCAAACTGATTTAGCTTCTGATAATGTTTTGTCATATTCCTTTGTAGCTCTAAGTCCCTATTTGCCTTCTCAAGCTTTATCTCCAAATTTTTATTGGCTCTTTCTAGCCATGTCTCCTTATTTCTTTCAATCTCTTGCTCAAGTAGTGTAGTGAGGGGAGTGGATTGAAGAAGGGCTTGTTCCTCTTCCTTTTGTTTTTCAAGGGCTCTTTTAAGCCTTATGGTTCTAGGCTTCTTTCGCCTAGGCTGGTCCTTTTATTTATCCTCATCAAAATCACCTATGAGCTCCTCTATTCTTGCTTGTGCTTTGGCAGCCTCATTCTTGTATTTAATTGCTCGTGTCTCATAAACAGCCATATGGACACTCATTTGCCTATTTTGGATCTCCAAGAAATGATTGAAGTTCTTTGCCCGATGAAGGTCATTCTCCAATGCACCAATTTGGCCCTCTCTATGGATTAGAAGGTTTTCTAGAATCCGGGCCTCATTATCACTGTCGCCACTTTGGATTGGGATGACATCCAATGCTCCTCCATGCTCATGTCCTTCTCCTACTTTTCCCTTTCCTTTGCCTTGAAAAGCTATCCTTGCACTCTTCCTTCTAGGCAAGTCAATGATAGGTTTCTTTGGTGACTTTCTTTTGCTCTGGAGAGTTCTTGTCACTTTTGGAGTAACAACCTTGGGAAATTTCTTTATTGATGTCTTGGGCTTAGTATTTTCAGGAGAGGAAGGCATAATTGCTTTGCCTTTGTCATCTTGTTTTTCACCTTCTTGAAATTGCCTTTCCTCTTGAAGTTGTTGTGCATCTTGAGGAGGCAGTAGTGTATCATGAGGGGACTATTGTTTGTCATGAGGAGACTGCTGCTGCCCCTCAACATCATGCTGCTCAACCTACTGCTCCTATTCATTTTTTGGTTCAACCTGCTGCCCTTGATCATCAAGATCATGCTGCTGTTGTGTTTCAACTTCATGCTCACATTGTGGCTCAAGCTGTTGCTCACTAGCATCACCGTCAAGCTATTGTCTTCCATTACTTTCTTCCTGTTGTTCCTCACATTTCTCTTCATGTTTGTGTCCCTCCTCTTCTTGCTGTCCACTTCCCTCTCCTCCTCCATGCTCTCTTGACTGTTCTGTAGTGAATCTGAGCCTTCTAGGAGTAGGCCTACTAGAGGAAGGTGAGGTGCGGTGAGTAGACGATGTGGGGGATGTATGGACCGGAGGGACAGTGGAGAAATCTGGGTGACTAATGAAATCATCCCAAGAAACCTCTTTCTTCTCTAGCTGATGAAGGATGATGATTTTAATTAGAGAATGATGGAAAAGAGAAGCTACTTGCTGTGATGGAGGCTTCTTCTGGACTAAGGAGGCCATTTTCTCGATGCTTTTGTACAAGAAGTAAGGGAGATTGAGCTTCTTGGTTCTACTGAAGTGCATCAACAGTCGGATGTGGTATGCATAAACTCAGGAGAATCTCCCTTCACAGGTGAAATATTTCATTATGATCTTCATAAGAGGAGCATAGTTGGAAAGAAGATGAGAGAAAGGAAAAATAGCAGTGCATGCTTCTCTGTGCTCGGGCTTGATGAAGGGCTTGTACTCATCTAAGCCTAGATAGGCTTGCTTGAACCATTTCTCGCCAATGTATGGGATTTTAGTGGATTTGGATACAGACCTCGGAGAGAACTTGAAATCAAGGCCTACCACTTGGATATGTTTGCCTTTGAACCTCAAGGCACACAAGTGTGTTAGGGGCTAGAAACTTTTGACTTCTTGCACCCTCTAGAAAAAATCCAAACAACCCACCTCATGAAAATTGAAAAGGATAGATGGGTGTGCATTGACTTCTTCAATATATATTTTCTCATATCTCTTGTGTAAAGAACTTCTGCTATCTTGCCTGGGCGGCATATTGACTTGGATGTGCTCCAGAAACACCACACTATCTCAAAGTTTGTGAAAAATGTTCTTCTAACCAACTCTGTCCCAGCCTGTCAACTCACTGTTTCAACAAGGCAACAATGATCTTGGATGTTGCTTAAAATGTCCCTTTTTGATACAAGACCTCTGTTTCTTCAAAATGTGGCTTTCCCAACCTTTGATATGCAATCTAACAAGCAGACCTTTTAAGAAAAACACAGTGAAATGAAGATAGATAGTCAAAGTGATTTGATGTGTGTTGTGATAAGATCACCCTGCCCTTTGAAGTTTTGAGGCCAAAAATATATTCTTGTGTCTTTGATCAAGGTAAAAATCACAAACTTCTTAATTTTAGAATTTTTCCCTCTTCTTGGTATGCAACTCAACCAACCAAGTCCACACTATATACACAGTCAACCAGATTATGTATACACATAGTCAAAATTTATTGTCCATAGGACAAAGGTGGCAGAGCTTTGAAATGCTTCTGAGGTTCTAACAGAGTTTTGAAATGTTTCTAAGGTGGTAGCAAAGGTATTGCAGTAGTCAAATGCCAATAAAATTCTTTTTGACCAGAGCACTACCCTCCTTGTATACAACTCACCAAATATATAATGATATGAGCCCAGACAATTCAACAAGTATCAACACACAGTCCAAGTTTTACTGTTTAATAAGTGATAGAGTTTATTTTGCTTTTGATTTGTCATATAAAATATTGTAGCACTCAACCATATAGACTCCCCTTCAACAAAACTCTTCCCTCTTTAAATTCTACAGTTCTTTGCACCAATTTGATCCACACACCTTCCAAATGTACATTGAATCTTTCTTACAGTTTCAAACTAACCACATGGCTGACAGATTCAACCTTGTTTCGTCGCAGTTTTGAGGGTATTTGCAATGGTTATTCATGCTAATGAAAATTCCACCTTTTGTTTTTTTACTTCTAGCCTTATTATCACAACAAAACTCGTTTTCACATATAATTCAAACTGTGGTTGTCGACCCATTCACATCACCTAGCAAACTTGAAAAACTGAGGGAAACTTATAACAATACCTCTACAAATCGATGAAAGACCTTTTGAAAATCTTGAGCAACCTTTACAAATGATTTGGAGGCGTTAGAAGCATCACAATTGTGCGCGACACTTTTGTAGTAAAAAACGTCGTGCAAACTTTTGTTGTCGGGTCACTGTCGGGCCCTTGTGACCCACGGCTACAGGAGTGTCGTGCGCTCGCACAAGAGCGTTGCGTGCCTTCGTTCAACTTTGGAAATTATGCGCACAGGAGTGCCGCGCAGTTGCACAAGAGCGTCGTGCGGTTTAAACACTTGTAAAACACTGAAAACTGGTTTGAAAACTCGTCTCTCTGACCTTGTGAACTTCAAAGGAATGTTTTCTCGTGATTTGGAGCTTGTAAAGTGAAAATGAAACGATCCTTTATGTCTTTGAAATGCAACAAGTCGAAAACCCTTGATTTTGGTCTTAAGAGAGTTTATAAAACTTTTGTTTTTTAAACCACGGCCTTGTACATTTGAAATGAAACAAAACGAGTTTCGAACGTGTGGTGTAAGGCCCACACTTTGAAACTATTGGTGGAAAGGTCTGTGTTTTTATTTGAACAGTGGCGAGGGTTGTAAATTTTTTCCAAAGGCCACTATATCCACTGTATTTGACATAATTGAAACAGGACTTATGCCACTGAAGACACCTTTAATGGTGTTATTTTCAACATGTAACAGCTGCTCAACACTAAACAGATGAGTTTGTGAAACACCTTAGCCCTTTTGCAAGGAGAAGGATTAACCCTTTTTGAGACCCAATCTGACATTTTTTGTTGTTGATGCTTTAGATGTAATGATGCCCACTGTGAAACTGATTTTTGATAATAGGTGAAAAACTGCAGTTGCACTCACCTATGTTTATCATTCTCTATCTAAAAAGGGCACTTTTTCTAACATTTCCTTTTTACTCAAAATGCACTGATATGGTACCTTCGGCCTTTTAATAAAGAGCAGGCCTACAGTTGTTTTAACCTCCTCTTCATAATCTGAAAGTATTTCAAAACCCCCTTTTTGCATATTATGAACAATTGTTTTTAGTTATAATGCCTCTTGAGGAGATAAGACCAGATTTTCTTTTGTCAATCATGATAAGCCTATTTGAAAGACACCTTTTTATGAGTGGAGCAGACCAGTAATTTGAAATATAATCACTATTATGTCCTTTCACCTGTGCAATGACTCATCTTATCACCACTGTTCAAAATTTATTTTGTTGGAGCTGTGGACTATCTTTTTTCAAAACCTTGTTAAGATATAAGTTTGACCCATTGGATTGCAGTGGTACCCCTGCTTTCCTTTTGGTCTCTTACCATGCTTCTCTAATCAAACAGATCTTGAAATCAATTAATGCCCTAGCCATCTGCTTATGAATGAAGGAGGCCTTTCACTTGGCAAAGTGTCTGATGCTCTTTAACCTATGTCTTTAATGAAATGTAGAAAGTTTGATGAATATGTTTTGACAAGGGATTCTTACACATGATGTCAAGAAAACAAACTTGAAAACATTAATGCCTTTACCTCTACCTGTGACCATTACTTTGCTTCAGAAAATATGTGTCGCTGTCTTACTGTTCATTAAAACAAATCTGTCTTACAGTCGGTTTGCAATTCTTCAAGTCAAACTTTGGCCATCGCCCTCTACTTATGGATGAAGGAGGTGCCTTAACCCTCTGCTTATAGATGAAGGATGTTCTTAGCCAGGACTTATTCAATAGCTTCTTGACAGTGTTGCTCTTCTTCTGCTGTCTTTTCAAACAGTGAATGAGGTTGCAAGAGTTTGATGAATAACTCTTTGCCCTGTAGATGCATCTCAGGCTTATGATCACATTGAGAAGTAGCTTTCTTCTTATGTGGAGCCAAGAATTGTCTTCTGAGATGCTGATATGTTTTTATTCTTTGAAATATCCATAAAACACTGTAAAACACTTAAAATCAGCTTAAGAATATGGTCTGTGTATCGCTGAGACTTAAGGGCGTATAAGTGGCACGACTTAGGGATGTGACTGACTTCATTAGTAGAGTGGGAGGTCTGTTATGACTGGCCTATAGCAGATGGAGGTTTTTTGGCTTTTTGATGGTTGCCAAGGGTGAAATGCCTTAAAGTGCCACTTCCTAACTTAGGGAATGGTTTTTTGAATAGATTTGGATTGTCTCTTTGGAGCTAGTGGGCAGACTAGTATGACCGAGGCTAGGTAGGATTTGATGATGGGGTTTCATCTCGTCATGGGCAGACTAAAAAGGTAGGAGAGCAAAAATTTTTATGGGTTTTTTCCCAATTGGAAAATATGACAAATTTTTGGATCAGCTGCTAGAGAACATGGCTGTGAGAACTAGTCATCACTAACAAGTAAAAAATACTGATGACTAACAATGGCTCCATTTGAGGAGGGCAAATCCTTTTCAAGAGGTGTCCAGAATTTTAGATCTTTGGCTTATGAGGACTAGTGCCTTACCCATTGGGGAAAATTTCATCCTTATTTGATGCTGCTTCTGAAAAATGACAGCATGATTAGCATCAATGATATTTCTACCTACCCCACTATCTTTCCTAACATTTTTTCTTCCTTTTGGCGCATTTGAACTAGCAGCCTTTTGAATATATATTTTTCTTTTTACAAAATGAACCTATCTAATTCTACACTTATATCTGTCGGGAGTTCATATTAAACTGATGAACTCCTTCATTACTCTACCTATGCTAGATCAACTGTCAAGATTAAGCTGTTTGACAGGATTTTGTTCTCTAATATAAAACATGAAATTTAAAAGATGATCAAATCAGGATTAGACAGTCTAATTTGTCATGTATTTGCGGCATGAAAGACAAAGTGCACAAAAATATTATTTTTAAAGAAGGAAATCTAGAAAAACGGGGCTAAGATGTATAATGTGTTTTTCATCCCTCGCTTCTCTCTTTGGTTCTGTTTTAGGCATGTGGAACCAGTATCTTTTCCTAATCTACTCTCTGTGATAAGTCAATCTTACACAATGTTGACCATCTTTTTCACTCACTAACTTATCAGCAAATAAATTTAAGCATGCTTATCTATGATTAGGCTAGATAGCTGAACAAGGCATTTGAGTACTAGTAGCGGCATTTGTACTTGCACACTTTCCAAAAGACTATTTTTGGAACATGGGGCCTTTTTCTATTTTTCAACCACCCTCTTTTCTATCTTTTATTGTTTTTGACTTTTCTGTTTATCTATTTTTTCAAACAACGGTATATACAATGAATGAAAGTGTTCCAAACTCAAAAATCTTGGAAATGACGAAATTTAAGCATCTTATCCTCGTAAGGATCTCCTATCATTCTTGGCCCACTCAACTCCTGAAAAGAGAAATTTGGAAAGTTTTCTCTTTCTAACATGACATAAGGATTCATGCAAGAATCCTTAAACAAACCAGTATCTTCGCTCTGCACCTCTTTGTATACCTGATTCCCACTCCTTTCCTTACTGTGCATCTTCCTTAAGTAATGCCTATACTCTTGGTCATTCTTGAAATAGATAATGACATCATCAAGGTATGCAAAAATGAAGAAATTCAGGACTGGAAATATGGCTTGCATGAGCAAATTTTTAATATTCAATGGTTTTGCAATTCTAAATCTGAAACTAGCACTATTTCCATCATATTGAAAAAAGTCTTTAGGCTGTCTACTTTGCAAGGGAATCTTTGGACTATAACCTGAAATATCATCTTGCAAAAACATATGATTAAAAGAACTTTTCATTGGTATATCCTATTCTGGAGTAAGGAGAATAAAATTTCTATTATAGGGATGTGCACTAGTTTTTCTAAAATCAAAACAGACCCTATGACCAACTATTTTATCTCTGATTATTACTGATTGGTTCAGATTTTCATATTTCCTTTTATCGAAGTTTTTTCTTGAAGGTGTGGAAATGGCATAGTGTTTTCCATTGTTTGAAATGGTACTCTATATGAGATTGCTGATTCTAGCATTTCTGAGTTTCTGGTGAAAAGACAGAATATGAGCCAACTCAATTAACTCCGGTATGTTTGGGCTGCAGCTATCATCTTTGCTCATAAGAAACTTATCAGGCATTTTTTCTGAATTTTGAGTTGCTAGTGCCACAGTCAAAGTTTTAGTTGTAGTGGAAGAGTTATGTGATGGTAATTCTTTGAGGTAAGGCGGAAACATTAAACTTTCCTGCTCCTGAGTTCCAAACAGTTTCGTGATATGTAGGTCTTCGAAAGCCTTTACTTTAAAGAAGTTCCCAAAGGTTACCGTTGATGTTTGACTGAGGTTTGAGAAATTCACTTGATAGTACATAAGGGTTTGTGCTTCTTGCTCTATTCTTATTTCAGAAGGAGCATACTTACTTCCCTCAAGACATAGATGTTTATGATCGTGGTAGTTTTCAGTATATAGTTCATCATAGAGAACTAGGGGCAACTGATGTGGTGAGTTTGAGTATGTTTCAGTTTCTTCTGAATTTTTTTCCGTGCCCTCATCAATATGTAGAATGAAAGAGTTCAGGTCGGAATGTAAGGAATACATTGGAATGTTGTCTGGCCTCTCTTGACTACTGATCATGTATTTCATGTGTGACTCTCCGTATAGTATTCTTGTTTGGTAAAACATAGGAATAGTGGAAAAGGACATATCCAGTTGAATGTTTCCTTGGAGTTTGGCTCCCCAAGATCTGGATAGAAGCATCCCATACTTGGGAGGGATTTCTGCCACTACTATATCCATGATTAGATGTTTCAAAGGTATTTGGGCTAGACTAAAGAAAAGGTCTTTGATCAAACCCAGGCATTTGACTCTACTCGAATCGAATGAAAACAAGTCTTTGTATGGTCTTCTAATTTCCAAGCCTAGTCTTTCCATTACAACCTTTGGCATAAGAGTATGCGAGGTGCCGAAGTCTAACATGGCATTGTGAAGGATTTGGTCTTGGATGTTTAGGCTAATGTAAAATGGAAGAGTAGCTCCCTCTTGGAATTTCCCCTCTATTTTCGGACCAAATAACACTTCAGGAGTGTCATCAGCTAGATTAAGAGTGTTCGCATCATTCCCTAGATTTAGGGCTTTCAACACTTGGGATTTATAGGAGCTTTATGCGATGAGCTCAGTAAGAGGCATAGTGATCTTGATCTTGGCAATTTCGCCCTCAAAGCTAAAAGGCAGCTGAATTTTGGATATGTTTGTTTCAGCTTTTTCAGCCACGACCTTCTCTATGTTTTGGGTTTGTTGGCTTTGTTTCGGGATTTTTTTTGCCACGGTCATTTCAGGAAATTTTGTAGAAGTACTAGGAGCATTTGAGTCAGGACTAGTTTCGGTAACTCTGGCTTTGTTTTCGTCATTCTTCTCGACCGTGATTTTGTTACTGTTTACTGCTTTCCTAAGGATAGTATTAGGGGTTTTAGTAGCATCTGAGTTAACTTTCTTAGAAATATCTTGATTTATTTTTCTTATAAGGTCATACTACCGGTGAGCTTCTATTATGGCATTCTGAAAATCTATAGCAGGGTTGTCAGGATCTTCATAGTTGGCCTCATCCTGATTTGGAAAGAAGAATGCTTGTTCTTCTTCTGTGAGGTACACCTCACTCTCATTATCAGACCCTATGAGGTTCAAATGATTTTCATCAATGGGTTCTGCATCCCTATCATCCTCTTCCACATAATTTTCATTAAATGGTGGCCTAATTTGTTGGTCATTTTCCCTTGGTCTGTTTTGAGGTTGCTCCCTTCTAAAATTTTGGTTACGGTTTCTATTTGGGGGAGGTGGCTGGTTGTCCCTAAGAGGAGCCTTTTCATTTATCCTTTCCCACATTTTGGCCATGGTCTTGACTAAGTCATCTATTCTAGGATCTAGGGAAGGAGATGAAGTGGAGACCTCATCTCTATATGTGACTTTTCTTTCTGATCTAGTCCTAGCTCTTTTTTCTACTAAGTTAGCATTTGCTTTTATGGCTATTTGTTGCATTTTTTCTAAGGTAGGGGGATCCTTATCTCTCAGATGATATGTCATGTCTGGATCAAAACCCTCGGGGAATTTTGCTAAGGCTAAACCAAGTGGGGGTTTGAAGTGAGGTGGGAGGGAATTATACACACTGTTGAACCTAGTGTAGTAAGCATGGACACTTTCCCCATTTTCCCATTTTAGGTTGTTATATTCTGACAGGATTTGAATAGGGTTCTTTCGGACTTCCCACCTGTTTCTGAAGAATTGACATAGTTCTGGGATGTTGTGGATGTTTTTTGGAGGCAAGCTTTTGAACCATGTTTTTGGTTCCCCACCCAGGCTTTGGGCGAATATTCTCATTCTGACAGTCTCGTCTTGTACTTCTAGGTATTCAAAAGCATCGTTAAACTTACTTATATGCTGTTGAGCTGTGGCAGTGTCTTCTCCTGTAAAGTGTGGGATTTCGTCTTGATATTTATTTGGGAGAGGAGTCAAAGGTAATGGCAACACCAAAGGTGCGTACCAGGCTGCCATGACGGCAGCTAATGGATGATGTACAGGATGAGGGCTTGTGGGATGGGTTGAGGTGGTTTGAACAGTAGTGGTTCAGATAGGTGTGGCGGATGTACTTGGACTAATGACCTGGTTTTGAGCAGATCTGGGATGGTATGAGCCAAAGTGATGGAGAAGCTGAAATTCGGGGGGGGTGTGGAAGGTGAGGTTTCTCTACTAGGACTCTGTGGCGGGTCTAGGGATTCAAGATCGTCAAATTTTATCTTACTATGTGACTTGCTTCTGAAAAGAGTTCTTGCTGATTCTTAATCAAAAGAGGAATCTAGAAAAGTAGTAAGATGTTCAGGTACTGATCTTGTTTTACGGATGGACCTATCGGTAGCTAGATTTTCAGTTTCGAAAACTTGCCGCAGAATCTTCTCTGGGTTATCTACTATGATAGGAGGATTTGGGTCTGGGTGAGATCTGGTATAGATTTTTTGTGAAGCCAGATTTCGAGTCTAGAGTTTAGAGAGGGTGGTATTTGTGAATGTTTCAGATGGATGGCCTCTCTAAGTTTATACTAAAGTGAAGGATGGTCAAAACCAAAAGAGATGGATTAGTGGAGTCGCCAGGTGGAACTTGGTTGTTTTTGTGAAGATATAGCTATGGTATACCACCAGTAACTAATGTTTTTAAGGTTTTTCTGATTTTATCTGCAGCCTATGGTTTGTTAAAGTATTCTAAACTTGTTTCGACACTTTGCTAGGATGGTGATAACAAAAAGAATTTACTCTAAATGATCTTATGGACTGCTTGCTTGTTTAAGTATCTAAAGGACTAAAAAGTCTATAAGAGTTTGCTAGATTGTTATGTACTCAGTGTCCTACCATCTCCCGCTATGTTAGTGAGCGATGGGTTAGGTTGATCGGATAGTAACCTAGAGTTCGGTAAAATAGTAAGGCCTACTGGAGGCTAGTGGAGTCGCCAGGTGGATTTCTAGTTGTTTTGAGGTATGTGTGTATGGTCCACCACCAGTACTGACAAAGACCAATCTAAAGGAGTTTTTTGGGGTTTTTTGAGTTTTATGTAGTCCTGAGGTTTGGAAGAGTTTCCTATAACTGACTCATCATTTTTCTAGGATGGTGAGACAACCAAATTCTACTCTTCTAAGTTTGACTAAGATTTTGAGAGTTCCTAAGGGATACCTAGGATGTTTTGACTCAAAATCCCACCGTGATCGCCATTATGTTAGTGAGTAGTGGGATAAGTGAATCAGATAGTATTCTTAAGGTCTCTTAAGGTCTAGGGAATCTAAGTTTTTTTAATACTCAGAGTCCCACCGTGATCGTCATTATGTTAGGTTGGCGATGAGGTGGCTCAATTAGATAGTAGCCTAGATTTTAGTGAAGTAGTAAGGCCTACTGGAGGCTTGTGGAGTCGCTAGGTGGATTTTTAGTTGTTTTGAGGTATATGTGTATGGTCCACCACTAGTACTGACAAAAACCAATCTAAAGGTGTTTTTTGTGGTTTTTTCTGAGTTTTATGTGCAGCCTAGGATGTAAGAGTGTTATAAACCTGATTCATCACTTTGATAAGATGGTGAAACAAAGAGTTTAATCTGAATGATTCTAAATACTGATGGTATAAGTTTAATGTTTAAGGACTAAAGAGTCTATAAGAGTTTGCTAGACTATCATGTACTCCGTAGGTCCCACCGTGATCGCCATTATGTTAGGTTCTCGTGATTTGGCTAATTGGCAAGCCAAATGACAGTGTAACATCCAACCAAGCTTTGGAGCCCAAGGACCTAGCCTTCCTGGACTCAGAGAGGGCTCTCTCTATATGTGTAAGGTATATCTGTGTGTTTTCTTATTATGTTTATGATTTTAGGCTAGTTATGGAGTATGTTTTTTGGTTTTGGTTTTTTAAGTTGTGAGGGATGAAACTGATAAAAGACATGAAATAGGTAACAAGATGTTATATTAACTGGGTTATGGGGTAAAAATGTCAAGAAAGAGATTAGATGACGATACAAGGCTGTTGAAGGGCCAATTTGATTCAAGGTAGAAAGGATCTTTGGGCAAAATGGAGTAAATGGACATCAATTTTGTGAACGAAAAAGGATTTCAAGCATAACTAGTTTAATAGCAGACATAAACATGGTAGGGAAAACCATTAATCATGCAAAATGTAACTATAAGCTAATCAATACATAGAAATAAACATTCAAGCCATGCATAGAAGTATAAGACCCTCTAACTTTGGGAAATGGCTTTCAGACTTTGGGGAAAACACTTAAGGAAGACAAACAACTCAAAACAGGATGTCGGAACGCCTAAACACAATACTTCAAGTTATTGGGCACTTTGAACAACAAGATTTGCATAGTTTTAGACAAAGGGCTAGATCGAAACTAGGCCTCCTTGGTTCAAACAAAATGATAATCTAATCAGTCAAAGAGAAATTTCATGGATTGAACTATAGCTAGCCATAGGTAAGCAGGGTGTACCGTAATTCCTTATTAGCATGTATAAAACCATGAATGAAACAAGCAACAATATCCTAAATATTTAAAGAGCAGTCAAGAATTCTTTAATGTTACTTAGGAAGAAGAAAACAAAGAAGCTATGAAGAAACAGGAAATTTGAGGTGCCTCCATGGGCATGTCTCAAATTTGTTCTCTATTGATCTATAGCAAGCAAGAAACATGTATTCATGAATGAAAACTAGAAGACAACAACAAAGCAAGAGACACTATACCATTATACCAAGTCATGGAATCCATCAGCAATCCTTCATCATTCATCCAAGAACATCCAAGAGGCAATCCAAAAGCATAACACAAGTATTTCCTTCCAAAGCTCATATGACCATATATTCCTTCTCTTCTCAAGTTTAGCCTTGTTTTACAATGAATGCCTTTGGAATATATAGGCTCAAGTGAGGAAAACCTCATGGTTCAACTTGCCATCCTATTGGCCTAATCGAAATATCTAATCTTGTCCTTAAGGCTTGGCAAAGCCCAAGGCACAAAAATATCTCATAAAATATCTAAAAAATGCTAAAAATGGGAAATATATTGACTTTGCATCATTTCTCATGTCCAAAAATAGTTAAACGCACATTTGGAAAAAGCAGATTTTAGAGGTTCAAAAATTACAAAAATATTCAAAATTTATATCAGCAAAAGGTCCCTTGACTTGCCGGAAACATTTGGCAGCCTTCTCGATGTCGAAATGAGGCTCATGATTGCTCGTTGGAAAGCTCTGAGTGTCTAATTTTCGGAAAAACTGAAATTTTCTCAATATGATGCTTGGAAGTCCTCCAAAATTTAACCTATGTGTAAAAAGCCAGAAAATTACAGTGTGCTGATAGACCGGCCAGAGTGTGCAAAAAGCGAGATTGGAAGTCCTCCAAAATTTAACCTATGTGTAAAAAGCCAGAAAATTACAGTGTGCTGATAGACCGGCCAGAGTGTGCAAAAAGCGAGAATTTTTCGCCATTTCGGGGGATAAAACGATCTCCAAATGTTCTGAACATCTTTGAGGGTGTGCTTATAAAATTATGGCATCCAATGATACCATTCTCCTCCCCTGATGAATCCCCAAAATGAAATGGCGAATTTCATGAGTTTTGACCAAAAACTCGAAAATGCCAAAAAACCAAAAATTGTCAAAAAGTGCCCAGAATTGGGGTGCATGACCCTCAAGGGTCCTTGGTAACATGCTCCGAAACTGAAGCCAAAATTTCAAGTGTTGATGTGTCCTTCTTTTTCCGTGTCGGGCGCTTCCCTTTTGCTTCCTTTAGTTTCTCTTGAGTGGCCTTTAACTTGCGCCGGGCAAACTGATTTAGCTTCTGATAAAGTTTTGTCATCTTCCTTTGTAGCTCTAAGTCCCTGTTTGCCTTCTCAAGCTTCATCTCCAAATGTTTATTGGCTCTTTCTAGCCATGGCTCCTTATTTATTTCAATCTCTTGCTCAAGTAGTGTAGTGAGGGGAGTGGATTGAAAAAGGGCTTGTTCCTCTTCCTTTTGTTTTTCAAGGGCTCTTTTAAGCCCTATGGTTCCAGGATTCTTTCGCCTAGGCTGGTCCTTTTCTTCATCCTCATCAAAATCACCTATGAGCTCCTCTATTCTTGCTTGTGCTTTGGCAGCCCCATTCTTGTATTTAATTGCTCGTGTCTCATAAACAACCATATGGACACTCATTTTCCTATTTTGGATCTCCAAGAAATGATTGAAGTTATTTTCCCGATGAAGGTCATTCTCTAATGCACCAATTTGGCCCTCTCTATGCATTAGAAGGTTTTCTAGAATCCGGGTCTCATTATCACTGTCACCACTTTGGATTGGGATGACATACAATGCTCCTCCATGCTCATGTCCTTCTCCTACTTTGCCCTTTCCTTTGCCTTGAAAAGTTATCTTTGCGCTCTTCCTTCTAGGCAAGTCAGTGATAGGTTTCTTTGGCGACTTTCTTTTGCTCCGAAGAGTTCTTGTCACTTTTGGAGTGACAACCTTGGGCACTTTCTTTCTTGATGTCTTGGGCTTAGTATTTTCAGGAGAGGAAGGCATAATTTCTTTGCCTTTGTCATGTTGTTTGTCACCTTCTTGAAATTTCCTTTCCTCTTGAAGCTGCTGTGCATCTTGAGGAGGTTGTAGTGTATCATGAGGGGACAGTTGTTTGTCATGAGGAGACTGTTGCTGCCCCTCAACATCATGCTACTCAAACTGCTGCTCTTGTTCATTTTGTGGTTCAACTTGCTCCCCTTGATCATCAAGATCATGCTGTTGTTGTGTTTCAACTTCATGCTCACTTTGTGGCTCAAGCTGCTGCTCATTGCATCACTGTCAATCTGTTGTCTTCCATTACTTTCTTCATGTTGTTCCTCACCTTTCTCTTCATGTTCATGTCCCTCCTCTTCTTGCTGTCCACTTCCCTCTCCTCCTCCATGCTCTCTTGACTTTTCTGTAGTGAATCTGAGCCTTCTAGGAGTAATCCTACTAGAGGAAGGTGAGGGGTGGTGAGTAGGAAATGTGGGGTATGTATGGACCGGAGGGACAGTGGAGAAATCTGGGTGACTAATGAAATCATCCCAAGAAACCTCTTTCTTCTCTAGCTGATGAAGGATGATGATTTTAATTAGAGAATGATGGAAAAGAGAAGCTACTTGCTGTGATGGAGGCTTCTTCTGGACTAAGGAGGCCATTTTCTCGATGCTTTTGTACAAGAAGTAAGGGAGATTGAGCTGATTGGTTCTAGTGAAGTGCATCAACAGTCGGATGGGGTATGCATACACTCAGGAGAATCTCCCTTCACAGGTGAAATATTTCATTATGATCTTCATAAGAGGAGCATAGCTGGCAAGAAGATGAGAGAAAGGAAAAATAGCAATGCATGCTTCTCTGTGCTCGAGCTTGTAGTCATCTAAGCCTAGAGAGGCTTGCTTGAACCATTTCTCGCCAATGTATGGGATTTTAGTGGATTTGGATACAGACCTCGGAGAGAACTTGAAATCAAGGCCTGCCACTTGGAAATGTTTGCCTTTGAACCTCAAGGCGCACAAGTGTGTTAGGGGCAAGAAAATTTTGACTTCTTGTACCCTCTGGCAGAAATCCAAACAACCCACCTCATGAAAATTGAAAAGGATAGATGGGTGTGCATTGAATTCCTCAGTAGAAATTGGCTCATATCTCTTGTATAAACCACTTCTGCTATCTTCCCTGGGCGGTATATTGACTTGGATGTGCTCCAGAAACACCACACTGTCTCAAAGTTTGTGAAAAATGTTCTTCAAATCAACTCTGTCCCAGCTTGTTCACTCACTGTTTCAACAAGGCAACAATGATCTTGGATGTTGCTTAAAATGTCCCTTTTTGATACAAGACCTCTGTTTCTTCAAAATGTGGCTTTCCCAACCTTTGATATGAAATCTAACAAGCAGATGTTTTCAAAAAAACCCAGTGAAATGAAGATAGATAGTCAAAGTGATTTGTTGTGTGTTGTGATAAGATCACCCTGCCCTTTGAAGTTTTGGGGACAACAATATATTCTTGTGCCTTTGATCAAGGTAAAAATCACAAACTTCTTAATTTCAGAATTTTTCCCTCTTCTTGGTATGCAACTCAACCAACCAAGTCCACACTATATACACAGTCAACCAGATTATGTATACACATAGTCAAAATTTACTGTCCATAGGACAAAGGTGGCAGAGCTTTGAAATGCTTCTGAGGTTCTAACAGAGTTTTTAAATGTTTCTGAGGTGGTAGCAAAGGTCTTGCAGCAGTAAAATTCCAATAAACCTCTTTTTGAGTAGAGCACTACCCTCCTTGTATACAGCTCACCAAATATATAATGATATGAGCCCAGTCAATTCAACAAGTATCAACACACAGTCCAAGTTTTACTGTTTAATAAGTGACAAAGATTATTTTGATTTTGATTGGTCATATAAAATCTTGTAGCACTCAACCATATAGACTCCCCTTCAACAAAAATCTGCCCTCTTTAAATTCTACAGTTCTTTGCACCAATTTGATCCACACACCTTCCAAATGTACATGGAATCTTTCTTACAGTTTCAAACTAACCACATGGCCGACAGATTCAACCTTGTTTCGTCGCAGTTTTGAGGGTATTTGCAATGGTTATTCATGCTAATGAAAATTCCACCTTTTGATGTTTTACTTCTAGCCTTATTATCACAGCAAAACTCGTTTTCACATATAATTCAAACTGTGGTTGTCGACCCTTTCACATCACCTAGCAAACTTGAAAAACTGAGGGAAACTTATAACAATACCTCTACAAATCGATGAAAGACCTTTTGACAAGCTTGAGCAACCTTTAAAAATGATTTGGAGGCGTTAGAAGCATCACAATTGTGCGCGGCACTTTTGTAGTAAAAAACGTCGTGCAAACTTTTGTTGTCGGGTCACTGTCGGGCCCTTGTGACCCGCGACTACAGGAGCGTCACGCGCTCACACAGGAGTGCCGTGCGCCTTGGTTCTCCTTTGGAAATTATGCGCACAGGAGCGCCGCGCGGTTTAAACACTTATAAAACACTTAAAACTGGTTTGAAAACTCGTCTCTCTGAACTTGTGAACTTCAAAGGAATTCTTGCTCATGATTTGGAGCTTGTAAAGTGAAAATGCAACGGTCCTTTATGTCTTTGAGATGCAACAAGTCAGAAACCCTTGATTTTGGTCTTGAGAGAGTTTAGAAAACTTTTGTTTTTTAAACCACGGTCTTGTACATTTGAAATGAAAGAAAACGAGTTTCGAACGTGTGGTGTAAGGCCCACACTTTGAAACTATTCGTGGAAAGGTCTGTGTTCTTATTTGAACAGTGGTGAGGGTTGTAACTTTTTTCCAAAGGCCACTATATCCACTGTATTTGACATAATTGAAACGGGACTTATACCACTGCAGACACCTTTAATGGTGTTATTTTCAACATGTAACAGCTGCTCAACACTAAACAGATGAGTTTGTGAAACACCTTAGCCCTTTTGCAAGGAGAAGGATTAACCCTTTTTGAGACCCATTCTGACATTTTTTGCTGTTGATGCTTTAGATGTAATGATGCCCACTGTGAAACTAATTTTTGATAATAGGTGAAAAACTGCAGTTGCACTCACCTATGTTTATCATTCTCTGTCTAAAAAGGGTGCTTTTACCTCTGGCCTTTTAATAAAGAACATGCCTACATTTGTTTTAACCTCCTCTCAGGAATCTGAAAGTATGTCAAAACCCCCTTTTTGCATATTATGAACAATTGTTTTTAGTTATAATGCCTCTTGAGGAGATAAGCCCAGATTTTCTTTTGTCAATCATGATAAGCCTATTTAAAAGACACATTTTTATGAGTGGAGCAGACCATTACTTTGAAATATAATCACTATTATGTCCTTTCACCTGTGCAATGACTCATCTTATCACCACTGTTCAAAATTTATTTTGTTGGAGCTATGGACTATCTTTTGTCAAAACCTTGTTAAGAGATAAGTCTGACCGATTGGATTGCAGTGGTACCCCTGCTTTCCTTTTGGTCTCTTACCATGCTTCTTTGATCAAACAGATCTTGAAATCAATTAATGCCCTGGCCATCTGCTTATGAATGAAGGAGGCCTTTCACTTGGCAAAGTGTCTGATGCCCTTTAACCTCTGTATTTAATGAAATGTAGAAAGTTTGACGAATATGTTTTGACAAGGGCTTCTTACACATGATGGCAAGAAAAAAAACTTGAAAACATTAATGCCTTTACCTCTGCCTACAACCATTACTTTGCTTCAGAAAATATGTGTCGCTGTCTTACTGTTCACTAAAACAAATCTCTCGTACAGTCGGTTTGAAATTCTTCAAGTCAAACTTTGGCCATCGCCCTCTGCTTATGGATGAAGGAGGCACCTTAACCCTCTGCTTATAGATGAAGGAGGTTCTTAGCCAGGAATTATTCAACAGCTTCTTGACAGTGTTGCTCTTCTTCTGCTGTCCTTTCAGACTGTGAATGAGGTTGCAAGAGTTTGATGAATAACTCTTTGCCCTGCAGATGCATCTCAGGCTTATGATCACATTGAGAAGTAGCTTTCTTCTTATGTGGAGCCAAGAATTGTCTTTTGAGATGCTGATATGTTTTTATTCTTTGAAAGATCCATAAAACACTATAAAACACCTAAAATCAGCTTAAGAATATGGTCTGTGTATCGCTGAGACTCAAGGGAATATAAGTGGTGCAACTTAGGGATGTGACTGACTTCATTAGCAGAGTGGGAGGTCTGTTATGACTTGCCTATAGAAGATGGAGGTTTTTTGGCTTTTTGATGGTTGCCAAGGGTGAAATGCCTTAAAGCGCCACTTCCTAACTTAGGGGATGGTTTTTTGAACAGATTGGGATTGTCTCTTTAGAGCTAGTGGGCAGACTAGTATGGCTGAGGCTAGGTAGGATTTGATGATGGGGTTTCATCTCGTCATGGGTGGACTGAAAAGTTAGGAGAGAAAAAAATTTTATGGGTGTTTTCCCAGCTGGAAAATATGAAATTTTTTTGGATCAGCTGCTATAAAAATTGGCTGTGAAAAGTAGTCATCACTAACAAGTAAAAAATACTGATGACTAACATACAATAATGTCGCAATCGGCCTCCAAAAACAAATTGGAAATAACTGCAACCTGTGAATCCTAAATGGATCCACCAAGGGAAGAGATGGGTGCTCACCCACTCTCACTAAATCACCCGAGGGTATTTGTCCTGGGGCTACTACTGAAGTAGAGAATCCAAGTTCTCAAACCTCTCACAAAAACAATGATCCAATCCAAGATATATCCAAATGACCTTCGATTCTCCTTTTCTAGATCTGATGTATAGATCTCCAATCCTCTAGAAGAATCTTATTTTATAGTTCAATTATCATTCGTGAAGATCCTCCATTGAATCTATCAAAGTGAATTTAATTTAATTATATTTCACTTAAGTAACTTTTGTCCCCTTTCCCTTTAAATATTATTTTTCCTTTAGTTAAATGACTAATTAAGTCATTTTTAATTAAGGAAAATAGTATATCATCCATAGTACTATCTCTGGCCACTATAAGTCACTTCTCAGCATCCCACAATTAATATCTCCTCATTTTGGTTCCAACGAGCTATTACACTAAAGATTACTATCATGTATTCCTCCCGGAATTCCACCTTGAGCATAATTAATTGAGTCAAGCCCAAAAATAACTCAGTTTTCTGAAAGTTGTCAGAATGTGCTGTAACGAAAGGAAAATTGTGCGGATGATGGAATATATCAAGTGAATGCCATCGATCCTCAGAGAAACTCCTCAAAAATCCTCCAAAAATCCCCTTGGCTCGCTTATGACACCAACCTATATTTTTGACCTCTCTGCTCCCAACTCTAGAATTCCATCCTAACCCTGTCATAGGTGACACCAAGAAAAGGAATATTATAGACTTTCCACCCGAAGATTTATTTCCCTCAAGAAATCCAGATATGTGGGCGACCTTGTTGGCCCAATGCAGCTAAGACCCAATGCTTGAATCCCATACAAACCCTTGGGTGCTGCTATGCACCTGTGTCAATCCACCCTAAATAGACCCCTCAATGTCAGCATCCCAAACTGATATCTCCTTGCAACTGTCATCAAAAAATCCTCCCAGATCCCAATGCCACCATGGCCAATCATCGCCCAAGTCCCATGGCTCGGACTGCGTAGTGCCTCTAGCTATTTTTGTTTCCCCATGAAGTGAATTCTGCCAGCGAGCATCAATGCTCCATGGATACTATTTTTTTGTACCTCTAATTGTACAAGTTTCCCAACCAACTACGTACCAACTCATCACCTCCAGTCTAACTCTTGGTCTAGAACAATGTCAATCTTGATCTATGGATGTTGAGATAGTGCTACTTAATCATTGACGGAATGTCGATCCATAATCCATGGCCTAATGGAACATGTGAAATCTCTCTATCCAAGTGCTCTTGCTTAAATGTACCTGTGACTAAGAATCATACTCTATCAATAAAATGCCAACACATCACCTCTCTACAATCCAAATCCAGACTTGATCTGATGCTAACCCTGCTCTCCTAAAGTTGGGATGGAATGTTGAAGAACTATCGGCCTTTTCCCCACTTCCAATGAGAATCTGTAGCATCTTTCATATCTAAGGGCCTCTGCTCTGCTATGCTCCCTAAGAAGAATATTTTACCATCAAGAGGGTACCAACTCATGATCTCCCCCCAATGTATCCTCGAAGAAGAATCCAATGTAATGACATCTTCATACTGAACACGTTTGGATTGTTGTCGCCAACCCATACTCAACTCGCGCTACTCTATCCCATGTGCCGACGAGATTTTCTTGTAGAGGAAGGCCCCTCTCTTTATAAAAGGCCAAAGTGAGTGAGATATGCCGCAAGCTCCATCGATGTACTCATAGAGGGTGATACTCCTTGAAAGCATTATTTCTCTGCTGACTGCATGTGCATCTATCTTTACCTCATCTATGTATAGGCCCGACGATGGATGCTCCACGATCTCCAACAACTCATCCCTCTCCTGATCAGGAATGTCATGCTCCTACTATATACTAGCCTCCCATAGAAATATCCCATCAACCTCCAACATCTTAGGAGGATAAGTATCTACAAATATTGCCTCCCTCCTAGATGCCTATACATTCATCTGTTCCTCACCCATGGCTGACCGTAAGGGTAGCCGTACATCCATCATAGACTCAATGTGAGCATCCAGATAGCTCTCCCCCAAAGGAATATCATGCATGATGTGCATAACCTCCTCCTCTGCTAATTCATGCTCCATCATATGATGCTCTGTTTGAATCATCACAAGTGAGTCATCACCCAGAGCATCTCTCGTAGACTCCCCTCACTGCTCACCCTGTGCACTGGAATACATCTCAAGCCTACTTTCATCCACTCTGCATGACTACTCTTGCTCCCCATAATCATCCTCATATGATCCCATGGACTCATCTGACAAAAATTCCTCATCCTAGCATACAAAAGTAATGTCCTTATGTTCGGCCTTTGTCACATCATCTGCACCACTCAAGCATGAGTGGTCAGGCCCCCAAGGTTCTTTGGAGATGAATCAAAGTCCCTTCCTCCTCAGCTCATTTCTGATTCCTAATCCACCAACCTGGATCTGCTCGTCCATGGTCAACTATCTCCTGAATAGCCCAATATTTTTCTCAACCAAAACTTTGGCTAGCTCATAAGCAACAGGTGAGGAAAACTTCTCTCTCCTCCAAATGCTCAACACCCTAGTCTGCAACTCTCGATAAAAGGCCTCCTAGTCTCTCATACATGATGACAAGATGGATTGCATGTGTGCTATGACTATGTCATCATGATGTCTCTTAATGCTGAAGAATCATTGGAATATCTATAGAATCAAGCCATCACATTCAAGATCAAACATAATGCAATATATTTTGAATGTGGCCATACCTCATAAAACCTCAAGCTTCTTCCCAAAGGTAGTGCTTTCACTTTTTCCAAATCTTGAAAGGTCCCTACCATCAGTTTGAAAACTCTCCTCATAATATCATCATTGTAAGGGGTTCTAGGGGCAGTTAGTCTCATGATGTTTCTGAGACAAGCTACATCTGGAAGTGTGACCCCTCTACAAGTTTCCTCCAAGAACTTGGGTTGTATGAGAGAAAGAATACATGGTTTTAACGCCCAAATTAATTTTCTCCCATATGACTACTTTACTTTGGAAATTATTTCATCAAGTTTGGAAAGAATTTTCCATGTTATCTTCATGTGTTTCAAATTTATCCCAAGCTCAAGGATTTTGTGCCCTACTTCTTGTTCTCTCTGTAGGCCCTTGATTTCCCTTTCTGAATAATGGCATAAAACCCCTTTGAGAAAGGTCTATTGTTATTCTTGGGTTCTTGGTCCATAGAAACATTGTGGTTCAAGGCTTCAATGGTTGTGCTTCTATGTGGGTTTAGGAGGTATTTTAAGAACTACATGTTTTTGGAAAAAATACAAAGTTAT
>JAXQQM020071646.1:0-80366 GCA_034641835.2 Pinus albicaulis | reverse complement strand
ACAAAACAAAACCCAAGCTCTTCATAACTAGCCTAATATCACAATTTCAGCTATTAAAGATCACATCTTTAAACTCATTCATAGAGAGATCCCTCTCTGGATTCAGGAGGGCTAGATCCTAGAATCCCAAAGTTGGTTGAAAATAATTGTTTCTTGTTGTTTAGTCTTACCAATGCAGCATAAAATTACGAGATTCTAACATTTCAAGTGAGAAGTTACCCTTTCTTCTCTGGAAGGAGGCCTTTAATCTGATAGTGTTAACCCTTGAAGGAGGCTACCTGTTCCAAATCTGGGCCCTCTGAGACTGTGCCTTTACCCTCTGCTTATGATCGAAGGAGGTTCTTTAAAACACAATCTGCATTACCTCTGTAGGATTTCCTTTGAACAATTGGAAACCTTGGTATGCATAATTGAAAGAGTCTATTTCAGACAAACTGTTACGAGTGCTTTAGTTGTTTTAGTTTTACCCCTTGGAAGAAGTTATTACAACAACATATAACATCTGTTTGGGCCCTCTCAGACTGTGTCTTTGTTTTCTTTGTAATGATTTAAGGAGGTATTGCAAACAAAATGTCTGTTTTATGCCCTTTGCTAGACTTTGAAGGAGGTATGTCAAAAAAACTGTTCTTTTCCTTCATAGAACACCTTTAAACCAACTGAGTGCCATCTGCTTATTAACTAAGGAGGCTTCTTAAAAACTAGTGCTTTTTCCTTCTTCTCATGATTGAAGGATACACTGTAAACACAAAATTTTTCTTTCATCTCTGCTACATCATTTGAAGATTTTTTCTTTTCAACCAGTTTTCTGTGGGCCCTCTGCTTGTCATGAAGGAGGATATTTTTGAAAACCAAATTTTGTGCCCTGTGCCTGTTCTGATTTTGAGACATGACTTCTTACAGAACTCACTGTGAAAACCAAGAGCAGGTAATGCATTTCCAACTGATAAATGTCTACTATGTCTGTCTTGGAAATAACATCTTCTTGGTATTGGCCTTTATCTCTTTTGATGATGAAGTTGTCCTTGAATGTTTTTAGAGGCTAGGATAAAGTAGGATAAAAAGGCAGATGTTCCTTTTACACCTTTCATTTTGATGCCTAGTCTGTTAGAGGCTTTTTTCCAAAAGACTGTCACTCTTGGTTTTATGAGACTGATTTTGAGAGCTGGCCCATACGTTTGGGAAAAAATTCCATTGTAATTGACCTGAAGCATTGGAGGCAGTATTTTTCTAACTTTGTACTCTTTTTGCCCTGATGGAGGTTCTTTGACATTCTTGGCGCTTTTGAGTTTGAACCTTGTAGGTCTTTCTCTTTACAAACTGTACTTTCTCTGATTTTAATAGTAAACTGCCATAGCATGAAGTTTTATCCTGAAGTGTTTCTCTTGATCACACTTTGCTTACTGTTATTTATCCATACACCCTTGCAAAGATGCATTTATAGATGTATTTGATCTTTGGAGAGCCTTCTTGATGTATTTAGGAAGATCATGCTTGAAATGATCACTTTTTTCAGACATGGAACTCATTTCTCTGTTTCTTCTTGAATTGAAATTTTTTGAGCTCTGCTGAAACAATATATAGTGACTATTTTAGTGGTGTATGACCTACAGATAAACCAGGGTTTTGTTTTGCAGGATGGGAAGAAAATGATGGCTGACTGGTACTGAAAACAGGGTTTTTTGGCTTGAGACAATTTTGTCAAGGAATTTTCCCTAAACACCAACACCTAGACGTACAGACTTTGTCATAGATTCTGAATAGTTTCTTAGGCATGAGTAGGCTATCATATGACAAAATTATAAGTGAGAAAGGCGTAGACACTTTGTCTAATGTTGGACAATGAGTTGTGTGGAAACAGGGGATTTTTAATATTCAGAGATACAAACCTTCTGACAGCTATAGACAGGGAGGTTTTTCTGATTTAGGCCAGGATTGAAAACTAAATACCACTTTCATCATAGTATGAAAGAGAGGGGTAGGAAGACAAAAAAATATTTTTAGGGGTTTTATATATGACAAATTGATTGATCGAGATTGGTTTCTAGAAAACCTAGACAAGGGATCTAGTCATCAAAACAGGAAAAAATACTGATGACTAATAGTGGCTCCATTTGGGGAGGGCAGCTCCTTTTCGGGAGGTGTCCAAAATTGCATATCTCTAACTTGTGAAGACTAGTGTCTTATCCATTGGCGCAAATATCTCTCTTTCTTGATGCTATTTCTGAAAATTTACAGCATGATTAGCATCAAAGTCATCTCTACCTACCCAACTATATTTCCTAACTTTTTTTCTTCTTTAGGTGCGTTTGGACTAGCAACCCTTTGACATGATATTTTTGAAAAAAGAAAAACTATCTAATGTTACACTTATATTCTCCGGGAGTTCAGATTAAATTGATGAACTCCTTTGATTTTCTACCTACGCATTCTCTACCTACGCTAGATCGACTATCAAGATTAAGCTGTTTGACAGGATTTCATTCACTAATCTAAAACATGAAATTGAAAAATGACCAAATCAGGATTAGACAGTCTGATTTGTCATGTGTTTGTGGCATAAAAGACAAGATGCACACAAATATTATTTTCGCACAAAATGAGAGTTAGAAAAATCAGGGCCAAGATATATAATTTGTTTTTCATCCTTTTTTTTCTCTTTGGTTCTGTTTTGAGCGTGTGGAACCAACAATTCTTTTCCTAATCTACTTTCCTTGATAAGTTAGTCTTACACAATTTGACTATCATCTCTTTTACTAACTTATTAGCAATCAATTTAAAATATGCTCAGTTATGATTAGGCTAGATAAATGAACAAGATATCTTTTGAGCACTAGTAGTGGCATTTAGACTTGCACACTTTCAACATGACTATTTTTTTGGGTATGGGGCTTTACTTCTGCTTTTAGAAACTACCCTCTTTTTCTACTTTTCCTATCGTTTTTGTATTGTCTGTCTCTACTTTTTCTTCAAAATTTCTAGAACTAAAAAGATGCTCACTAGGCTAAGCTTATTTTTCACACCTATCTATTTATTCTAATCTAACCTATACACAATATACATTCATTTAGTGAAATCTATTTTCCAACAAAGCCAATCAAGTAGATGATTCCATGAGGGATTTTGTTTCAACTTTTTGAAAGTGTTGAAGAAATAAAAAGGCCACTTCCCCCTCACTTGTTTTCGGACAGTAGTGCTTAAGTTTTTTCTCACACTTTGCAACAAACTGTTCATGGTAGAACACACTCCTCCTTTATACTTCTCAAGGAAAACAACAAATGGATCTTGGAATAATACCTGATCTAGAGGATTTGAGACATAAGCTCAATTCAAGATTACTCCTTCTTTCAGTTGGCTATGTTTGGGACTCTCTTGGGAAAGAAACTCTTCCCCTTGCTCATGATCACTTGAACTATCAGAATCATCATATATTATACTGCAGTCTTCTTGCCGAGCTGATGTGTTCTGACTAAGTGGACTGTACTCTGTGAAGAGATCATCATATTCTTGAGCAAGGGTATCTTTTATTTCCTCAACCTTTTCAGGAAAAGGCTCCTTATCTTCAGCTTGCTCAAGAAATTCCTCTTTCTTCTCAACCTTTGAGCTGAAAGAACGTTGATTCCAAATCACATGGAAACTGTTACTGACGAGTTGTAATGAAGCAGAGCAAAGATTCAGAGATTCTTTTCCCTCTTCTTCAATTTTAAAGCTTTCTTCATCAGTATCATAAATAGCCTTCTTTGGCTCATTACTTTCTTGGAGTTGGTGGAACTGATCTTCCTCCCACAAATATACTAATGATGGTATTGCAAGATCAACTTCTGTTTGGAGAACATCATCATCAAACAGATCAAAATTAGGAAAATCATTAATGAAAGTAATGTCACCAATCTACCATACTGGATTATTAGCAGGTCTTTCTTTATTCTGATCTATAAGGGAACTTTCTAAAATTTTACAACAAAGTGAATAGGAAAGAGTATTTGTTTTATAAATAGTTTCAGAGGCTAGCTGTTTATTGATGATCTGATCTATTTCTTCTTCTTTCAAAGGAGGAGATGTTTCTGTGTTTCTTTGAGCAGAAGTACAACAGTGCTCTATCTCTTGGGAAGACTGAATTTGAGGCTAGATGTCTTCTTGAGCCTCAGCTAAAAGGGATGATGAATGATTATTTGTGCTTGTAGGGATATCTGGAGGGTTTTCTTCTATTTCTTGATTAATATCTTCCTCAAATGATTCATCTAGGTTCTTTTGATAGTTGTCGTGAGTATGAAATTAATGAATGGCTGGTAAGAGATCCTCAGGATGCATATTAAAAAAATTCTCATCAATATCTAACAGGTATTGTATGATATTCTGAGATTGATCACAACAATTTGTAGTCCATGATAAAGCTGAAGAGTTTTCTTTAAATTTTTCATAAAATACTTGGCGCATGTCTTTTAAAGAAAACAGAATCTTAGGTTCTAACCATTCATACCAACCCCTTGCCTTTCCTTCTAATGTTTCCATGAACATTTTCATAAGACAGTCCTCATGCCATTCAACTTTTAACCTCCATACATGTATATGAAACTTGATGAGATGTAACAAAGGGTCATCAAAATTTTCATCTTGAAAAACAGACAGGTTTTTCAGCCAATCTATTTGAGGCATTTTGTGTGTGAATCCAGGGATATGCTCTCTGTTCATTGGAGCATATCTCCTTTGCATCCTTGGATCCATGTTTGTAAATCGGAAAGGGTTACTGTGTCCTTTCAACCAGTTTAGAGTTCTCTACCAGTGGAGTCTTTTGGTCTATTGAGGGTCGTGGAGTCGCCAGGTGGAAGATTTGAACTTTGTTGTCCACCATCAGCATGATTGGGATTGCTCAATGCATTGCTAGGAGATTTTATAAGGACTAGTGGAGTGATAGGCCTATTGGAGGCTAGTGGAGTCGCCAGGTGGATTTTGGTTTGGTTTTTAGAAAATATATGATCTATTATCCACCACCAAAACTGATATGAACAACCAATCTATTTTTTTTTTTTTTTGGGTTATTTTATGAGTTTTTAATGTGTAGTCTGATTTGTAAGAGTGTCTTAAATTTTTCTTCAGCACTTAGCTGAGGTGATGAAACAAAGAGAGTTTAATCTAATGGCTTTATCATTTTATTTTCTGATTTAATCTAAAGGACTAATGAGTCAACAACAATTTTCTAGACAGTTATGAACTCGGAGAGTCCCACTGTGATCGCCATTATGTTAATGTGGCGATGAGGTGGCTAATAATCACTCGATATTATTGAGTCAAGGGATTTTTGAAGTTCTAAGGTATACTTAGTTTGTCACTAACTCAGAAAAGTCCCACCATGATCGCCATTATGTTGGAGTCCCGTGATTTGGCAGATTGGAGGACCAAATGACAGAGTAACATCAAACCAATATTTGGAGCCCTAGGACCTAGCCTTCTTGGACTCAGAGAGGGCTCTCTCTAATGAAGCGAAGGATGTGAACTTGTTCGCTTAGTTTGTTTGGATTTTAGGCTAGTTGTTAAATATGTTTGTTTGTTTTGTTTTCGGTTGTTTGGAGGTAAAACTGATCAAGTGGATCAAAATAGAACAAGAAAATGAGATCAACTGGGCTATGGGGTCAAAAGAAAGCCAAGGATGTCATGAAAATGGGTAGGGTGTACTGCAGGGCCGATTTAGTATAGTGAATGGACATTTCAGGTGGTTTATGAAGTGAAATGAACATCAAGCTGTGCAAGACAAAGAGGTTTTAAGCATAAATAGTTTTAAAGCAAAGCATTCATGTGGTAGGGATAACCATTAATCACTATGAATGAAACTCAAACTGATGGATGCAAAAAATTTAAAATCAGGTGATGCATAGAAGTATAAGACCCTCTAACTTTGGGAAAATCACCTTCAGTGGTTGAGAACACATGTAAGAAAAACCAACAGCTCAAAATTTGGAAAGGAAAACTCATAAAAAACAAATTCAAACTAATGAGAACTTTGAAATAAGTCTGCAAGTGTAGGCAGAGGGCAAGATCAAAACAAGACCTCTCTGATTAAACTAGACAGTCAATACTTCAAAGGAGATTTCATTAATGAGGTTTAAACATCTATGAGTAAGCAGGGCATACCATGAATCAAACAAGATAGCATGTCATAATAATCACTAATGAAATAAATAACAAGTTCTTAGTGGACCAAAGGGTAGTTAAGAATCCTTTGATATGACCAAGAAGGATGAAAACATAGAAGCTACAATGAATCATGAAATTGGATGTGCCTCCATGGGCATACCTCAAACTATTCTTTACTGACATACAGCAAGCAAGAAGCATGGATAATATGTGAAAAACTAAGAAAACATAACTGAAAAGAAGCACAATACCATTTACCAAGCCATGGAATCCTGCACATAGATCCTCTCCATCATCTAGGCAATCAAGTCAAACTATCCACTCCATAAAACAAGTCGATCATCAAACTCTGCCTTATGATAACCTAAGCTCAGTCAAGTTCTTAAGCTCTTCAAAAATCCAACTTGCTAATCAACTCTCCAACAAAATTACAATGACTCTCCATGAGTTAAATAGGAGGAATAAGAGGATAAGCTTCACAAAACCAACTAGAAGCTCATTGGCCTAATACAAATATCTGATTTTGTCCTTGAGGCTTTGCAAAGCCCAAGGCACAAAATATCTTCAAAAATATATATTTAAGATAAAAATAGAAATAAAATTGAGTTTTAATCACTAACATGGAGTTAAAAATAGCTTAAAGCACATTTGGGGGACCACCTTCAGAAAACTGCTTTTTTAGCAAAAATGCTACAAGAGCGTAGCGCCAGAAGAAAGCCTGTTTTGCAAAGAACTTTTGAGGGACTTCCTGATGTTGAAACGAGGCCCGTGATGGCTCGATGGAAAGCCCTAGATGTCTAATTTTTGGAAATACTTTATTTTTTTCAAACTGATGTAGGAAATTTAGTCAAAAATTGAGATTAGTGAAAAAACCTAGGAGCATAGCGTCTGCTGATATTTGAGGCAGAAAGGTAAAAATTGACTGTTTTTTGCCTCTTTGGGGGACCAAAAAACCTTATTTTGATTTGAAAATTTGTGAGTAGATGCCCCCAAATTTAATACATGGTAGCGCCTAGAAAAATGTGCAATTAGGCCTAAAAATAAAAAAAACAAGATCATGTCAAAAATTGCTCAATTTTGGTGAGCAAACCCCTTATGGGTTTCTAGAAGCATGCAAGGAAGCTGAAGCCAAGATTCCAAGCCTAGATATGTCTTTTTTTCCTTTTTTCATCAGATGCCTCCTTTGGGCAGTTTTAAACTTGGCTTGGGAAATTCCCCTCTACTCCTGAGTGCTCTAGTGACATTACTAGTCACTGCTTGAATGGTTTTATTCTTTGTAGACTTACTGATTTTAGGCTTTGCCACCTTGGATGAAAGAGTCATGGAATATTGCCTAGGAGAGGCAGCAAGAATGTCTTTGAGGGCTATTTTCATGCTCACTGTGTTGCTGATTGTCACTATGCTTACTGTCTCTTTGATTGCTTTCATGCTTACTGTCACTCTGTTTCTCATCATCACTACTCTGCTGCTTTTCATTTTTTTCCTGATCATTATTACCTCTTTCCTCATTGCTTTGTTGACTGTCACTCTGTTTGCTTTCATGAATTTGTTGAGGGCTGTTGTGTTCCTCATCATTACTGCTTGCTTGAGGGTTGTTATGTTCCTTATCATTACTGTCACTGCTTTTCTCATCCTTCTGTGAGCTATCTTTACCATCTTTAGTTTGTTCAACTTCTTTATGAAGATTTCCCTTATCTTCATTTGTCATGGAGACAGACTTAGGAGTGAGGTTAAAGTCCAGACCTGCAATATGAGCTTGTTTCCTATTTAGTCTCAGGGCAAACAGCTTAGTTAGGAAAGGGTGACTAGTGACTTCTTGGATTTTGTTTCAAATTTCAAGGCAACCAACTTCTTAAAAGCATGATAAGATTTATGGGGAGGCAGTGAGCTCTTGAGTGGTGGTGGATTCAAAGCTATTATGATAGCCTCCCTTCTTAACCCCTTTCTTCTTTGGAGGCATTTTTGGTTTTGTGCTTTGTTTTTTACCCACTCAGTAGACAGGTTTTTCAAAAATGAAATAGGCCTTTTCCTTCTAAAACACTATTTTCTCCCTTGAATTTGACTTTCCAATTGCTCAAATATCCCAAAAAATCTAAGGTGTAAAGAGATGAAAAATACCTTTTTTTTAAAATATCCTTGTTGTGGTGAAGAACTAATTTTGTGCAAAAATTCTGAAATTGGCCCTTTTTGAGGCCTTTGGAGTGGTGCTACGCTCCTGTACAAAGGCGCGTAGCACCTGCACGTTGCTGTGGGTGCTGTGTGTCAGGCTGGGCGCCTCTTGAACGCCGGGCAGGGCAGGTTGGTCAGAGTAAATGGGCACGTCGCCTATCTTACAGGTGCGTTGTGGCGTGTGCAAAAGCCTTTAGAGGGAGGCTACAGGTGCGTCGCGTCTTAAAAAATTTGCAAAGTGACTTGCCCAGGGTTCAAAAAATCGCTCCTCCTCTGTCAGTTTAACAATATAAAGTAAAATGTCCACTTTGAGAGCTTTTATAGCTATTTTTAAAATACTTTTGAATGTTTTTTTTCCCTTCCTTTGGTGATTTTACATTTTTACCTTTGTGCTTTTTGAAAAACAAAGGTGTGCACCCTTTTTCCTTTTGGAAGAAAAACCCTTTATGATGATTGTGTTAATGTTTTTTTTGAAAGAGGCTACCTTTTACCAAAAACTGGGACTTCTGCTCATTATTGTAGGAGTCATCTTAAACTGTGTTTTGATCCTCTGTTAGTTATCCTTTAAGGATGTCCTCTTTAAAAACACATAAACTCATCTTCATCTGGCACTGTGTCCTCTTTGTCCATTTGAAAAAGGCATAATTAGTAAACTGTAATCCTTCCTTATCACTCATGAATATCTTCAACAAACTGTCCTTTTTGCTATGTGTCATCTTACCTTTAACATATGCCTTTATTGCACCATATCACTTTAAAATTTAGACAAGAATAATGTGATTTTGTTTATGATAAATGTTCTTTGTTTATCTTTTGGAGGAGGTAGCGCAAAGTAGCCACTGAGGTTACTTAAAAACATTGTTGACCCTCTACTTATTAGTGAAGGAGGTCCTTTCAAAACAACTGTGCCCTCTGTTAGCCTTTTTTTATCTTTTTAAATAAACTCCTTTAAACACACTGTCTTTCATCTTTGTCTACCAATGAAAACTTTCTCTGAATCAGTTGTCTGTGGGCCCTCTACTTATCATGAAGGAGGCCTTAATACTTAACTTTAGCTTACCTTTAGTCCACTTTGATTTGAGACATGTCTTTTTAATAAGTTGTTTTTGGGCCCTCTACTTATCATGAAGGAGACAATTTTGAAAAACTGCATGGGTGCTTATTTGACCTCTGTTAACCAACTGAAGAATGTCTATGAACAAACGGTTTGTGGGCTCTTTAGAAAAACTGTGTTTATCATTCAAAAGAGACCATGTGCTTGTCATTCAAAGGAGGCTTCTTTAGAACTGTGAGGGGTGCCCTTTCTTCTCTTGAAGGAGGCTACCTGTTCCAAATCTGGGCCCTCTGAGACTGTGCCTTTACCCTCTGCTTATGATCGAAGGAGGTTCTTTAAAACACAATATGCATTACCTCTGTAGGATTGCCTTTGAACAATTGGAAACCTTGGTATGCATAATTGAAAGAGTCTATTTCAGACAAACTGTTACGAGTGCTTTAGTTGTTTTAGTTTTACCCCTTGGAAGAAGTTATTACAACAACATATAACCTCTGTTTGGGCCCTCTCAGACTGTGTCTTTTTTTTCTTTGTAATGATTTAAGGAGGTATTGCAAACAAAATGTCTGTTTTATGCCCTTTGCTAGACTTTGAAGGAGGTATGTCAAAAAAACTGTTCTTTTCCTTCATAGAACACCTTTAAACCAACTGAGTGCCATCTGATTATTAACGAAGGAGGCTTCTTAAAAACTAGTGCTTTTTCCTTCTGCTCATGATTGAAGGATACACTGTAAACACAAATTTTTTCTTTCATCTCTGCTACATCATTTGAAGAATTGTCTTTTAAACCAATTTTTTGTGGGCCCTCTGCTTGTCATGAAGGAGGTTCTTTTTGAAAACCAAATTCTATGCCCTGTGCCCATTCTGCTTTTGAGACATGACTTCTTGCAGAACTCACTGTGAAAACCAAGAGAAGGTAATTCATTTCCAACTGATAAATGTCTACTGTGCCTGTCTTGGAAATAACATCTTCTTGGTATTTGACTTTAGCTCCTTTGATGATGAAGGTGTCCTTGAATGTTTTTAGAGGCTAGGCTAAAGTAGGATAAAAAGGCAGCCGTTCGTTTTACACCTTTGATTTTGATGCGTAGTCTGCTAGAGGCTTTTTGCCAAAAGACTATCACTCTTGGTTTTATGAGACTGATTTTGAGAGCTGGTCCATACGTTTGGGAACAAATTCCATTGTAATTTACCTAAAGCACTAGAGGTAGTATTTTTCTAACTTTTGTAATGTTTTTTCCCTGATGGAGGTTCTTTGACATTCTTGGTGCTTTTGAGTTTGAACCTTGTAGGTATTTCTCTTTACAAACTGTACTTTCTCTGATTTTAATAGTAAACTGCCACAACATAAAATTTTATCCCGAAGTGCTTTATTCAGGAAGATCATGCTTGAAATGATCACTTTTTTCAGACATGGAACTTCTTTCTCTGTTTCTTCTTGAATTGAAATTTTGTGATCTCTGCTGAAACAATATACAGTGAATATTTTAGTGGTGTATTACGTATAGATAAACAAGGGTTTTTTTTTGTAGGATGGGAAGAAAATGATGGTTGACTGGTGTTGAAAACAAGGTTTTTTGGCTTGAGATAGTTTTGTCAAGGAATTTGCCCTAAACACCACCACCTAGACCTACAGACTTTGTCATAGATTCTGAATAGTTTCTTAGGCATGAGTAGGCTATCATATGACAAAATGATCAGTGAGAAAGGGGTAGACACTTTGTCTAATGTTGGACAGTGAGTTGTGTGGAAATAGGGGATTTTGAATATTCAGAGATACAAGGCTTGTGACAACTATAGATAGGGAGGTTTTGCTGATTTAGGCCAGGACTGAAAACTAAAGACCACTTTTATCACAGTATGAAAGAGAGGGGTAGGAAGACAAAAAATTGTTTGAGGGGTTTTCTAGATGACAAATTGACTGATCGAGATTGGTTTCTAGAAAACCTAGACAAGGGATCTAGTCATCAAAACAGGAAAAAATACTGATGACTAACATAGTCGAACCTTGGACCAATGTCTCACCGGAAGTCTATAAATATTCCTCTTTTCTTGGTTCATTACTTGATCTCCCTCCTCATATCTCTGGCCCTAGCTCATCGAATGTTTGCATGATGTAATCTTTTTAGTCTAATCTCAAACAGACTGGTTCGACTAGTCAGCAACCCTGCCCTCCGCAACCTGCTCCTAGAACCTTGAATCAACCTTCAGGTCCCTCTCCTCAATGCCCTTCATTTTTAGATGGTGTCCATGTTCATATCTACCCTCCTGTAATGGTTCCCCCTGGCCTTAACCATCTTAGAGCTGTCCAACCCAACCATTACCCCTCCGGTTGGATATCGTTTCTTTCTCCCTCTCCTAGAGTATTTTAGATACCTGTTATGACTACCTTGTCCCTTCCTAACATGACCTTGGGGATCCCATTTTGGTACATTGATCCCCAAGTCACTATCTCGCTTGGTCAGCCCAAACCTTATACTGCTTTGACCCTGGTCCAACCCATCACCTTGACCCCTCCCTTTGCTTCTGTGCCTCATCCACCTCAACAGGAACCCACTCCTGTTGCGAAAGCTCCAGGTGAGGGTGGAAAAGCCCGTAAGAAGGCACTTGAGGAAAAGGAAGCCCAAACAACCCCTACTCCTCTGCAGCCTACAAAGCGTACCCCTCCGTGTGTTTTGTTGATGTTGTCGGTCATGCCACCCGTAACTGTCCTCAATTACCTCGTATCAAGCCCATGGTCAATGCCAGATTACCTGAGTCTAAAGTCCCTGAAGCCCCTATTACTTTATTGACTGCCGCCAAGAACCCCAAGACTGTTGACACCAACGACACCTATGATTTTTGTGATCTCCATGGCCAATATACCCACCTTTGTCCCTGCCTCAAGAATTACCGTGCCTCTTTGGAAGTAGTTCAGGAATACGAGACCGAGAAAAATGAGTCTGCCTCCCCCGTGCTTGTACATTATTTTTTAGGACAACCTATGGATACATTTGCTCCCATTGAAATTCCCCCTCCCAATGTCGAGATGGCGAAGTCTTCGGTCACTATCCTCTACCTGTCATCATCTATGAGATCCACGGTGGAAGACCCCTCTAGGACTTCCCCTTCTGTTTATGTTAACCTCCCTTCAGCGATCACCCTGGGATCAACATTGGTGGATCCCTTATCTGCTTGTTCTTTCATCACCCCTCGTGATGATGCACATGTGGACCTCTCTTCTCATGATGATGAGTTGGGTAGCTTCATCGCACCACGTGGTCTTTTTTCCACCAGTCACCCCATATTTTATTACGATGACGACATTATGGAAGAAATCACCACCACTAACTTTAACTATCTCCCCTTACATCGAACCCATGAATTCGAACCACATACACCTTGTGGTCATTACATTGACACCCAATGTTTAGGTAAGGGGGCACCCATATTTGAGAGTCCAGGAGAAGAAATTCTCCACAACCCTCCTATTGTATCTGGTCGTGTCGACTCTAGTACCATTATGCTTTCCTATTTAAAAGAACCTATAGAGTCTCATATCACTTTAGATCACCCTAGGGATGTATCCCCTCATCATTCCTTCATATTTCATCAACAACCCAGTGCCCTAGAAATTGTTGTTGACCAACTTGTGTGTTTTCTAGGTCAGCACTAGTTCATTATATCCAAATCCACTCTTTGCGATAGTGAGACCATGTATGTGAACCCATAAATTTAGTCCATTTTCTTCCTATATACAGTACCAAAAGAGGATGGTAATCATCCATTACCTTTCTCGAATTGCATCTATCCATTCTTCCCTCAGAAGATAACCATAACGTAAACAAATGACAAACCACATCATAAAAATGTGTTTAGATTCCACTTTTCTAAATACATTTGGCATGACCATAACATGCTTAGTGGAACCTATGCCCCTCAACCATAAAAATCCCAGATCTCAGCCAAAACCAATGCTGAAACTCCCTTTCTTTGACATATCGCACTTTTCAGGTCATTTCCTGGGACATGTTGTAGTTTTCTGCCCACTGCCTTCTACCTAGGTTGCAAAACAGACCCCAAAAAGTGTGACTTGGCCTGTTCCCGGGCTTTGGGTGCCTTTTATGAAACTTTAATCCCCTGAAATTGAAAGAGTATTGTTAGGCCTCTTACCTACAACTAACGGATCTCGATTCCAATAGTCGGTTTTTCCGCCACAATCGCCGCGAGATTTAGGGCTTTTTCTCCTCTCTACATTCACCACAGGTACACTTGCAAATGAATCAAATTGGAGGGAAATTGCCTTGTTAAAAGAAAAACCTCAATTTTTTCTTTCGCCATCTACGACCAAACCGTAGCTCGGTTTGAAAAATCACCAGCATCATTGGAAAGTTCTCACTGAGCTCTCAAATGGGTATCCTTTCGTTTTTGGTAATTTGATACTTCACCTAAACACATTTTTTTCCAAGAAGGGTCCCTTCACTGCTCCTCAAAATCGAATTTCTTCACTTGCAACACTTGTACTTGGGGCACCACCTTGTCTTCATACTTGTCCATGCTTGTGTCGATTTTCGTCATGAGTAACCATCTTGTACTCATGTTTTTATGGCCCTCATTATGCCTGTTCTATGTGGCAGCATCATCGAGTCACCCTTGTTTAGAGCATCTGAGTTGAGTCATCATCGCATCCATGGAGTCTGTACCGAGTCCCCTTATATCCTGCTACAGTCCTCCATCCTTTATTTCTTTGGTTCTCTCTTGTGTCGCACATTTTTGCCTTCAATAATACTGTCCCCTATCCCCTCTGGTGTCAACTCAGTAGCTCCTAGGTTATTCATGCCCTTTATGCTCTAACAAGGGAATTCATTAGCCTGCTACTTAGTACTCCCCGTTCCACCATCATCCATGGTGTCAGTCTATCAGTTTATTTACTATTATCCCTCATGCCTTAGTTTAGGACCCCTTATTGCCTCACCTATGGCAGACCTCTTTATGTTGACATCAACTTACTCATTCCAAAAGACAGGTCTAGAGGGCGGTGTACCTTGGTTCCAACATCCACTCTTGTTCAGTACCTCAGATCAGGCAAAGGGACTCTTTATTGCCCTTTGAATTGATTGTTTCTCAGTTTCAGCTCCTTATGGCATGCTCGAGATCCGTATACTCGATGGTTTAGTGATGCAGTAGATTATATGTAATATTCCCAAATTTTCACGTGATATTTGGAATATTAGAGTTCTTAATAAACTTAATTAATTAAGTAAATAAAAGTGTGGAGGGACCCATAATACTCAAAGATGAATAAAATCCACTTTTGATGTGTTTATATGGATATTTCAGATCTAAAACTACATAATGGAGTAGAGGAGCACCTACTTAATGTGAAAGGAGTGGAGATCATGTCTCATTAATGAGATAGATCATGGAGGTTGATACAATCAACTAAGATCATGGAAAGAATCAATGTAAGATCATTAAAAATTCATGATGAGATGATGGAGGAGTGATGCATTTAATGCACACATGATGGAGAGGGTGATAATTGCATTCACACATGATGGAGATCATGAAGAGACATCGCAGTTAACATGGTGACCTATGTCCACATGTACAACACAGTTATGAGGAGGGCCAAGGCATGAGAAGGCTCATAACCTATATAAATAATTTGAAGGCACAATAGAAGGCATGTTGAAGATTATTATTGATGTATGATTTGTTTAGATCTAGAATTGTCGTGTGACATTCCATGCTTTCTTTGGCTGTTTAGCTAAGATTGCAAGTGCTGTTTAGCACTAGGTGTTCCTGGTTAGGAATCCCACCTCTTTCATTGAGTAGCTCTTGAAAGAGTATTGTACTTCATTCATCATTACTAATTGGTGCCATATTATTCCTACTTTCTGCATAACATCCATGTTGGACACCTAATCCTCAATGGTTAGGTGTGGAAGGTGAATGGAAAAAAGGAGTCCAAGAGACCACTTGGAAGATGAATCCAAGGGTCACCTAATGCACTATAAAAGCATATCTATGGTTAATAATAAAACTCACTCTTATCTTTCCCCTTGTGTGTTTACTTTCTCATTCACCATGCGTGTGTTTAACATGGTATCAGAGTGGGCGAATTCCCGCCCTGCCAATATTTGAGCCATTAGATTAGATTTGTTGCCTCTTTGTGCATGTCAGCTTTACGATATTGGATTAGCATGTCAAAGCACCATTATTAATGTTGTAACCTACACAGAAATCGGTTATGGTTGTTCTATTCTTCTCTCTTCCTACAGTTGCTCTCCACATCTTGCATCCATGCAAGATCGACCCCACACCAAAGAGCTGTGGTGGCTATGAATTTTATCTTATTGTTGAAGGGGTTGTGTTTCTGTGTTGAGGTGTTTCTTTGCAATCTAGTGCATTTAAAGACATGATTTGTGTGAAGACTGAATCACACATCTCTCATGCGTGCTACCTTCCACAGTCCCCTTCCTCGATCGTCGGCCCTCCTCCACTCGCACAACTCTCCCGCGCGCTACAAGCTGCTCCATTGCTCACACCCTTGGCCATCTATCTGACCATGCAAAATTCCTCGTTGCACCTCTGTCGACCTACCCCATGCTGCGACCATGCTCCTACCTCAATTCACCATGCACCACAACCACTCCCATTTGAAGTCTGTGTCATGGGTTTTTCTAGGCCGAATGATATAGCACGTAGCCAACTCCTCGGTTCCTGACCTTCCCTCTATGACTGTTGCGCTATCACACAACCCTTCACCTCCCGGTTGCATCACACCTCCTCCACTTTGGTAATAAAACCCTTAGCCTTCTTCATACGCCTCCTCCATACGCTGTTGTAGGCTCATCTACCAGAACATCATCTACAAGTGAAGTCAATCCATGGGAGGCTCGTGTAGGGTTTTTGGATTCTCTCCTCTGGAGACCCTTTCTCTTAGCTATCCGAGGCAGGTTGTAACACGTTTACTGGCACCGACATTCTCGACTCTATCAACAAAACAGTGGAAGGAGATGGAAGGTATCACACGGAAGTGCCATTGAATGAACGCCTCGATCAGGTTACCCAGATCACTCACCTCGTGACCGGGGCCCCTGAATGAAGCATGAGGGGTTGTGCTCCGGGGAAATGGCCGAGGCTGTCATTGGAGGGGAGGAGATTGGAATTGAGCTACTAGGCTGAGTTCCTCATTGAATTCTGGCAAGTGAACGGTGGGAGGCTTGGCGATATTGACAATAGTAGCGGTGGAAGAGTCATGGGGACTTCCTACGTTGTTTGAGTGGTTTCTGTATTTGGGTCCTTGTTTGTATTACCAATTATATTGGTGTTCGAGGGGCTTGCCATCGCTCTCGCTCATGCAGTCGCTCCGCTCTTGTGGTCGAGTTATGATGTGGTATATTCTAGGGTCATGCATGAGGGCTGATCTGCCCAAAATTTGGTGAGTTGCATTGTTTATTTGTGTCATAGAAACACTAGCATACATTTGAGAAGATGTTGTTCACTTGAAATGTTGTGGATTTCCACTGCCAAAGCTCAAAATCCATTGCTCAAGAATTGATTTATTTATATATGAGATTTGGTCGGTGTAGAGTTATACCCTTTGTGTTAGTACCAATTGGTTTAAGTTTAGATAGGTTGGTATAAGGATTGGTAGCATTTGAACCAAAAAAAAAAAAATCTCATAATCTGTAAAAACATCTCTGTGACTAAAGCCCCATAAATATTTGGATTAAAAGCCACATTGCTAGGGATGTTATTAGAAAATGCACTAGATGTGACATTGAAAGTGGTATTTTAAGTGGTGTTGGGAGATTCTTTCAAAGTGGCATATAATAGTTGGTCCATATTGGCATGATTATATATGTGTAGCATTGGTATTATATACTATATATTACGCAATTCAAATCCAAGCCAAGAGATATAATATTAATTGGTTTCATATTGACATTGCACACACCTTTCATTTAGTGAAGTTGAGTTGTTGATAAAATGACTAGAATCACTGAATTATTAGAGTTGATAAATACCTCAATACAATCTACTATTCGTGATATAGCTGAAATTGGAAAGGAAACTCTCCTTGACATTCATACATGTCTACAATATGCACAAGAAAAGATTGAGTTTTTGTAGCTTGAATCTCAATTCGAACAAGAATAATTATAGCAGCGGGGTCATCATTCTAAACTTGTTTTTGTTCAGAAAATTGAAACAGAATCCCATAAGCAGCAAGCCAATAATGTTGCGGTTGATTCACATTCAATTCCCAGTATAAGAGCAGATTTGAACGCAAAATAGAACATCTAGCCTACACCTCCCAAGCCCATCATTAGACCTTGGGAAGAGCTTTTCCACAACAAGCACATAACAGGTCTTGGATATGACAAGGAGTTGTCATTTCATATTCCAAACTACTCCTAGCCCATTCAATTTCAGAGTTTTAGATTTATTTATGACATTTCACCTTCAGCTGTTCCAGATCCTGCTCCTCTTCGACAAAAACAACAACATATTGTAAAACGCGAACGATGTGATCGAGTTGGCCATATGAAAGATCATTGTTTTGATATTCACCCATGCAAGCGCTGTGGGAGGCACACCCATTTTCACACAGATGCTTCAAAAACAAGCTTCCTACAAGAACAAAGATTCATCTTGGATGGATCGCTTCTTGGAAATGGGAATCAACAACCAAGAAGATGTTTAAGTCACATGTCAAAACTTGTTCTAGAATATTGAACAAACTTGCAGTTGAGTTTTCACCATCATCTCACCTTGTACCTGACAGGGGGGAAAATGGTGGTCATCTATAAGCTTCGAAGCCACATCAAGCGAGCCTAAGCCACAATCTCTAATTCCAGATTCAGAGTTGTAGCCAGAGACATAACATATCAAGTGAGCCTGAGCCACAATCTCTCATTCTAGATTCAAAGTTGTAGCCAGATGCACAAAAGATCAAGAGAGCCTGAGCCACAACTTGTCATTCTAGATTTAGAGTTGTAGCCAGAGACACGGATGCCCATGAGCATTCCTTTGGTTGGTGGACGACCTTAAACCATCCATGCGAGGTTGATATTCTTCCTCTTCAAATAATTCAGAGCACTTCCTCTAGCGGAAGACTTCAGCTTCTTGCTAGTTTTGGTAGAGTTCTGGGAAATGCATCAAGCATTCTAGAGTTGGTGGTAATCCTTAAACCATCACAGGTTGTAGAACTCCCTTATTCTAGGTTGAAGGTTTCCCTCTTCAAATATGAGGGAAAATTCCTCTAGCAAAAGACCTCATATTCTTGCCAGATTTGGAGGAGTTCCGGGAACTGCACTAAGCATTCCAGTGTTGGTGGTCATCCTTAAACCACCTCTTTATGCCAACATTTCAGAGAGTTGATTCAGCCTAAGTGCTTCCATGCATACTTTTCATAATTGTATTAGAACTCTCTTCTTGGACTCACACATACCCCTTCAGATTAAGGGGGGGAATGTTGGACACCTAATCCTCAACGGGTAGGTGTGGAAGGCGAATGGACAAAAGGAGTCCAAGAGAACACTTGGAAGATGAATCTAAGGGTCACCTAATGTAATGTAAAAGAAAACATATGGTTAATAATAAAACTCACGCTTATCTTTCTCCTTGTGTGTTTAATTTCTCATTCACCATGCGTGTTTTTAAAAATCCATATTGAGAAATTGCACATTTCTGAAGATCAGTTTGAGAGGAGGAGGTTGTCCTTCAATATTTCAGTTTAGGAACTGATGAAGAATTCATCCTATCATCTTGAGCTTCAAGATCAACCTTCCAATGCTTCAAATCTATATCAGGCATTGGGCCATCTATTATTCATCTCCCAACAACAATAATCCCTTTAGGAATTGTGCAATCCATTCTTGTAGACCCAAGGGAGAAGGGAAGTTTCTAGCATTTCAGCTAGTAATCTAGTGGAGGACAATTCTTCACATTGTATGCATTATTTCCATCAGTCTTGAGCTTCATAGCCATATTTTGCAGTAGGCTAAAGAGCCTCCTTCCTTTACAGTGCAGTTTTCATGAGCAGTTGTGTAGCAGCAACTGCAACATTCTTTGGAGGATTGAGGAGCTAGATCTTGAGCTTCTAGCTTGAGGATATAGTGAAGGGATCAACCCTTCAAGATTAGATCTAATCTGGTGATATATTTCAGCCATCTATTTGTTAGATATAGCTTCAGATATACATAACCTAGCAGTGAAAGGAACAAACTCTAGGAGGGTGATTTTCCAAATTTGTAGATCTGGAAAATCCTTTCTGGGTTATCTTGGGTATCCATCATAGAGCCCAGATCTAGAATCTTGGCATCATCAGAGCTCCAAATTTCCGTATATGTGCATTTTCATTTTAAGCCTGTAGTCATATATTCATTATCTACTAAAGGGACAATGTAGTATTTTCTTCCAACATCTCTCTAGTTATGCAGTGCCTACTTTGGCATGTTTTCAGGGTCATTCTAGGCCATCTCTTTGGCAAGATTACCTCATATTTTGTACACTGTTGTAACTGAATATTCTTCACATAATAAAATGGCTTAGGTATTCTATATATAACTATGTTTATCATAAACTTACATGTACATTTTCTGTGTTACAAATATTATGTTTTGTGTATCAATGCATTATTCCATTTTGGGATATTACATTATACCAGTGATCCCTAGGTGTGTGTGAGATTTTTCAGACCTCATGAGGGCGTGGCCCTTCAAATAGCCCCCCACATACCCGGATGACCTCTCTAATACAACCTTGGATGCAGCTCCATATATTTGATGGTTCCGGCCTTGGCTGCTTGCAATGCCTTTTAGTTTTCATGTATCATTCAGATTTTCAGAGCTCTTTCCTGTTTTACAGAGCCTCTTTGGTTGTACTTATATATCATGTAATCATATATTATTATATAAGTCTTGGCTATTATTCCAGACATAATATGTATGTGGGATACATTATCATGTTTTTCTCTGGCCCATGTTTATGCTAGCATGTACTATATAGTTCAACCCCTTGTTTGTTGGACGCATCATTATTCTTTGTACTTTATTATCATGGTAGGCATAGGTATGCGTCCCTCGCCTCATGTAGAACATGTACTCATTCATAAAAGAGACTTGTAACACCTGTAAGTCTCGCCTCTTCAAGGTATTTTCCTCTCATGCTTTAGTCTACCTTATATTTCTCTCTCTTTGACTCCCCCTTCGGTGTCTAGTGATTGAGTTCTTACAACGTACTTCGGTCATACGATTTGCTCCTAATGATCACACGCTGGGGGGAAATATGTTACACCAATTTTTTGTCATCTAACATGTTACAATTAGATGGACCAAATTACACCATGTAAGACCAATTTTTCCCTAGTAAAATTGCTTTCACTATGAAAAATAACTTAGTAATCCATCATTTATTAAGTTGTTTATGGTCTAAACAGGAAACCCCAAGAGGAATGATTGAATAAATCCTTATTTATTTTATTTTAATCCAGGGATAATTAATTAAACCACAATTTAATTAATATTCCTAGTCATATTTAACTCAAAACAGGAAAATTAATTAGATAAATAATTATTTATCTTATTATTTTCTAGGAATAATTATTTAAAACATTATTTAATAATATTCCTTGTTAAATTTGACTAAATCATTTATAAATAATTGAATAAGTCTTTATGTATTTAATTATTACTCAACCACATTCTTAAAACAATAAATAAACCATTTATTTATTTATTATTCACAAATAAAGGGATTTGACCAAATTCAAATTCTTTTCCCCTCCAACAAAAATAACAAAATATTCCATAAAAGTTGGATCTAGATTTGGTTTATAATATTTTAATTATGCACCAATATCTAGACTAACTCAAAAAATTTTCCATTAATTCACTACCTTTATTTGCCTAAATATCGCTATGGATCTATACTTTTTGTCTGAATTTGATCCTCCATCATTGTCATATTTTTCTAATTTTTTCTTGTGAGCTCCCCTTGAGTTCCATTTTTGTCTGTATTTTCTACACCATCAAGAGAGAGAGATATTCGATCTGAAGCGATGAGGACATATAAGAACCCATCCCGTTGAGGGGGACTGGTAACATCTTTCTATGTTCCCTTCCCAGGTGTCATAATACAAAAAATTCTTTAAAAATTATTGTCTTGTCCATTGGATGCATGGAGCAACTCTTGCTTATTATTTGTTGTTTAATGTATTTAACTGCATAGATCTAGATTTCTATAGCATTTATTTTGATCACTAACTCCATATCTAAGGAAATTGACAGACTTCTTTGATGTTAGGGTTGTTTGTTATGCACAAATAAAGTGAGATTTTTTTTATGCCTGCGATTATAATTCACACTAACATTTGTAATCTAGGAAAGTATGTATTAACTTGTTCCCTTTGTTGCTAGACCCACCCTAGGGTTGGAGGGATCGTCTCTGTTCGTAGAGAGGATTTACCTGGAAAAAAAATTGGTGACTCCAATGGGGAGTCATTTACTCTATTTTCTTTCCACTCTTTGAGTTTTTTTATTTTTCGTCCATCTTTTTTCAAATATACATCTCTCCTTTGTTTCTAGATTTTGTGACTACTTACAGTCATCAATCTTTGTTCTGAAGTGATAAGCTTGGATTTCTTTGAATAAAAAATTTTGATTTTTTCCATTTTCCTTGATCAACGTTATTAATTCTCTGACAGACGCACTGATCAATGTGATATGTTTTAACACAAAAGTGCCTATCCCCTTCCAGTGTGAGGTGAAGCCTCACAGGCGCGTTGATTTCTATGTGAATTTTTTTAGGGTTTCCCTTCACTAATTTCCAGTGTGTCTTTCCCTTCTCAATTTCCTTCTTTTCTCAATTTTCTCTTGTTCTCTTCTATACAACAACTTGATTGTCTCAATCAGTTAATTTTTGGTCTTATTTCTTTCAAACAATGCATCCTCATCATCTTAAGGTTTCTAGGTGCTTCAAGTCATTGTAATGGTTGCATGCTTCGTTGGGTTCCAGACCTGTTGTTATGTCATTTTTGTCATCTATTTTGAACCTTTTGTTTTGGTTGTTTTTTGTTTTTCAGTTGATCTCTGTGATTAGGGATTTCAAGTGTCCATTCTATGTGCATTTGATTCTCTCTTCCATCAACAAGCATAGATTACATTTCTTGTCTTCAACTGAAACATCTTTCTTTGTGTGTCAATCACTATGAAAAGTGAGGATGTCTTATTTTGAGAATATGATTTGGTATTTCTCTTTGGTATGTTGATTATTGCATCTTGTAGCATTTTGAGGAATTTCATTAGATAAATACTCAAAGCAAGTGATTACATTCGAAGTGATGATTTCATCTTTTTGCATTGTGTTTACATTGAAAAGAACAAAAAAAAATTGCATTCATCGATTTTTCATCTCAAAGTTTGCATTTCGTTGAAAGTGCATTAGATAAGTTGCATTGAGAAGTCATTTTTGAGATTTATCATTGAAATTAGATTACATTGTTTAACGATTGAAATATGAAATTCCATTGAGTTCATTCTCATTCATTGAAAGAAAAGGAAATTGTGCATATATTACGATTGTATAGTTTTTAAAAAAGGGGTTTTTTCATAGATTACAATGCATATTTTGCATCTTTGAATGTTTTGATTTGAATCAGAATAGTGCAAGTGATATAGTTAGGAAAATATTCATTTGCTACATTATTGTGTGTTGCATCACTATTTGAAACTCTTCCCTAAAATAGATAGTATTCATCGAATTGAAAGAATCGTTTTTTCATTTTAGTTGCACTTTAGGTATTTAGGTGACAATCATTTTGAGCCTTGAAATTGAAACTTTAATCAAGATCAACTTAAAAGGAACCTCAATTAGTTTAAGGGCATCTGGAACCTAATACAAAAAATTTATAGGTCTAGGCTAGAGATGTGTTCCAGCATCTATAAACCTGGTAGTTGTTGTTAATAGCTTGTGTTTCATTCCGGGAGTGAAACCTCGTCCCACGTACGAAAGTATATAACACTTGCGGCACGAATAATAAGTATATGGCGATGCTCTCACTGAACGAATACACATTAGGCAATGCAACCATGGACTTGTGCTCCCCTTATTGTTGAGTATATAATAGGAGACCCCGCTAGGTTGTTATCCTTTATCCACAGGTAACCGAGTCTGCTGCCTCGTAAAATTGATACACCAAACATAGAATTCGAGGATATTTCCTGTCCATACTTCTTGGTTCACCATGAGATATTCTGCATTTCACAGATATGTGGTAAACCCTATTGCCTAGATTACCTATTTTTGGTTTATTTTGTGTTTAATTTCTAAAATTTATTTTCCACGATAACATTTTACCTGTGCTCATCTTCTTATTAGAGCTTAGGTTGGGACTAATGGCAAAAGTTCTTGAGTTTACAAAATAAGGAATACCCTTGGATATAAATACTAGTCCTTTTCCTTCTTTGGGAAATGTTGGTGCTCCTTATATGGCAACACTATCTGTCCCCGGATTAATCATCGGTCTACCAGTTTGGTTATTTTCGACCCCTGTGGTTTCGAACGTGCAAGATGATTCTAAACCTAGTTCTCCTTCTCTTGAACAATCTCAACCCCATATTGATCTTAAGGTTGACCCCTCGCCTTCTTCACCCTTTTCTTCACCTCATTCTTCCTCTTCCCCTAGTGAAAGTCTGGATTCTAGTAACCAGATGACGAAGAATAAGAAGAAGAAGTTGAAGAATAATAAAGGCACCAAGCAAGGGGGAAACCAAACGACCATCGCTACCCATGCGATTGATATTAAAAAACCTCCCACTTAATCCCGAAAAGTCAAATTACCTTGCAAGCTATGTAAGGGTGACCACCTTCTTAGAGATTGTGCTGGTATTCACAAGGTATTAGAAGTGTGGTCCATTGGCCTGAATCACATGTCGTCATCAACCTCTCGATATCATGTTGAAAATGAACCCTCAACTATTGATACTAAGACTCACAGGAAAAGGGGTAAATTCAAATTCCCCTTTAGGTTACGTGAAGGGAATAATCCCATTTTCCTTTGTCCTTATCTCGATGAAGCCTCTAAAATGTTGGATACCTTTACGACTTCTGAGCCATGTCTTCTGATTGGTTATAATAATTTTTACCTGAGTCCTCCACTAGTTGATCGAGTGATTGATCAAGATTCATCTCTAGTCAATCCCAATCTCTTTGAAATTCAATCTCATGAGTCAATTCTGAACCAATCATTGGTTGAGAAAAAGTTCGACCTGATTCTACCTATAGCTCATCAGGCCTTTTTCGTAGAGAGTGGATCTCATACCACTCAGATTATATTTGTTTCTTTAGATTCCCCGGGATTATAGGGAGATCATCCCATTCCCATGGTCTAGGAGGGTGATCCTCCTACTCTCGTAATGCAAGGGGATAGTCCTCCCATTCCTATGGCACCCCCTCCATGTAGTTTGGTCGCTTCCTTTGATTGGAGTCAATTGGCGGGATATCATCTTCCTTCTTACGTTCCCTTTGAGATTACAGTACAAGCCTATAATGTGGCAATACCTAGCACAATAATAACTAAAGGCACATCTGTTAGTATTCTGTCCTCAACTACTTGGAAAGCTTTCAGTTGCCAATAGATTGTGTCTATAACTCATAATCTATTGGATTTTAATGGATGAACCAGTCAACCGTTAGGGATCCTTCCGAGGTTGCCTATTACCTTGGGAGGAAATATTGTCTATATATACATGATGGTTGTCCAAGGCCCCTTGGATTTTAACTTACTTATGGGGCGTGACTATACTTATTTAATGGGAGCGCTTGTCTCTTCTCTCCTTCATGTGATCTGTTTTCACATGAAGGTTGAATTGTGACCATTGATCATCTTTCATTCATTGGACCCAATGTGAAACCTAGTCTACAATCACCCCTTAATAGTACTTACACGCCAGTGGTATCTTCCCCACCCCAAGTTAATTATGTAGCAACCTATTCTGTGCCTGCATCTATTGATGGTTCCGTTAGTGATGTTAGGTATCATATCCTGCGGGCATTGGACCTTGATTTTCAAAGTGTCGTTCTCCCATAAAATGAGAACCTCTTGGAAGCCATGAATTCTTATGTGTCATGATCAAACCCTTCAGAGAATAGTTCATTTTCTTGTGTCAAGCTCCTTAAAAAATGAAACAAAGCCCTTCAGAAGAAGGTTCTTCTCTTGTGATGAGCTCCTAAAACAATGCAACAAGGTGTCATGAGGATAGTTCTTTTACTATGTCAACCTCGTTAAAAAATGAATTAGGCCTCTATGAGGATAGTTCTTTTACTGTGTCAACCTCGACAAAAAATGAAAAAAAATTTCATTCAATTTGAGTCTTTGATTAGATCTCGTAAATGCCCAGTCGAGTCTTTCACTTGATCTCGTAAATGAACCTTCAATCCATTCATCCATTATTAACCATCGAATGCACTAAAGCTTAGGGGAATTTACCTCGAATTGAGTCACCATGCTGGGGGATTGCAAAATTTTCTTCAAGCAGAGTTTCCCTTGTTTCAAGCTTGTGTAAAAATGAAACCATTATCATTATGCTTTTGTACATAAATGTATAGTTTAGTTTTGGTGTGATTTTTGTGAACCATTTTCCTACTTATCTTATTTTACTTAATAGATTCATCTTTCTAGATAGAAATTTGCAAATATTTAAAATTGTGATCATCATTACGTCATACATTAAACAGGAAAACACAAAATTTATATTTATATATATGTGTGTGTGAATAATTTTTGAAAAATTTTTTAGTACATCATAATCCAAAAAATATGTGTTCTGATACACAGGAGACTCACAGGTCCCAAAAACAAAAACTGTAGAACTAAAACTAAAGTGGACTAATCAACATAATAACTTGACTAGTCCCTGCTTGGATAAATTGAGTTAGCAACCAATGGATGTGGTTTGAGACCCACACAGTGTGCCTCTAGTAGTGGCGAGGGATATCATGAACATGGGCATACTCTGGATCCCAGTGGTTAATGTCTCTAGGTTTCGAGCTATTTCCTCTTCATTATTTTCTCCTTCCTCATAAGGAGAAAACTCGAACTTCCTCATCACTCTTCTGGATATGGGGGACATTCCAGTAGGTCTTCGTGGTCCAACATCTACAACATATAAGTTTAAAACATTAGAAAACATATACCAAAAGAATATAAACATGAAAAACTCAAAAAAACATGTTTTACCTCTATCATCCCATTGATCACCATCTGGAAGTGGAAGGTCTAGGTTGTATCTGAATTTAGTCCTGGAATATGGCCAATCCTCCCCTATAATGAGTTGGCACCTTATCCAAATGAAGAAATATGGTTTATACGACATGTTTTGCCTTCCTCCTGAGTGAGGAATCAACTCGCTCCATTGGATGATATGAGGGTCTCGTGGTGCCGACATAGCCACTTCCACCCACTGAAACCGGAACAATGGAACTTGTTCCAAAAATGAGGCTAATAGAATTGACCCATACTCGAATTTTTTGAGTCGGCCATTTTTTCATTTGGTGATTTGTTTCTTCATGTTGGCCAAAACTTCTTCTGACCAGTTGAAGATTGTGGGTTCCATGTAGTCTATGGTAGTCTCGAGTTGAGACTTGGTAGCCTCGTGTGGAGTTTGTGCTCCAACATGTTATAGTATCTTTAGAGGAAGGTTGGTTATGGTTCTTATGTCCACCTTCCCACTGGAAGACTTGTTTTCCTCCAGAAATTGCCTCCCTATTAACATATCCATTATGTCACCCATAATATGGCTTCCTACTAGACGAGCTTGTTTCCCCCTCCGTGATAAGCCAATGATGAAATAAATTCCAGAGACCTCAATTTCTAACTCTTGGTCCCCGATTATAAATCTCTCATCCTGTATCCCATATTATTTCTAGGTATTGTAGCAATTCAGGCTGAGATCTTAGCCCTGGAGTTAAGAAGAACTTGAGGAGCCCAGAGTTCCTCAAGGCATCCAGACAGTCCCCAGATCCTCCATGGCTTCTCTGTCCTCTTCCTCATTCTCTCTCTCCCTCCATTCAATTACCATTTTACTTTCTGATTTCTTCTTGTCACAACGATTGTAAAACATCTTGTTAAAACTCCAAGCTTAAAAATCCAGTTTGGATAGTGTTTTTTGGGAAAATATTCGTTTTTTTTTCGATTTTTGTGATCAACATGCCTATTTTAAAAACAAGGGCATCGATTAGCACATAGCCTATGTGAAAAAATTAGGATCAGCACGATCCCGAATGGAATACCCGCACCGATCCGCAACGAAAATGAATTTAAAACTTCTTCTAAAAAAGTAAAAAAACATCATGAAAATTTCTAAAACATGTATGCAATCAAAGAAAATGGGCATGGATCTTACCTCACACAAAGGGTTTGTCGATTATCTTCCTGGATCAGTCATAATCAACTCCTAAATATCAAGGTAAAAAGGGGTAAAAAAATTCTCCAATGGCTTGTGAAAGTGAAAAGTGAAAATGTTTTTTACTTTTTTGTTTTTTTATAAATGCTTAAGACATTGTTTAGGGTTTTTTCAATATTTTCAATTATTTTTCCTTGAAAAATGATAATATGTTCACTTTTGTGTAGCAACAGTGTAAAATTTTGATAGATGATATGAGAATGAGTTCTAGTTTATTACTTTTTTAGATTTGGTAAAAACAAATGAAAAAGTCACCTCCTTGGAGTCTTCTTTAAGATTTTTTCTAACTCTCAAAAAATGAAAAGATTGTCAAGTATTTGTTGTTTTGAACTCATAAAAGTAAACAAAATTTTGTTTACCCAGTATATGTTTACCCCTTTTTCAGGCTAGGATTAACTTTTTACGAAAAAGGAATACCTTAGTCAATCCTAACTAAGAGGTTCTCTCGAAAAAAAATTTCTACCTTTTCGGATTTGAGTGACTATCTACGAAGAGGGCCCTATGGAGTTTTCTTTTCAACATATTTTCAAACTCTCTAAACATGAAAAGGTGTCGAGTTTCACCTTTGTTGGACTTGTTAAAATTTAATGTCATTGGACTCATCATCATGACGCTATCAAGTTCTGCCTTATTAGGGCTTATAAAATGTACTAGGATAGATTTGTATGAAGGAAAAAATTATAAGACAAGCATATGCTATCCCCTTCAAGCTTGTATTAAAAAATAATTGGGGTACTTACCAGAAAGGTGGGGGGAAAATGGAAGTATTTATCAGTTGTGTCGATAGCATGTCGCTCTTGAACATGACACTTATCTGCAGTTCGTGTTGGGTTGGGGAATTCCTACATTTTTCACTTTACCTCCATGGGTTTCGGAAATATGTTTGCCTCTCATTCAATTACGAATATTTTCAACATGACCTCTGATTCCATTTGAGTCAAATATTTCCAAACTCCGAAGTCGCGTTGCTGATATTTTCAAGAGAAGTTTCTTTTGCAGTAATTCATTACCTGATTCTCTGTTTAGTCTTGATTCACAATGATCTTGTTCCTTTGTATCATGTAGATGATATGGGATACATCATGGCCCTCCTTTGACGGATCACTTCCTCTCAACTTCATCTCATTATCTGAAAAGTTTGATGTAAAGACTCCTTTCAAGTACCTTAGAGCCTGCATGCCCTAATAAATTTTTTTTCACATTTGATGACATGTTCACATCATTTACCTTCGATCAAGTGATTTCACGAGTGTCCGAATTCAATTCCTTATTCACATCTCATGCATTATACTGCTAGTTATTTGTGGTCTCTCTTGCACATATTAACATTTTACATCATTGACTTGTAATTATGCGATTTTCTTGCATGTTCGACTTCAACTCAATTTTTGACATTCCTGAATTTTTGATTGGTCATGATGGAGCGCAAGACCTTGGATTTTTTCCTATAAAGTATAGGTTGCAAGGCGATATGAGTTATTCATGATTGTATACATGACTCTTCTAGCTGGATGGTCATGACCATACCTGAGTCCATATTTGTGATGCATCTTATTGCTAGATGGTTGTGCCCATACCATGGATCCCATTACATGATCTCTTTTATGGATAGCTGCATCCATGCCTTATACTCATATATTTATATCATAGATTTCAGTTATATATATGTGCTTGATTCATAGGTTTTCTGGCAACGACATATTGGTCCTAACACATTATCGTAAAGAATTTCACCCCTCACTCTAGTTTTTCCTTTATGCTTTAGGAGGCATTTGTTACAAAAAACTTTTTCACTGTCCTTGTAATCCTTGTTCCCAGATCTTGGAGAATCGCTACAGTGATCCCTGTGTACTTTTTCCATCATGAAATCATGCCTTTGGCTCCCTTGCAGTCTGAAGATCAATCTCTCTTTTGATAATTTCTAGAGTACCTCCCTAAAAACCTACTTTTTTGAAGTGGTGCGACCCTTTAGTGTCTCACCAGTGCTGATGGCTAATCCTCAGCCTATGACCAATGTCGATCGATGCTAGTGTGAAAATCTTAACCATGTTTATCTACTTTTGGAAGAATTTTTAAAATGGAAACGAAGCTTCATGTTATAGAAGCTTAGAGAGTGGAGAGTTGGATGTTTGTTGATCACGATATGGTTGAGCTTCCTCCCTTGGGCCTCTTGTTCCTAAAAAGGAGGAACCACCTAAGGAGATAATCCTTTTTCCCACCTTAAGTGGATCAATGTCCCCTCCTCCTTCGCTATAAATTTATCACCTTCCAATGCCTCTGCTAGTTAGAAAAAAATAGAAGAGAATATAAGAGAAAGGTTTGAATATTTTCATAGGCTTTGAAGGAGAGAGTTGAGACCCTTAGCCTTCTCACACTAAGTTGAAAAATAATTCTTTGGAGACGTGCCCTAATTCGAACTTGCCGAAGGAGAGCTTTGACATCAAGGCGCATGTTGTAACTCCTCTTTTATTAATAATATGATACAACTGATATTTATTTTCCATTCTTTTCCATGTTTATGATAAGAATTATATCATTCCTTGATCAGTTAGATAGATTATTCTTGTATATGAATGTTGCACTTTTATGTTTTCTTGTTGTTTCTTGGTCACTTGTGCAAGTTATTGAACGCTGGTATCAATGAAGATTAAGCTTGCAAGAGCAAAGGACCAAGGAGCTTCGACGAGGTGCAACAATGCAACATTAGATCGAGGTAGGCCATCTCCTTTGATCTATGTTTCATTTATAATATAGGAAAGTAGGTATTAGCGTGTTCCCTTTGTTTCTAGACCCACCCTAGGGCTAGAGGGATCGTATCTGTCTGTAGAGAGGATTTACATAGACAACAAAGGGTTATGATGTCATCTTCAGTAGAGGTAAGGCTTACCTCCATCACTTAGATTTTGGATGTGAGAAGCAGATAGGTGTATGGAAGAATAATATGTACAAGTTATAGGTAGATACAGGTGTAGAATTGAGGAGCAAGGCAGGGAGAGCTCAGAGTAGAGAATTGATGGGTGAGGAGATCAAAACTTAGAGTGATTCCTTAGAGCAAGAGTAGATTAGATTACCTGAGAAGAATCTAATCAAGATGGAGCCTCAAATAGTATCTCAGTTTGAGTATAAGCTAGTTGGAAGTTGGTCCGACCAACAGGATGATGGGGAGTGTTATAGGTCAAATTGAGCATCATCCCCCATGACCTGGTCAAACTGGAAATCATCCCCAAGATCAATGAAATAGGGTCTATCATCCCCTATCATTTCAGTTGCTACATGCCCTAAGACAAGAACAAATCATCCATGACTTCGATTTGCAAGATTTACAAGGTTTGAAGTATATGTTATATCACTTATGAGCTCACCAACGTTGCCTCTCACATGACAAACTCCATTGCATATGAAACTCCCTCCATTCAAGGGTGCACTACAATGCATTTCCTGACATTCAAGAGTGCGTTGGTCAAATGGGAGTGAAATTCTCATTGTTTCAGAATCTCCACATGGACAATGTCTTCTAGAAGAGTCCATATGTGTCAAACTTCAAATCTGTGTGTCCATCTAACACCTCTAAGCTTAGGAACATGTCTTGCCTATTATTAGAAAGTAATTGATTGAGAAACTACCATAAGTTTACCTATAAATTGAGCACAGATCCTAGTGCTAGGGAGGAATAATTTTTGTAAATAAATGTTGTTGGATTCTCAATTGAGAGAGTGATAGAAGTGATATGCTGCCAGTGAGATGTTGACTGTGATGAGGCTGGGATGATGCTGGAGCTAGTGACATCAAATTAATCATTGGTTGTAACCTCCCCCTTCTACTCTTTAATAAATATTGTTGTTCATTTTACCATATATGTATCTATTTATGTTTCTATTTCTCATATGATGGATTCTTAACTGATATATATGTTTCATGTTCAATCGATTTAAGTGATTAAGATAAATAGACATATGTATATTTCAATCTCTTTGTTGTTTAGTGTTTATACTTGCAGGAACTAGTCTAGCGATCTAAGTTGGATTCGAAGCTACAACAAAAGTGACATAAGGAGAATAGGAAGCGCTTGGATCAAAAGTAGGTCCTTCTATCTTTATGTGTGTTTATTCACTCTTAGAGAAAGTGTCTGCAAAGTCTTTAATATGTTGTTATAAATGCATAACACCACATTTAGGGAATTTTATTGATCCGTAGATCATAATTATGCATAACAAATTGGCAACCTCTGCTGGGGAGTTTCCCTTCATTCCTGGTGTTTTTTCCTCTGATTATCCACCCAGTAGCATCTACTGTTAGTTATTAGACTTTTGAATCAAATAATTGCATTAGAAGTGTGTTCTGTAGCTTGAATTTTGAATCTCTCTTGTGCCCAATTCACTATTGGTCAAGATACAATGCACTACAATGCACTATCTCCCACTCAGGGGTGCAGTACAACGCACTGTCTCCCCTTAGAGTCTGCATTGCCCCCTTAGCCAACCAAATTCCCTTTTAATTTTTCATTTCCATCATACTCAACCATTTTTTTGCTATGTTTTCAATTGTCTGATACCTCATAGAGACCAGTGAATTTTCCTGATTCTTCCTCCTTTGAAAAGTAAGTTTTTTCAATGTATCTTTAAGTGTTTTTAATTATCATTGACAAATCAAATTCAAAGTATTTTATTTCTGAATTAGATCCATTTGTTTTGGTAAAGGAAATTGTCTTCAAATTCTTTGTTTCTTGTAGGAAAAAATTGTGGTTCCATTCTTCATTTTTTCCTAAAAGAGAAATTGTTGTTAAATTCATCGTTTCTCAAAGAAGAAAGCAATTTTTTTTGTTGATTTCATGCAGATAGTTTCCCTTTTTTAATTCACATTAAGGTTACTGAAAAGAAAAACTTGAATTTTCATATAGTGAATCGTGTGTTTTGCATAGGAACAAGTTCGGAAAGATGCATATTAGTTTGTGCTCTTTGTTGTTTTCTCTCAAAACTGATTTCTCTTTCCCTTTAGTAGCTAAGATTTTCATTGAAGAAGCTAAAATTGAAAAGTTTTCTTATCATATTAGTTTTCATTTTAGGAATTTCCATCACATCATCGCAATAAACCTTGAAGGAAAATTGATAAACAAAATCAACTTAAAATTTACATCAATTTACCTAAAATCGCATTGGAACCATAACGATAACATTTAGAAGGTCTAGGCTAGAGATGTGTTTCGAAATCATAAAACATAGCAGTTTTCGTTAATTGTCTGTGATACTTTCCGAGTGTGATACCTCACTCCACCTATGTAAGTATATCAGAGCTCTCACTATGCGGTTTCAGATTAGACAACTCTAATACGGACTTGGGCCTCCACGTACCTTCGGGTATATTTGGGAGGAAAATTTTAGGTTGCTATCCATCCATAGTGAACCGAGTTGGCCACCATTAAGGGAATTTTGTGGTCTAAAATGGGCCTCCTAAGAAAAATGTACAAACAAAATAAAATTTATAAGAACCAATAGGATTCAAGATGATGATGTAAACCATGGGGGATGATTCACCATTTTTTTAAGTAAAAGGGTAAAAAGAATAAAAAATAGTAAAATAATAAAACTACTTTTTCAACTCGTAGTTTCAACTTATATCCCAAATTTTTTACTAAAATTTTGAGGAGGAGTACTCGTTGGATGAAAAATTTAATTCCTCATCCAAGGAGTACCCATGTTGCATACTTTTGATGGACCCTACTACATGAAAAATGAGAAATACGTGAAAAAACATGGTTGCAACCACGCTTTTCATGTATTTCTCATTTTTCATGTAGTAGGATCCATCGAAAGTATCCAACATGGGTAATCCTTGGATGTGGAATTAAATTTTTCATCCAATGAGTACTCTCGCTCGAAATTTGAGCAAAAAATTTGAGAGATAAGTTGAAAATACGAGTTGAAAAGTAGTTTTTTCTTTTTTCCCTCTAAATTTTGATGATGTAAACAAATCTTATTTTATTATTTGCACTATTATTTTATAATTTCTTTAGGTGGCCCATTTTAGACCTCAAAATTACCCTAATTCTTGTAAATTGTGATACTCCGAACACAAAATTCAGGGAGATTGCCTACCTGTACTTCTTGGTTTGCCAGGAGGTATTCTGTGGTTCACAGTTTCTTGGTAAACCTTTTGCCTAGAATTACCCTTTTATTTTGTTTGTTTTTTTTGGTCATAAAATAAATCAGTCATCATGGAAGAAGAACATTTCTTTCCCCGTCTTTCCTGTAGAATAACACTGAAACCACCTTTACCACCGGAAGCTACTACTGGTTGGTGAAGGTGAATCGCTCTACTGAAACTAGTACTATCAATACCTCTACTGCGGCATCATCCTCACATATAGTAGAGTCAGCACAAGTTGTTTCTACAAATCCTGGTTCATCTACTGTTGTCGAGATGGAGTCCTCACAGCTACCCGTGGTCACGATCCATCCAATCAGTGAGACCATACCTCCCGAAACCAATGTTGTTCAAATGGAAGTTGATCTAGATCTTGTCTTCAAGAACATCTGAATCTCAAATTTGAACGATCGGAAGTTGTTCTTGTATCGATCGCCCCACAATCTATTGTAGCCATTGAGTCTCCCATATCGCGCAGCCAACCTCCCGAAATATAATTTTGGCCTGATGGAAAAATCCTTCCACTTGGTTTAATTTCGATTGAAGAAATACCACAAGACAAAACACCTTTAACTCCAAATCACCTGCCTCTGATTTTGTTGATCCTGTGTATACTAGAGTTCCCGCCGATCCAATAGGGTATACATTTTGTTGAGGAACCATGCCTCAGCCAACATCGTTGGTTGGACCATATGTTCCAATTGTGACAACACCTACTCTCACTACCCCATCAATGTTCACGACCTCACTAGAGTCACATTTCTATGGTGGCCCTTCCGTTCCACCTAGTTACCAATATTTATCTGGAACCTTCTTTGGTGCATCCTTAAGCCCATGGACTTCACCAATTTCATCATATGGTATTCTAAATATTAAATCTATAGTGAGTACTGAATGAATTGATCCTTTATACACATCATTAGGGAAATATCAAGCCGGTCCATCCAAGTATATTCCATCAAGGACAATTTAAACTAGACTCCCTGTATTTGGAGAACAATATTTTGCATCTTATTATACTCCTCGTGATAGGGGGCAACCTATGGTCACCCAATTTAACATTACTCTGTGGTTATTTTGTTATCCTAATGTCAGAATGAATGTTTTTTAATGGCAGCCCACTCTGCCTATCTAACCACAAATGGTTGTACACTTGTATCAACCGGTTCAACCTGTTGCACCCACATCAACTCCACTTGTTAATACATATTTACCCTTGTTACAGACTTAAATTGTTGTACTTCAACTGTCTCAGGCGGGTCTTTCAACCCAATACCCCCAAGTATTGGGCCCTCAGACTACAACTCCTTCAGCTAGTTTACAACAACCAAATGTATTTGGAATAATTTATTCACAAGTTGGAATACCATATTATGGGATGTCGCATCCACAACCAGGTTATACCTATCATCAAATAAATCCAAGTTATTCTAATTTGGGTTATAACATTGGTGGATAGACCCCTTGGTATCCATAAGCGCAAATTCCAGAGCCTTCATTTCAACAAGTATCATACCCAGGTTTTGGTCAACAGAATCATCAAGTGTTTGCTTATCAAAACAACCCCTATCTGGGTTACCAGCAACATATTCCTTATGCTCGTGCTCAAAGGCCTATTTCCCAAGAATACATCATACCCTTGCTATGCTTAACCTGACCTTAATCGACAGTTTCCCTTTGTTGCAACTTTAGAGTTATCAGATTTAAACCAGCTCACCATTGATCCAATCAACGATGCTCCTTAGTGGCTGGTGATACCCCATAAATTACCCTCTAATATTCCTAAGTTCAATGGAAACCCTAGGGAAGACCCATCGACTCATGTTATGACTTATCATTTGTGGTGTTCATCTAACTCCCTAAATGATGACTCTGTTCGACTACATATTTTCCAACGTACACTCATTGGTCTAGCCGCAAAATGGTACATTGAGTTACCTAGAGATTATTTTGATAATTTCATTGCCATAGCTACTATCTTTTTGACCCACTTCTAGTTACCCATACGATATGAAAGTGGAACAGAAATCTTGATTAATTTTAAACAGACCAATGCTCTCACATTTATCATCATATTCATGAGTGGTGTCGTCGTCGTAGAATGGTTAAGACATTTGTTCCTGATCAACTCCTTGTTGAGTGGTTCATTAAGTCCCTGTTACCATCTATAACTGAGGATGTAGCTAAGGGTGGCATCGTCATTGAAGAGAAAGTCATTTCTCATGCCCAATATTTAGACTTGATTTATACTCAGTCTAGCACACTCTACGATAAAATTCCCAATGCGTTGCGATCTAATTTTACTGTTCCTCCTCCATAAAAGGACTCTCATGCCAGAGACGATATAATTGGTACTATAAGAAGACATCAATATACTACATCTAATCCTGCTCCTTCTTCTGAAATCCATGCCATGTCATCTGACAAGGGAAAAAGTGACAAGCAACGTAGAATTAAGAGAATAGGGAAATCGAAGAAAAAACAAACTTCTACCCCACAGAAAATATCATCTGATCAATCGATTGGAAATCAGAAACCTCGTTACCCTTTCATAATCTGTAATGAGGAACACTTTGTTCTATATTTTCCTCACTATGCTAAAGTCTCAAAAATGGTTAAGACCTCGCATGGATCAGCTATGTTGACAGATCCATTTCCGAATCCATACACAAATTTTGTTGCTACCGATCCAGCTTCTAGTCCACAAGTGCCTATGCTGTCTGTCATGAAGCCATCAAATGATGTTTTGGTGTCAACGCATAAAAAATATTACGGTATTATGGCTATTGATCAACCTACTACCTTGACCATGAATCTGTTTATGGAATCGATACCGCCACATGCTATTCCTAAATTGAGAATCAAGCCACCGAAGGGAGTCGTTCATAAATCAACATTTAGTCCTCGAGCCATAGCTACTCACAATTATAATATAGTTAAAGATTTGGCTCAATCCTCTTCAGCTATGTCAGTGCTTGAGGTGCTACAAAATTGTCCCTCCCAAAAATAGGCTTTTTTGTCAGCAATTGGTGGAATTGATCCGACAGATTCCAATCTCGCAGTCTTTAATCATACAGGCTATGTGCCACAATTACCAGCATAATTGGCATTCTCCATCCAAGTAAATGTTCTTAATCACCTTGTTCATTGTAGTATTATTGATGAGGGAGCATATACATGCATTATGTGTCTAAACTGTTGGAAGTCACTTGGCTCGCCACGCCTATCTCAATCGCCAATGACATTGAAATATTTCGACGGACGTACATATAAGCCTTGCGGTATTATCAATAACCTGCATGTTGAAATAGGGGGAAAAACAATGAATGTTGAATTTGAGGTTGTTGACGAACCCCTTGAATACAATATTTTACTCGGAAGGCCATGGGTATATGCTATGAATGTGATTTTTTCTACGTATTTTAGAATTATATCCTTTCCACATAAAGGTGTTATCACAGTCATCAATCAGCTATCCTTCTTTGCCTCCAGTTCCTAGGTAGTTAGAAGTGTTCCGTTAGTTCACACACCCAAACTCGCACTTCATAACATTGGTGTAGGAAACTTAAAGGATTCCACTCTCATGGGAACCTTTGCATTACCGCTGCCTGCGATGTTAGCATAAATTGCAAGTATAGAGACCTGCAACATGATCTCTTCCACTACATCTGGCTTAAGGAAGAGTACAAGTGATTATGAAGTTGTTACGTTTGATGAGTTTCTGTCACCCTGCCCCATTGAGTTGGCATAGAAATTAATCTATTTAGCTTGGGCGACGAATCTGAAATCATCGTCATTGGTCATTTGGGTAGATCATTTATTAGATTTTGGTACTCCATCTAATCCTTTTTCCTTAACTTTCTTGACAAATGAGAATGTTCTAGAAACCATGATGTCAGAAGGAGAACCATGGGAAGATTATCATCATCGTTCCCATATTTCAGATTATGAAGAAGATAATCTTTGTGAACTATATCACCCATTGATCCAAACTTTCTTTTTGAATTCTTTTCCTATTAATGAAATTGATTTCGAGTGAAATTTATCAAATATTGAAGAAACCATTTCTATCAATATTTCGACTAAACCCGACGTTGTAGAAAAAATTCATGTTAGCGTGTCTTCTTCTCCATCAAAACTCAAAACATATAGCTCTCTCTTTCATGAATTTCGTGATGTATTTTCTTGGTCTTATGATGAAATTCTAGGCATAGATACTAGTATCGTTGACCACACTATTAATATGTACCCTAATGTCAAATTGGTACGTCAATGCCTTTGTCTTGTTCAGCCAAAGAAGGCCACTGCCATTAAAGCAGAAATTGAAAAAGTTTACGTGCTGGTTTCATTTACCCTATTCCACTAACTGAGTGGGTTTCCAACATCATTCCCGTTATGAAAAAACAAGGAACCATGAGAGTGTGTGTCAATTATCGGGATGTCAATCTTGCTTGTCCAAAAGACAACTATCGTACTCCTTTTATCGACCATATTATTGACGATTCTTCTGGATGCAAAATATTTTCGTTCATGGATGGATTTTCCAGCTACAATCAAATCAATATCTGCCCAGAGGAATAATATAAGAAAACATTCATCTATCCCTAGGGCACATTCACTTACCGAAAACTCTTGTTTGGTTTAAAGAACGTCGGGGAAACTTTTTCAAGAGCAATGGATTATGATTTCAATGACATCAAGCAAATTGTTCAACCCTATCTAGATGATTTACCTACACATTCACGAAATTAGACTGATCACTCGATGCATTTGAGAGCTATATTTTTACGTTTCTGACACTATAAAATACGCCTCAATCCCCATAAATGTGTGTTTTGTGTTGGTTTTGGTCATTTTCTAGGATTCATCGTCTCAAAAGAAGGAATTATAATAGACCCGTTGAAGGTCCAAGCCATTCTTGATTTTCCTGCGCCATCAAATTTGCTTCAGTTACAGAAAATTCAGGGAAAGTCTGACTTCCTAAGGAGGTTCATACCCAACTACGTGTTGGGCAGTGGAAAAGGTATAAAATCATTGTGTATTTTCTCATTCTTTCATTGTAGACATAATCCTTTTTACCTTAGAAAGGTGATTTATTATAGGAATTATGGTAGAATTTGAAAGGTTTATGTTTATTGTAAAAAGATGACCAAATATTTCTTTTTGTTGATAAAACAGGAATTAGACGAAGTGAACAACTATACCAAAGGCGAGGTAGAGATGAATGCAACTGCTGTTCCTCCAGCATTAGACCAAATCCTGCCAAAAACAAGGAAATCCGAACGCATTGCTAAGAAAAGGCAGGGGATTGCTCGGCTTTGGTCAAAGTAAACCATATGATAACTAAACGAAGGGAAGCGAATCCCTCAGGATCCTTCGATCCTGAGGGATCGCTGTTCAAACCTCATCTTATTCCTCGTCTTGTCCGTCAGGGTCTGATATATAAAGCAACACCTTCAGTGATTGAAGGGGTCGGAAATTATTGTATTAAAAACATTTCCTTTGTAATATTGTGTTTCATTGACTCTTGGCTTTAGAGAGCGGTCTCTGTAATACTTTATGTTCGATTAATATCAAAGACGCGTTTCATTTCATCTCTCAAGTTTTGAAGTATCACAATAGTGTTTCATTGGTGCTAAGGGCCCGGATCTGGTGGAATTACCTTGCTGTTTGTATTTCTAATATTTTTTTACTGTTTTGTGAAGTTGTGTTTAAGTTGATTACGATTGCAGATTTGATTGATTACTATTGGATTGAATACAGATTCGCTGTGAGCATTAATGAATTGCACTGCTATTTTATCATTTGCAAGAAGTGTATTTGCTGTTTATTTACCTTGCTATCTTTATAAAGCTTTTCTGTTCTATATTCAATTCTAGTTGCTGTTTTATTGGTTTATGATTCTTTATGATTGACTGTTTCATGGTATTGGTTGTCGACAGGGTTGAAGTATTAAAATTAGTTGCTTGATTGCGTTAAGTTTAGAATTGCTGTTCAATTCATTTTGCTGTTCCATTTCTGTTTATTGTTCATTTCTGATTCATAGATTCAGATTAGCAGATAGATTTGTTACAGTTGCTGTGTATGCATAGGAATTACGAATTGCTGTTCCTTTCCAGATTTTTTTATTAGAGGAAGTTCCTTTCAGTTATTTTCATCAGCAAGGAGTTTGAGTTTGATTTCATTTTGATTGCTTTAAGAACAAGACCACCAACTGTAGAGGACAGTGGTTACTGCTTCCAAGTTCCCAAATTGGTTATCTTGCCTCAGTGTGATTTCAGTTGCATCGATTTCTAAGGGAAGGAGTTATTGCTATTGTATCCCTGATCGATGTTTTGCAGATTGATGTAATTGAAATTTCAGAGCATTTCCATTTATGTTACTGCAATTAGATTCCTTTACAAGCATCCGTTTACTCTTGTATTTAGAATTTTGTACTACATCTTCATAGCATTACTCTTAGTTAATTGCAGCCTCAGACAGAGTACACTCTTGAAATAAAAAGTCACTCCCGGATTGATAATTAATGTAGGCTAATTAGGTGTTTAAAAGATACCTTTTTATGCTCCAACATTTTGGCGTCGTTGCCGGGGAGAGTGTTTGCCATTTCAAAGGAGTGATGCACAATTGATTTTCTTCTTCTTGTGAAGAGTTGGGTATTAAAGATGGAAGGTAAGAACTTGCGCACCAGGCAAGAAACACACTTGCTCACAACCCGCTTCACAACAGAATTAGGTAAGCTTATTTCTTTAGGTATGAATGAAGGATTGTTTTCTTGAATGAATAGACCAGCTAAGCAAAAAAAAATTCCTCCTAAAATTGAAAATCCTAAGGGACCGGTGACCCTTGGGTGGACAAATTTTATTAACGAAATCCTTAAAAGGATTGAATCTTAGCAATCATTAGGACCTAGAAAAGCTATCTCTAGAAAACCTACTAGTTCCCTTCAGGCCACAGAGTCACCATCTGAAGCCTTTGCTGAGATACATAGTCAAACAGAGGGAATTGAGCAAGATACCCAATAAATTGAGAATCCTTTCATAATTTCCCCTCAAGAAGGGAACTCTAGTAATCTCCGTGAAGGAGAAGGGGAAACAGGAGAAATAGGAGAACCAAAATATCCTATTGAAATAGCCCAAACAGTAAGCAGTCCATATAAGGGAAGTGTTGTTAAACTCATTCAAAACTAAGGTCCTGAATCACCTCAAACAATAGGTCAACAAGGAATACTTATTATTCCAGACCAGGGAAGTGATGTCAAAGCCATTCCTGCTCCTTCTAGTCAGCCTAGAAATTCCCGTGAGATCCTAGAAGGATATTGGCACATCTTTAACCAAATGGCCCAGAACCAAAATCAAAACCAGCAGACACCCTAGAAAACCTCTACGCTGCAATATCCTATAGTAGATACTGCATTCAACGCACCTATGGAGGCCATTCCCCTTTAACATATTCCCACATTTCATGGCTTAACAATAGAAGATCTAGATGCATTTTTTTTTGAATTCAATGTGTTATGCAGGGGATATGATTATACCACCGATCCCCAAAAATTAAAACTATTTCCTTCTACATTAAAAGGAGTAGCCTTATGATGGTTTATGGGATTAGGAGGGGGTGTCATGACTGATTGGGATCAGATGAAAGATGCATTTTTAAAGAAGTATCAAGACTATTGCAGGTCTCAGGAACTAAAAGACGAAATATTTCAAATGACAGCAAAACCAAATGAAACCTTGGAAGAATATGTGGAACGATTTCAATACAATCTTCAGAGATCTCCTTATGCATCTTTACCCTTACCTGATAATGTGATGAAAACTACATTAATTAGGGGAATGAAAGATCAATGGGTTGAAACATTGAATATTATCAGAAAAGGTGATATATATCAGGAAAACTATGCTAAAATCATTGATTTGTGTATCAGGAGTTCGAGGAGCAACACAAGGCTAAAATCAGCAAAATGTGATATGATTACAAGATACAACAAGACCTTCAATGAAGGTGTGACTCGTGCATAGATTGGAAACCTGCTGGAAGATTTTAAGACAGATATACTTGGGACTCTAACAACACAATTCGACATTATGCAAGCCAAACAAAAGCAAGTAGAAGCAGAGAAAAATTTGGCGATATTCTGTCCTAGATGTAGGAAGAAACAAAACCACAAAGAGTGCCCGCTGGATGTAATCAAATTTTGCACCTTTTGCATGAAAGATAACCCTACAGAAGGATGTCCCTCGCTTCCTGGCCTAAAATCAGTTTATAAGGAGGCAGAAGAAGAATCAGAAGTAGTATGTCTACTTAATCAGCGCTGACAATGACAACCACGACAATCAGGTATGCCAACGATCCATTTTCTTCTTTTCAACCTCCTCAATACAATGCTCGACAATATAATGGAATGTGGCAAAATCAACCACCTTTCCCCAATTGGTGACAACAGCCATTCCCTACAACATCTTGGCCAAATCAAACAAATCAAAATAATTGGCCTAGTTTTCCTTTCTGCCCACCGTTTTGGAAAAACAATACTTATCCAACACAGTGGTCCCCCTCTACTTCGTAGAGTCAGGCTTGGCAGTCAAACTCGAAAAGTCCTACAAATCATCCAGCTGGAACAATCCCTCTCTGTCAACCTACACTGCCAGCTCCCTATACAAACCCCCAGACCAACTTAAGACCACAACTCCCAGCCCAGCCCAACCCAAACCCAAACAATAGGCCAATTCAGTCTGTCCAAATAATGGAACCCCCAGAATTAGAAACTGAACTGAGGGAGTGCAATGACCTTCAATTAAGGTCTAGGCGCATAGTAGAAACAGAGAGAAACAATAATGTTCATATTGAAGATCCGTTACCTGTAGAACAAACATTACAAAAAGAGAAGGAGGTTCAACAACAAAATCAACAAGTAACAACTTCCTCTCCACCATTCCCAGAACGATTAATCATACCATGCCCATTAGAACATCCTGATTTTGATCTTCTGGGAGAATTAAAAAAATTATGTATAAAAATCGCTTTCCTCCAAGCTATCCAAGAAATTCCTATATATGCAAAAACCATTAAGGAATTATGCATAAAGAAGCCAAAGAGGAGAACAACCACCAATCCAACTGTCCAAATAATCGGTACTTTATCTGACTTATTATCAGGAATGGAAACACGCGTAAAATATGAAGACCCAGGAAATCCCATAGTGACAGTGCAAATCCATGGGCAATTGTTTCCAAATGCCTTAGCTGATTTGGGAGCAACAATCAATATCCTAACAACCACCAGCTGTCAAAAACTTGGCATTACATCGCTAGAACCAACAACAACCTTATTGGAATTGGTTGACCGATCGGTAGTCAAACCATAGGGTACACTACAAGATGTAATGGTATCTATAGATTCTTGGGAATACCCTGCTAACTTCCTGGTTATCAATCCAAAGAACCGGCTAGATGGACACCCTTTAATCTTAGGTAGACCTTGGTTGGCAACTAACGATGCTTATATTGGATGCCGACAAGGAAACATGACAATAACAAGGGGAAACTATGTCAAGAATTTAGCTTTATATCCCCCAGCCCAGCCAAGCCTATCAATAATCAAAACAAGAAAACAACCTGTATCATATCTTATGGAAAATATGAGATCACATCTAACTATGGAAAATGCTCTTGATTTTAAAGATCAAACAGAGGATGATATCATCAATAGTTTTATTAATAAACCACAAATAATATCCCATCTACAATGTCACATGATCAAGGTAGCATTTGATAATAAGGAAGAAGAAGATCCTCTAAAAGACATTCCTGATCAAGTAATACCCACTACTTCTGTGTACAATAGTAAGATTGTAGAAATTGAGCCGGGAAAAACTCTAAACATTAACAAAAATCTGACTGCTAAACAAGAAGAGAAGTTGGTCGAATTACTACGGAAATACAAAGCAGCCTTTGCATGGGATTACCCAGACATGAAAGGAATTGACCCCCAATTGTGTACACACCACATCTATATTGAAAAAGATGCGAGACCCATTCGCCAACCTCAAAGAAGACTAAACCCTCACCTCAAAGATATTGTGAAAGCTGAATTACAAAAGCTATTGGATGTTAATTTCATCTACCCAATATCTGATAGAAAATGGGTCTCTCCATTAGCGGTGGTACCGAAGAAGAACGGAATGTGGAGAATATGTGTAGATTACCGTGAATTTAACAAGGAAACCCACAAAGACCACTTTCCCCTTCCTTTCATTGACTAGGTATTAGACACATTGGCAGGAAAGAAATTTTTTTCCTTCCTCGATGGCTTCAGTGGGTACAATCAAATCTAGATTGCCCCTGAAGACCAAGACAAAACTACTTTTACCTGTCCATGGGGGACATTTGCCTACCGAGTCTTACCCTTTGGTCTATGCAATGCCCCTGCTACATTTTAAAGTGCCATTCTCAACATCTTTGCAGACTTAATAAATGAAGGGCTCAAAGTATATATGGATGACTTCACACCTTATCAGGATGATTTTGAGCCAGCATTATAAAATTTAGAAAAGGTGTTGCAAAGATGTATTGAAACTAGGCTTTGTTTAAGCCATGAGAAGTTTTATCTTAGGGAATTATATTTCAGCAACTAGAATTCAGGTGGACCCAACCAAAATTCAGATAATTTTGTTAATACCCACACCCACTACACAAATAGAGGTATGTAGTTTTCTTGGATCTTCTGGTTATTATAGGAGATTTATAGAACATTATTCTCGAATAGCTGCACATTTACATGCACTAACTGGAAATGTTGATTTCATTTGGATAGATAAATGTGACAATGCCTTCAGCGATCTAAAAAATCTTGTTTGAATAGCCCCAGTGCTGAGGGGCCCAAATTGGAATTTTCCATTCCAAATTTCATCTGATGCCTCAGACACAACAATTGGAGCAGTGCTTGGGCAGGAGGAAGGCAAGAAACCATATGCAATCTATTATATTAGCAAAAATCTATCCCCCGCTAAATTAAATTCTACTGTGACTGAGAAGGAATTTTTAGCTGTAGTACATGCTGTAAATAAGTTTAGATATTATATAACTGGGTATCCTATAGTGCTATATACTGATCACTCTACCATTAAATTCTTAGCAAATAAACCTGTTACAAATGGAAGAGTGACAAGATGGTTGATTTTATTGCAAGAATTCTACATTACAATCAAATATTGACCTGGGAAAGACAACCTTGTAGCTGATTTTTTGTCAATAATGCGAAAGCCAACAGATACAGAAGCAGTTGAAAATGACTTCCCAGATTAACATTTGTTCGTTGTTACTATCAGAACCCCATGGTATGTTGATATAGCAAATTATTTGGCAATAGGTAAACTACCTAAACATCTATCCCTTAATGAGCGAAAGCAGATAATACAACGTAGTACTCGATTCTCTTGGATTGGGGGCTACCTATTTCACACCCGGGAAGATATGAAAATAAGAATATGCATCCGGGAGGACAAGGTATTTGATATTTTGAAAGCATGCCATGATGGGCAGTGTGGCAAGCATTTTGCAGATCATAGAACTGCCCATAAGGTTTTACGAATAGGCTATTATTGGCCTACCATATTTAAAGATGCCAAAAAAATTGTGCAGGCCTATGATAGCTGTCAAAGGGCAGGTCGCCCTGGGCAGTCTGATGAAATTCCTTTGAACCCTCAACTAGTAATTGAATCATTTGAATGTTGGGCGCTTGATTTTTTCAGCCCTATTAGCCCTCCATCAAACCAAAAAAATACATCCTAGTTGAAACTGAGTATGTCACCAAATGGGTCGAAGCAGAGGCACTTTCAAAAGCTACAGAGGACTCTGTAATACAATTTATTTTCCAAATCTTTGTGCGATATGGCCTCCCAAGGGATATAACCATATATAGAGGACCGCAGTTTGTAGGTAGTAAACTAGTTGAAACACTACAAAACTATCACATTCAACACAAGATTACAACCCTATACCACCCACAGGCCAATGGCCAAGTAGAGAGCACGAACAAAGTGATTGAATCTATATTAACAAAAACCGTTGCCTCACACAGACAAGATTGGGCCTACATATTGCCAGAAGAATTGTGGGCATACCAAACAACATGGAGACCCACTATGGGATATTAACGATAGCAATTTGTATTTGGAAAATAACCCATCTTTCCAATAGAATTTGAAATTCAGACATTAAGAATAGCTCAAAAGGTGGGTTTATATTTAAATAAAGCCCATGCCAAAAGACTACAACAAATTAATGAATTAGATGAAATTAGGCTCTCTTCTCTTTAGCACATAATGTTGATCCAACAATAGAGAGAAAAATGGCATGACGCCCTTATCAAAGAAAATATCTTCCACGAAGGAGACTGGGCACTCCTATATGATTCTAGGTTTCAGGATTTTCCAGGGAAACTCCAGACACGATGGCTCGGACCCTATGAAATACAAAAGTGCATGATAATGGAACTATTACATTAGCTACCATTGATGGATCTTGACATTTCTTTAAGGTAAACGGTCATCGAGTATGATTGTATCATAAACCGCTTACCTAAGAATCCTTTTACCAACAATTACGGGAAGATTCTACCATGAAAATTCTGGATGAAGGGGATAACTCCTCCTCGGCACCAGTTTATTAAATCATTTATTTTTTAAAATTTTGTACATAAAGATTGTTCATTTTTTTTTTGATGGAATTCGTTTTTTTTCAACTCTCTGTTTATTTCGTTTATTTTGAGTTTTTGTTGTTTGTTTCATGCAATTCTGTTTTTTTTTCAAAAACTCTGTTTATTTTGATTTTTTTTAGTTCTTGTTGTTCCTTTCTAAAGGAACAATAGTTTCGTAGATTTTTGTTGTTCCTTTCGAAAGGAATAGCAGTTCCGCAGATTGTTTTTGTTGTTCCTTTCAGAAGGAATAGCAGTTCCGCAGATTGTTTTTGTTCTTTTTAAAGGAAGAGCACCTTTTGAGTGGATTGTTTTTTTGTTTTAGATTAGCATTTTGAGGATTTTTGATGAATCTTATAAAGGCAAACATATTATTCATATACAATCATACAAATTAAAGCTTATTGTACTCATCAAATCAAAAGAAATCATCATTTTTAAGAAAGTTGTTTAGTAATGATAAGAAAAAGGAAAAAGGGACATAATCAATAACATGATTTTGTTGTCTTATTACCACTAAATTCATATGATCGATTATATTTATCATGTTGGTTCTTTCCCATATTTTATAAATTTCTTTGATTTTTACTTATGGAGTAGGAACAAGGGCATATTCTTTTCTATTGAGCTGTTCAGACTTCTTCCACCATCCCTACTCTTAAGGAGTGTTGAGCCATCCTTTATGAATAAATAGGAAAGTGCTATATGAAAAGAAAAATATTTACATATTTTATTAATAATTTTATAATTTGGCAGATGGAGGATAGGGGGTCTCATCAAGAGCCGGCCTACCATGTTCATAAGGAAGCAAGTGAAGTGGCATTCCCATCATGGCCACCAAACCAGGGATATGGTCCAATGGAAAATTGAAAAAATTAAGAAGTCTTTGGAATAGGAGGTCTCATCACGAGCCGGCCTGCCCACTTTTCACTTCTTCCCAGTGAATGGCATTGTGATTTATCTGGTCACCAAGCCAGCACAATGGCCTCCATTATGACATTTAACAAGCACTTCCTTAGCATAAATAAAGGACAATGGTTCCAAGGGTGAGAAAGCAACTCTGTCAAGGTTATGGACACCTGTGGGCAACAGAGCTCTACTGATGGTATTGGAGTCACATTTATACACATCAATAGTCATATTAAACCCTTTTTCCTATATCTCTATTTAAATATCAAATGAAAGTATGAATCCTTAACCTTTGATTTTGAACCTATTATACATGAAAATCATCATAAATCGATCACATTAGTTTGAGTGGGTAATAAACGCATATATACTTATGTTTATTTTAAGCTATCCCTTCTCCTTATCTTTGAATCATTACAAAATGATTTTATATCTATTTACGATTTATCACATGCATTGATTTCAGTAACTGCTATAATTTGATTGAATGTATCATAATTATGCATGCTTTTTCCTGCTGTACAACTGTTGTGCCAAACTTGCCTCTCTTAATTGACGGTCGAGGATGACCTATCATCCTTCAGGGGGGGGGGTGCGGATGTCTGCATGCAGATAAAATTCTGATATTTCTTTACTTGTATGCGAACCAAATCCCTGCATTCTAGGGAATAACAAAAATTTAACGATATTATTCCAATTCACCATGTTGTGTTGTTCCATTACAATCATTGTGTGTTTGGAAATAAGTAACAGTGTGCAGGGACAATGGGAGGACGACCAATTCACAGTGAACCACAAGTTTTAGTTGTTTCTGATGCTGCACGAGAGATTTTGGAAAAATTGGGATGGATTACATATTTCATGAGGATGCAACAACCCCATGAAATAGTGGCCACCGAGTTTTTACAGAACTTGTAGGAAGGATACTCCATGGTTATAGGAAGACAGATAGTTGTAACCGATGAAATAATTGTAGAGGTGTCTGGTATACCAGCGCAAGGAAATATATGGACTCAGAAGAAGGTCAGGCTTCAAGAAGCCATGAAGATTTTTTAGGATGACGGGCAGACATTGGTCGTCAAAGGCAAAGGAGTTCAGCCAGCATCATTGGGAGAACCATGGACGGAATTGGCCAAGATAGTGCAGGCCTATATAACATGCGACGGAAGGAAAGACATGGTAATACGTCGCCACCTTAAGTTACTAGTTGTATTAAAATAGAAATGCACTGTAAATTTGCCTGCATTTTTAAATTCCTTACTGCATGATATTGCCCGTAGTATAATAAAATCTCAACACGCAGACATGGTGGTCAGCCACCATTGCCAAATCAGATTAATAGTGAGTCGTAGTCTCGCCCAACAACATACCAGCTGGGAAGAGTTGATATTCTCCATTGATGGAGGGCTAGCTTTACCTGCCCCAAAACGAAAGAGGATGGCTAGCTTAACAACTGAGCCATCAATTCACAGACAGTCCCTCTGTTCAAAACGAGGTAGGGGAATGATAGAAGGACTTCTAGGCAGCAGTAGCCAGCCCTTTGAATTTCCTAGCTCGGAGGATGAACAACCTCCACAATTGGAAGGAGGAAGTCCTCGTACTGATGAAGAAGAGGAAATTGAGGGAGAAATTCGGTATTCGAATGAAGAAGAAATGAGCCACGACACCAGTGGTGAGAAACAAACCAGTGCAGAAGAAGGAAATAATGAAGAAGAGGAAATTGAGGGAGAAATTCGATATTCGGATGAGGAAGAAGGAATCTATCATGCCTTTGAGGAGGACGAAGATAATCATAGCAGTGAAAGAGAAGGAACAGAGCCTCCCGAAAATACTATTGTAAGCTCACCATGAAGCCCTTTAAGGGAAGACCAATCAGCCCAAATTCTGGCCAATATGAGTGAATATGTGCAGCCTCATAGCCCTTTGGACCTTAACATTGATATCAATCAGTTGTAGGAACAATCTACTGTCAACAAAGAAACAACTAAAGAAATGTTGAATGAAACAACAAACCCTAACGAAGTGATAGAGTCAACTAGGGTTGCTTCCCCTAAAAAGCATGAACAAGAAAAGGAGAACACGGAAGCAATATCACAACCTAAAAGTTCTCAGGGGATTGCAGAGTCAATTAAGGGTATAATTCCTGAATAATTTAGCCAAGGGCATATAAATATTGAAGAAGAACCCCAAGAAGAAAACCAATAAGAGAACCCAACTGAAGGCACGGCTGATGAGGACCAAAACCCTATTGAGAAAACAGGTCCAGAAAAAGGAACAATCGTTCCATTAAGAGAAAGGAAGAAAGTAACTAAGATTGAAAAGCTTCAGAGGGAACGAATGAAGCTTCAGAGACTCGTGGAAAAACTTAGGCAAACCATTAGGGTTCTTAGAATGAAACAAATGCCCAAGAAAGCCCCCAAGAGAAGAAGCATAGCCACCAAGAGAACTTCGAAAAAGAGAAAAGTGGCCGCTAAGAGGAACCCCCAAGTTCCAGAAGTTATGGCTGAGCCTAATTATGGAGATATGGAATAGCAAATAGCTCTTCCAGCACAAGTTGTTCCAGAGGGACCCACTTCAAGTGAAAATATGCAAGCTATTAGTCAGAATACTTTTAGTGACCCTACATTAGCCAGACTCCAAGAGGATTTGGCACAGGCTCGACTGGAAAGGCAAAGCTTGGAAGAAGACACTATCCCTAGGAAGAGATATCAGGAGTTGCAGCAATAGATGAAGACTATCCAGAAGCTGAAGCCCACGAGAAGTGTCGAAGAGCAGAGGAGAAGGCTAAAAAGGTAATGAATCAATTAAAATTAGCCCAAAATCGAATGGACACTCTCTACTCATTGTACACTGATGTTTTATCCTGTAGGTGCCTTGCCAAAAACTATGCTTTATTTTTATTAGAAAGATATTTACAACTAAAGATTAAGGCAGTTAGGGCAAGAAAATCTATAGAGCTAAAAACTATAGATGACTTTGTATCATGCTACAAACTCTATGGGGTAAAGGTACAGTGCCTTTTATGTGAGTTTTATTTGCATAATATAATATTGGAAAATGATTGTGAGTCAAATCCTAGCCCTTTTGTGGGAGATATCCAATACCAGGTGTTTATTTCCTTTGTTGTTAATTAGTTAAAATGGCTTAAAGCCTATAATTTTTTTCAAAGGTAGGAAAATGAATTAGATTTTTGGGTTAGGAGTGAACCTCAGGACCCATTTCAATTTTGGCCTAGGCAGAAGATTTTGATGACAAAGGAAGGTGTTATCCAAGCATTGGGGCATGTCCATAAATCGATTATCTTGAATGGGACAGATTATTTCCTATCTATTAGAAACCAGGCTTACATAGTAGTTAAGGTACGATGGGGAATTTCCAATCGGAATGTGAAAAATAGAGAACCATTTAATTATAAAAACTTTTGGCTAGCTGCAGACCGCTTGCTTTCCTATAGTAATCTCATTTTGAAAGGACCATTCTGGCTAGGGTGTAGGTTTCTAAGCCCCATTGCATGGTATCCTGCTACAGAATACAAAGCCATTTATGAACTACCCGAAGGACAGACAGAGCATGTTTTCGATGCATTAGTTGCACTGCATGGTTTTAGGCCTTTTGATGAAAAACCTTATCCGGCTTATTCTTTAACTGCTCTCCATGTCAACTATAGTTTTCATGAGGACATGAAAAATATTAAGCAGGGGGGTATGTTGGGCAATGGAAAAGGTATGAAATCACTGTGTATTTTCTCATCCTTTTACTGTAGACATAATCCTTTTTACCTTAGAAAGGTGATTTATTATAAGAATTATGGTAGAATTGGAAAGGTTTATGCTTATTGTAAAACGATGACTAAAGATTGATTTTTGTTGACAAAAACAGGAATTAGACGAAGTGAACAGCTATACCAAAGGCGAGGCTGAGATGAATGCAACTGCTATTCCTCCAGCGTTAGACCAAATACTGCCAAAAACAAGGAAATTTGAATGCATCGCTAAGAAAAGGCAGGGGACAGCTCGGCTTCGGTCAAAGTAAACCATGTGATAACTAAAATAAGGGAAGCGAATCCCTCAGGATCCTTTGATCCTGAGGGATTTTTGTTCAAGCCTCATCTTTTTCTTCGTCTTGTCCGTCAGGGTCTGATATATAAGGCAACGCCTTTAGTGATTGAAGGGGTCGGAAATTCTTGTATTAAAAACATTTCCTTTGTAATATTGTGTTTCATTGACTCTCGGCTTTAGAGAGCGGTCTCTGTAATACTTTATGCTCATTTAATATAAAAGACGCGTTTCATTTCATCTCTCAAGTTCTGAAGTAGCCCAGCAGTGTTTCAATGGTGCTAAGGGCCCGACTCTAGTGGATTTACCCTGTTGTTTGTATCTCTAATCTTTGCTTACTGTTGTGTGAAGTTGTGTTTAAGTTCATTACAATTGCTATTTGATTGATTGTTGTTGGATTGAATACATATTCGTTGTGAGCATTAACGAATTGCAATTCTATTTTATCATTTGCAAGAAGGGTATTCGTTGTTTATTTACCTTTCTATCTTTGTTGTTCTATATTCAATTCTAGTTGTTGTTCTATTAGTTTATGATTCTTTATGATTGACTGTTTCACGGTATTGACTGTCGACAGGGTTGAAGTATTGAGATTAGCTACTTGATTGCGTTAAGTTTAGAATTGCTGTTCAATTCATGTTGTTGTTCCATTTCTATTTATTGTTCATTTCTAATTCATAGATTCAGATTAGTAGATATATTGGTTACAGTTGTTGTGTATGCATAGGAATTACGAGTTGTTGTTCCTTTCCATCTTTTGTTATTAGAGGAAGTTCCTTTCCGGTGGTGGCTAATATTTGTACCCGGCCTTGTAGGCGTACCGAACCTCGGTGAGAAATGCAACCAGATTTACCCCCTTTCAATTGGTGTATGGTCTAGAAGCTATCTTGCCAATCCAATGTGAAATACAGTTGTTAAAACTTGCAATCGCCCTCTTACCTAACACCTCAGATGAAGAAGCACAACTTTTTAACCTCATCCATCTTGATGAAAAGCATCGTGAAGCCCAATTGGCCAACGAAGTGCATAAGAGATGTATAAAGGTGCAATACGACAAGCATGTCCAACCTCATATTTTCTCAGAGGGTGACTTGGTCCTTCTTTATTATCAGGAAGCTGATGTAATAGGTACAAGGAAATTTGAGCCATTATGGCATGGCCCCTATATTTTCAAAAGAGTTCTTACTAAGGGTGCCTATGAGTTGGTAGATTATGATGGAATTCCATTAGTGCAGCCTTGAAATGGGTTGCATATGAAACATTACTATGCTTAATCATGAGCATAGAATTTTTTATTATTATATTTTATATATATGCTATTGATTTTCATTTACTATCTTAGTTTTTTTTAGAGTTTTCTTGACGTTAGTAATCCGCTTTACATTTCATCGCAAATGCCTGAATCTTTGGAACCATTTGTTGGGTATGTTGATGGTGCTAGTCTTAGTACGAAAAATCTATCCTCTGCAATGTGGGCCATTTTTGCTTCAAACAATGAGTTAGTGCGTTTTCAATGGATTTGTATCGGTAGATCTACAAACAATATCGCTGACTATAGCGCGTTGATCAAACTTCTCTCTGATGCCATTTAATTTGGTATTAACTGCATCATCATAAGGTTAGACTCACAACTTGTGGTATTAAAACTCACTAGTGTTTATACTGTTAGAAATCCAACATTGCATCGTATGTTCCTAAGAGTTAGAATTTTGGAAAGAAACTTTGATTTTATTCAATATCAACACATCTCCAGAAACTTGAACACATTGACTAATTCTTTAGCGAATTATGTTATAAATAGACATTTTAAACACATGTAAAGATACATTCATATAATTGAATAGGATTGTGCAATAAACATTAGAAAACACTGAAATCAAATAGATAGACAATTATAGGTTTTTACAAAAAATTGTGCCCAAGACACATTAGTCATTTGACCTCAAAATGTATGCAACATGTCAAAAGTAAACTAGTGATGCTCATGGTAACATGCTATCGATCTAGCTATCCTATGCAGTAACCACATTTAGTGGCTAGGAACACCAATAGTGTGGCACTGTAGTCCCATGGGAAACTCTTTGATTCGTAAATCTAGAATCTTGAAGGTCAACCCCTCTATGTGTTGTCGAAGCTCAACAAGAGTCTCAACCATGTCTAAATTCTGAAGGAATACTCTCTCGACAGCCCTCTCTGCTGGCTCATCTGCTCCATGCATTGGTTCTTCCACTCGTTGAACTCAACCCACATCTGCATTACATTAAAAAATTAGTTTAGTCTTGGGAAAAAATAAAAATACAAAAACATGTATAAACCTTAGAAAAATAAAAAAACATGGTCAAAAAATTCTTACAGATTGCACCCCACTAAGTGCCTTTTGGTAAAGCTAAGTCTGGATCTCCTCAGAAATCGACGCTTGCATATGCATATTCATTGATGGCGATAATCTGTCGCCTGAACTAGGTGAAGAACGAAGTCGAGAACATGATGGACGATTGGCCTGCATGTCTAGCCATGAGTTCTACCCATTTCTGCATCCTCGGATCTCTAGGGTTAAATACACCCAACGTCACATGCTGAGGCTGCATCAGTGGAATCTTCTCTAAGGAAAAAGAAATGAGGATCAAATCATAGTTGAAGTTTTTCTTCCTTCCTCCCTTTTCATTTCTTAGTTGTTCTTTCATTTGAGAGAGTACATCTTCAGCCTAGTTGAAAAATGTTGGTTCCATGCACTCTAGCACATACTGCATATAATATATGTTCACTACATGTAGTGTAGTGGTACCAGCAAGCTTTGCGATCATGAATAAGATGGCTCAATGGAAAATCACGAATGTCATGGATGTTTATTTTCCCATCCTTACTAGGCTCTGCTACCGGGTAGAAATACTGCAAAATATAGTGTCTCACTGTCTCTCCTCTGAGAGCAGACCCTGAGAGAGAAATGGGTAGGCCTCTCCTCAACAAGCCTATCAGAAAATATATGTCCTCCACTAAAATTGGAACCACTTTGTTCCTAATGTGAAATGCCTCAATTGCCGAATCCCATGCACGAACAAGGAAGTCCAAATGTTCCATTTTTTGCCTCATACCTAATAAATGGAAGTACTTTTATAACCCACAATACCTGAGGGCTCTTACAGTACCTAGATCATTAAGGGAAATCATGTTTTTTTCTTCATGCTCTCTTTCTCTCAAAGTAATTTTCATTCTAGTCCGATGAATCCATGAAACATAACTATAAGACTCATTAAACTCCTTTTCATGCAAAAAATTATAAAAAATTTGGGTACAATGCAAGAATAAAAAATGTGAATTGCGCCCAACGTAGTCTTGGTCAATAGAAAGTGCATTGCATATGCACCTAAGCTTCATTTTTAGTGCATTCCAATGCATTTTCGATTCCCAAGGGTGTGTTGCCCTCTTTTGAAAAATAATTTACCCTAATGGGACCAAATCCCTAAAAATTGCAATGAAATGACTACTGAAAGAAAGAGGGGGTTTATGCCACCAACCTAGATCAAAAAATGATAAAAACCGTCCACATAATCAATTGCGATCAACAGCTGAATTTTGGGGGAAAAAACAAGTTCAAATGATAAAATGAATAGTAAAACTCTTTTAAGTAGTAATTTGATTATTTACAAATCATATTTATTGTTGTGACTGTGATTTTATTCAATTTTTATCATGAAACAGGTATTTTTAATCCATTTGATGTTGTTCTGAACAGGTTTGCAACTAATGAGCAGATTATTTGTGCACATTTATTTCAAGAATGATTTGACCACAAAGCATACTTTTATCCTTATTTTTCGAGCTTTGATAAAAATGAAAAATGATTTGAAGCACACTTTTATCTCTTTTTTGAGCTTCGATAACAGTGAAAAAAGAACCCCTGGAGTCTTAGCTCTTTTCAAACTCCGATAATGTGAAAACATTGCCGAGAACTTGTCTTTTCGAGCTCGTAAATGTAAATGAATTGATATATAATCAATATAACTTTAACCCTTTTCTAGACTAAGATAGATTATTTACGAAAAAGGAAAACCTTAGTTGAACATGGCTAGGAGATTATCTCAGATTTTATTTTACACTTTTTCAGATTTGAGCGACAACTTTACGAAAAAGGACCAGGCTGTCACTGTTGTTAGGCATGTTAAAACATAAAATAACGACGTGCTTGTCGATCATGGAAAGAATCGAGTTTCATTCATTGCTAGACTCATTAAATTATTAAATAGCGATACATTATTCACCCAAAGAGTTTAATTATAGATCAAGCATATGTTATCCTCCTCAATCTTGTTAAAAATAAAGAGGTACTGGTCAAAAAATGACCGTGGAGAATTTGGGAAAGTGAACATAAATTTTACAGTAGCAGGCCACTCTTTAACATGACACTTCACTCCATCATCTGAATGTTTGGGTTGGGTAATATTCTTAATGGTTCATTCATTCCTGTGGTTCATCATAACTTCACTTCGGTTTTGGGTCAATGCTGCCAATTCATCTCAGTGTCGATGATATGTTCAAGAAAAGTCATCCAGTGAATACTCATCCTTCTACAATACTCATAAACCTTCATTCTCATGACAACCATCCCTGAACATTGCTATATCAAGTCACATTTTGTCTTTGAAATCAGTAACTCTCATTTTGCGATAAAGTAGCTTCCTATCAACATCAAATCATCATCTAAGAATTTTACTTAGAAACATTATCTTCGAGTACCATAAGGCTTCTTACAACATTGACAAGATCCTCACTTGCAGACCTTTGACCGAAAGTTTTTGTTTGGCATTTGACATCAAATCATCTATTCACGCCTTACAAAATGTACTACAGTTTGAGAGTCATTAACATCAATGGTGGTTCTCCTGTGTTTGTTAACATATCACATCATTGGTGGCTAATCAAACAATGTCTTACCATGTTTGACTACAAATCATATATTCACATGGCTAGACTTGTACCCGAATGATCGAGTGAATGAGATAAGAAGACCCTAGATCTAGTTTCAGCCATCCGGGCTACGATTTCAGGATTTTTGTACACATCATCTGTACGGTGACCTTACATACAGATCGTCATCCGAACATGGGCCTATATATCTAGGCATGTCTGTATTGGGCAACATTCCAACGTAGACGACTTTCTGCACTATGTACATGTTATTAGATAGTTTATGTACTAAGCATGGGAATGCCTCCCTCAGCAATTCTTGATTAAGATGAAAATATCATGATGTAATGTACTGTAATATTGATGCAGGTTTGCACTCCGCTTCAGTTCCAGCCCATCACATCGTAAAGCATCTCATTCAAAAATATTGTTATTATTTTGACTTCATGCTTTAGGGGGAAGTTGTTATAGGTCAATTTGAGCATCATCGACCATGACTTGGTCAAACTGGACATCATCACTAGGACCAATGAAATAGGGTCTATCATCCCTTATTATTTAAGTTACTACATGCCCTAAGACAAGAACAAATCATCCATGAGTTCTATTTGCAAGATTTCCAAGGTTTGAAGTATATGTTATATCACTTATGGGCTTACCAACGTTGCCTCTCAAGGGACTAACTGTGTTGCATGTGAAGCTCCCTCCATTCAAGGGTGCACTCCAATGCACTTCCCGAAATTCAAGAGTGCGTTGGTCAAATGGGAGCGAAATTATCATTACTCCAAAATCTCCACATGGCCAGTGCCTTCTAGAAGAGTCCATATGTGTCAAACTTCGAATCCATGTGTCCATCTAACACCTTTGATATTGGGAACATGTATTGCCTATTATTAGAAATTCATTGACTGAGAAACTACCATCTGTTTCCCTATAAATTGAGCATAGATCCTAGTGCTAGGGAGGAAGAATTTTGGTAAGGAAATGTTGTTTGATTCTCAATTGAGAGAGTGATAGAAGTGACATGATGCTGGTGAGATGTTGATTGTGATGAGGTTGGGATGATGCTGGAGTTGGTGACATAAAATTGATCATTGGTTGCAACCTCCTTCTTCTACTCTTTAATAAATATTGCTTTTCATTTTCCCATATATGTATTTTTTTATGTTTCTATTTCTCATATTATGGATTCTTAACTGATATATATATTTCATGTTCAATCGATTTAACTGATTAAGATAAATAGGCATATGTGTATTGAAATATCTTTTTTGTTTAGTGTTTATACTTGCAGGAACTGGTCTGGCGATCTAAGTTGGATTGGAAGCTCCATCAAAAGTGACAAAAGGAGAATAGGAAGCGCTTGGATCACAAGTAGGTCCTTATATATTTTTGTGTGTATATTTACTCTTAGAGAAAGTGTCTACAAAAACTTTAATCTATTCCTCTAAATTCATAACACCACATTTAGGGAATTTTATTTATCCGTAGATCATAATTCTACATAACAAGGAGCATATCCCAGGGTGATTAGAGGCAACCACTTAGTCAATGAATCACAGTATAGGGAGATTTTGAGCTAAGTGAACAAAGGATTTGTTCAAGGGAGATAAGGACAGATTTGGATCCTCCAGTATCACATTCAATCAGAGGAATAAAATATAGAGGGACATAGGGCATATGGAACTTATGAAAAAAATGATAGACTGATAGAGCATGGTGGGAAAGAACATGTCTTTAGATCAGGTTCCACATAAGAAAGCAGGAAAGTCTTCTAGTTTAGAGGGAGAAGTTGTAGCAACGAATAACATGGTAGTATTGGAGATAGATCCAGGTGGACGAGGTTCTTCCAGAAGCACCTTCCTCGCTAATAGGGAGTGTTGAAAATATTAGTGAGTAAGGTTTTCTTTGACATGTGCCTTAGTCAAAGAGGCCACAAGTAGTCCTTCTTTAGAATGCACAATTTCCTATAAGTTAGGATGAGTTCCTAAAATTTAGGGTGAGTTCATGAAGTAGTTTAAATAATTTCTATAGTTGGAGGCTCAGTTGTTTGTCTCCTATTGTTATTTAGAGTTGGAAAAGGACAAGTGACAAAGTATCACTAGTTATTTGTGGCTAGGAATAGTTGCAAGAGTCGATTAGCCTCCGTTAACTAGTCAATCAAAAGATTAAGTTCTAATGATAAATATTCTAGATATAGATGGGTCAAATTTATTATAAGGAGGAAGAAGGAACATATTTGATCATTATTGTTTGCACAAGTTTGTGTGAGCAGATACTTCTAGCAAGGAGAGTGTGCGGGGAGAATCTCATACACAAGATTGAATTTTTTTTCGAGAATTGCACTAGGAAATGGGGAGAATTCCCTGTAAGATATGAGCCATTATTTTGCTATGAAATAAGGCTCAAGTTGTGCAAGGATTCAGGGAGCAGATCAAGGCTACAAGTGGGGTGTTTCAATATTAGGTAAAGCAGGACAACGAGTGTGTTTTTTATTGAAACAATATTTTTTGTATGAGATCTATTTCTCAAACTTATTTAATAATATTATCAAGTAAAGAAGTGGGTTTTCCCAGTTGGGTTCCCAAAAAAAAAAATGTATTGTGTGATTGCATTCTTTAATATTATTTTATTTCCGTTGCTTATCTATGGTAGAGAAGTTTTGTGTCTTAATGAAAAGAAATTAGTCTTCATATTGTTAATTATAGTAGTTGTAGATTTCAAGGAATTTCTTCATTGAGAAGAATTAGACTTGGAAATTAGTTCTAAGGTTGGCAGACAAGAATGTTATTGGTAGAAAATGGGTCTTCCAAAATAGGTTGAATGAGGATGGATAGGTGGTGAGAAATAAGGCTAGATTGGTGTGTAAGGGTTATGTTTAGGTAGAAGGATTGGATTTTGATGAGACCTTTGCTCCAGTTGCAAGACTAGAGGACATAAGAATTTTCTTGGCTTTTGCTAGTTATAAAAGGTTCAAAATATATCATATGGATGTCAAGTGAGCCTTGTTGAATGGTAAACTATAGGAATAAGTTTATATTGATCAACCTGAAGGTTTTCAATTAACATAGAAATCTGATTATGTTTGTAGGTTGAAAAAGGAATTATTTGGTATTAAACAGGAACCCATGGATTGGTATTCAGGGATAGAAAAGTATATGATTCACTATGGATTTAAAAGGGGCATAGTAAATAACAACTCATATAAAAAACAAAGAATAAAAAAAAATAGTTTTTTTTTTTTTTTTTAATGTTCATGACATTATTTTTGGTAGTGACACATATGGACTCAGACGGAAGTTTACAACTGATATGACGTATGAATATAGGATTTATATGCTTGGAGAACTATCATATTTCCTTGGTTTATAGATTGAAAATTAGAAAGAAGAATATTTATCTAAAGGAAAGTACCTCAAGAAGTCTTGAAGAAGTTTGGGATAGAAGAATGCTCTCTAGTAAGCACTGTAATAGTCATAGGATGCAAAATCAACAAAGATAATGTGTCACTTGAGGTTGATCAAACTTTATACAAGTCACTTAGTAGCAGCCTTTTATATTTAATAGCCTCACGAACATATATTATGTAGGTTGTCAGTTTTGTTGGAATATTTCAAGTAGCCCCTAAATAAAGTCATCTACTTGCAGCAAAGAGGATTCTAAGATATTTGTGAGCCACTATGGACAATGGATTATGGTATCCCAAAGGTAAAAAAAAATTATTGACAACATACACAGATGCAGACTGGGTAGGAAAAATATATGACATGAAGGGCACCAGTGGAGGTGCTTTCTTTCTTAGACAACAACTAGTGGCAAGGTGAAGCAAGAATTAGACATCAATATCTCTTTCTACTGCTGAGGCATAGTATATTGCAACAACCTCATGTTACACTCAGGTTTTTTGGATGAAGCATACTTTGCAAGATATGTAAGTAATATATGAAGATCTCATTCCTATTATTTGTGATAGCACAAGTACCATCAGCATGCCCAAAAATCATGTTACGCACTCAAAGACTAAGCATATTCCCATCAAGTACCACTTTCTCTGAGAACAAGTTGAAAATCAAGTTGTGCGATTAGAATATGTTCCCCAAAAGGAGTAGGATTTTGATATATTGACGAAACCCCTAGCACGAGAATTATTTGTGTATATAAGGCATATATTGGGAGTAATTTAACTCTCCTCTCTCAGCTAGATCTTCTCCACAGGTATGGAAGGAAATGCTCTAGTTTAGTAAAGCGTTCAATATGAGTTTTCAGGTCCACAGGAACGCATTAGAAATAGGGGTATATTATCTATAGGGGGGAATTTACTTATTTTCCATTGATTTCAAAGAGTGGGGAATAAGTACAAACATTTCATAATTATTCAGAAAGGGGGAGAAATTAGCAAACAATAAGAAACAAACAAAAAAGGTAATATTGAAGGAAATTGAGGAAAAAGGTGTAAGTGCTTATTAGAACCATAGGGGGAGAATGGATGAAAAGGAGATGGCTAAAAAAAATCAGTCACAAGGAGTTTTCATGCTCATTCTTATGGTGTGTCATCTTTATTTAATTTGTTATTTATTTAACGATTGGTATTAAATTTTTTGGTGTTTCCATTAATGCCAAAGAGGGAGAATTTTAGAATGGTTGTAATGTTCCTAAATTAGCTTCAGTTAGTTTGGAACATTAATTTTGCCTTATTTATTTTGGATTTCATGATTAATGAATAAATTGTAAGGGAGGATGTCCAATCCTCTTGCAAATCAAGAATAAATCAGTGCTTATGTGAAAAGAGACATATTCAGGCCATTGGAATAAAATATTGTAGGTGTGAAAGGGCCAAGACCACCAAAGGATATCTTATTTGACCAAGTCAACATCGTTGTCTAGGTTCATTGAACCTCCTTGATGGACTGCCCAGTTCTAGAAGGGGTTTCCAAGTTTGAAAGGAACCAAAAGATAAAAGTGGTTTAGGGTTTGCCAAGAGACTCAAATGTTATAAAAGGAGGATGAAGGCTCATGAGGAGGTTGTTCATCATATTTCTATTTTCTGAGCTTACTAAGGCAACTCCATTTCTCTTTGTTGTTTAGCAAGAGAAAGAGAGGATTTCCTGTTTAGGAACCCTCTATCATTCTTTGAGTAGCTCGTGGAGGGAAGTGTACTAGATTGAACCACTATCAGGTTGGAGGCCAAGCTATGCTTGCATAGACAGCGCTGGCTCACTGAGGGTTTTGCTGCTGCTGTAAGTGTAGTAAGTGGGGAAACTAGATCTGCAAGATCTAGTTGCTTAAGAGGAGATTTCTCTCAGGGAGGGTGTCTTGTGACCACCCGGAAGAGGACCTCGCGCTCATTTTGATTTCATATCTGTATATTTCATCTACTGTAATAGTATACTCAAGATACTGCACAGTCTCCTTGGATAACTGCGTTATTTCTTATGTACTACTTCACTATTGTCTAGATCTTTCATTGTACTAGTTTCTGCTGATTGAGGCTTGCCTCTCACCTTGAAGATTTATGAAGTAGATTGTTGATATCTCATGTTCAGATCTGATGTATATTATGAATAAATTCATCTTCAGAAATTACTGAAGCTTTCTGCAGTTCTTTGTACAAAAATTTAGATCTACACTTTCTAGTGCATTATATTGTGAAAACCCTAAGGGGATCTTGATTAGAAGGCTGAGTAGTCTCCAGATCTGATATGGATATGATGTTTCAGCCATGAATTTTATGTATATATTTAATCTAACATTATATTGATGAAGCACACTTAGAGGGATTCTATCTATTCATACCTACACTTTTTTACATACATTGCAGCTCCTAGTTCTGAAGATTTCTTGCTTATTTCTTCATAGGATTCATTGTATTTCTTGAGAAGCTCCATTGAAAGCCTGATTTTCTGCTGCTATAATGTAATACATGACTAAAGGCTTATTTCCAATGAATCTCTACTGAAGCTGTGCAATTCTAAAGTGGGTTTCTCTCCACTCCATCAGCTCTTCTCCTTAGCTGATTTTTAACTAGTCAGCTTCGTGGGAGATCTGTTTAAGACCCTTAATCCCATTTTTTTTTTCCTGAAATTCAGCATGGATGTCCCAAAAATATTATACTAAGGGAACCCAGCCCTGGGCAGTGTTATTCTTGCACCATTTTTCTTATACAACGTTACACTTGAGCCTCTTGCAGTTTTTCCCGGAAGTGGAATTTCCCTCTCCTTACTTGTTTGGTTTTTTCTTCTCTTTGGATCCACTCTTTAGATCTGTAGATATAGGGTTAAAAAGGGAAGAAAAATCCAATAGGAGTGTGTCATTTCCACACTTTCTGTGTTTCATCAGTCTTCTATAGATAGAGTCTGGAACGGGCCAGGAAGCCTCTGGTTTTCACCCTCTCCTTAGAGGTGATATAACCAATAAATTCCCTACTAGTCTATCTCTAGTTTAAAATTTTATAGGGTTTTTTTCATACTAATATGATGCCATAGTGGAATATCTCAAGATATTCCATATTGAGCCTATGTTTCCCCATTTGGAACATTACAGTGGTATCAAAGCATGATCTCTGGCTCCGCGTGTGAGATCAAGCTATAAGTGAAATCAATAGCAAGGGAAACATGAAGAAGATGAGATTAATCTCATCTATTTTCAAATTTAAGAAGAGATTCCCTAAGGAGGATGTGCAAGAAGAAAAGAGAAGCAGTAGTGAAGCTCCCAAGGAGTTTCAAAAAGAAGATCTTCCAATCAGATCTACAAGATCTGTGCATGAGGAACATTCTAAATCCTCATCTCATGGATATGAGCACTCAGCCATATCATCAGAGCTTCCACATTTTTCCAGTGATTCCTTCATGAAGGGGGAAAAATAAGGTGTGAGTTTGATTAATGCATTTCCAAGGGCAAGATCTCCATTTGGTGAAGAGTCCTCATCTCAAGAGGAAAGCATGAAGGTTTCTCCTTCAATAGTTGATCAAGATTTGTTGTCTCTCATTGATTATGGGACAATTTCAGTTATTGAAGAGGAGGAGAAGGAAGTGGGAGATGAGAACGCAGTCACCTCAAGGGAACCTCAAACACTTCATAAGGAAGAGGTTGGAGCACTTTCTCCAAGAAAAGAGACTCTTGCACCCTACAAGGAGTCCCACAGGATCTCATGCACGAGGAGCATGCACTATCATTGATCAATGATGAGGTCTTGGAGATAGGGGAGGTAGAAGAGGAGGAAGGGCAGCACAAGGTGGAGAACATGAACCCTTCTCTAATTTAGTGCTTGGAAGCACAAAGAAGGCAAGAGGACTTATGCATTGAAGGTAGGGAAAAATCTGTCTGCCTACATCCACATTCTACTCTATGCGTTGACACCTCTTTGCAAGAAGGTCCTCTACTAGGAGCACCTCTTGATAGGAGGATAATCTAAAGTTTTCTCTCAAATATTGGCTACATATGCATACTTGGCTAAGGAGGGAGCCTTGGGAGAAGCTAGCATAGCGCAGAGAATCTCTCAAGCATTTAGAAGAGAGATTAGCAATTTCCAGAAAGGGACATTGCAAACTCCCACTCAGATATCTACACTGAGAAAGGAGAAATCAGAGATCTATGATGGCATGAGCATGAGGGCACATGGCAACTCCTTATCTTTGGGGCAACCCATGATCTCTTCATTCACAAAGGAAATTTTTGAAAATGGCAAGGGGATCCTAACCCTCTTGTATACATGGGCCAAAAGGAGGAGGTTTTGGAAAAACAAGGACTTTCCAAGGGGAAGTTGATTTCCATATGATCCAATATTGTCTTGTGCAAGAACAACTACAAATGGGGAAGCAAAAGGAAGACTATGATGCTCCAACATGTGATTTTGATATCAAGGATGTCAAAGATGGGAGACATGAAAAGACAGGGGTTGCATTTCAGACCTCTATAGTGCTGTCATTCTTGGAGAGTTTGGATCCTTGTTGGGATTCCCAACTCAAGATGGAATACTCCAAGGACCTTTTCACATGCGGGGTTCTTGAAGGGGAAGTAAAGGATGAGAGGTTCAAGGTGGTAGATGGATTTATCTATTTCTATAATCTTATTCTTTTGGCTAGTGACTCCAAACTCAAGGAGGGACTATTTGATGCCATCTATGGAATCCTGCTTTCCAAACCCACTGGTTTTGTCAAAGCATATCATACTCTCTTGGGTGGATTCATATGGGAAGGATACAAAGAAGATGTGTACTCTCATATGAAGAAGTGCATGGACTACTTGGTGGAGGAGGAGGAACATATTTCTTCGGAGGAGTCATGATTCACACCTCCTTATTATTTGAGTGTGAGAGGGAACTCATCCATGAGTTACCCCACTAATGTAAAACAAGTATATAGAGAGGCTCATCCTCCTGAGCATTATTTTGTATCTCCTATATGCTTGTATTTTTTTCACACTCATTTGTAGGGCATGGTTGCAAGATGGGGCACTAAGTATGATGGGTTTCATGGGCCATTCAAGGCCATGAATTGTGTTGATGCAGGTCATTCCTTGGAGAACCTTGGGAAGCTATTATATTCCTCATGGTGTGATTCTTTTACACCAACCATGATGTACATTCTCCAAGCATTCCAAAGACATGAGGCAGCAAACAAGTGTTGGTTGTTGGTTATAGCATCATTTTCACCTCATAGTTCATGATTGTCTCTCTTTGGCCTTGTTTTCATTCCCTCAGACTTGAATAAATTTCATAAAAAACGTGTTTAAATCCCATACGCGAGGTATGCCCATAGTACACGTGTGTATACACGAGTCCGAATACTTTTTCCGCGTATGCCATTAAAATCATTAAAAAATATATAAAAATCCCTATTTTTGAGGCTGGGTTGATGGTTATTCCAGTAATTCAACCACCCCAGCCCATGGCCAACTGTTTCCAACTGATTGAAACTACTTTGAGGGAGTATAAAAGCCCCTCATGTGCATGGCCTAAGGGAGAGAGAAAATTATAGACATTATACTTTGTTGGAGCCCAAATTCAAGTTTGATTTCTCGTGCCTCTTGCACTTCCCAGATTTTTACAGGAAACCCTTGTTTCCTGGAGATGTTCATTAGCTTATATGTCATCTCGTGTGCACAAGTCTTGAAAGTATCTTAGTGAGGCAAGGGTGGGGCAGATCCGGACGACGGCCTGTTCGAAGATCGTGGAAGGATTCAGGTGATCTCTCCACCTTTCTATTATTGTACATGCTGTTCGTAATGAAGAAGAACCATCTTGTTCCCGAATTCACGTGTTAATATCTGCTTGCATATGTGAAAATATTGTTAATTAAGCATTTATTATTGTTTCACATGGATTACACTGACATTTAGGAAAGATATATGATGTACAACTAGATTTCCGTGCATGTCTCTTCTTGATTTCCAGGTTGAAGTGGAAGAAGGGTTGCTAGGGGTTTGGATCCCGCGGGATCTACATCAAACGTAGGATCTACGGGTGAGTTCTACAATCGATGTTATCTAGTTTTTAGTATACAAGTGTGGTTGTGTGAGTCCTTCTTGAATAGCATGCCCTGATCTGTGGAGGTTTTTGACCCAACGACCTCTAGGGAGTTATTTCCCGAAACAGAACTGGTGACTCCACTGGGGATCGCATTCTTGTGATTCCCCTATTGGGTGGTTTCAGCTATTTTAAAGGTTTCCAACAGTTTTAATCATTATTTCCAGTCCAGTTAGTTTTTTCTCAGTCAGACTAAAGACCTGTTTCTTTAGCCAGGCTTGATTAATTTTGTTTTTCATTATGTACCTTTCCATATGCTAGTTTTCCTCTACACAGATGCGTATACATGCAGTTTTAGTGAAAGGAAGTCGCATATACGTGTTTTTCCTTGCCACAGTCGCGTATGCACGCTTGTTTCAAAACTGCTAAGTAGCGTATGCCTAGGCAAATTTTGAAATTTTTGATTTTTTGACTTTTTAGTCTTGTCTGCCTATGGGGACCTGTTCCTACAGTGTCATTTTAGTCTCTGGATTGTGTTGAAAGTGGTTATTAGTCTTTTTCTCTCTTGTTCAGTTGAAGACTGGCTCATTTGGGCAAATCTTGTTTTTTATTCGTTGCATTTATGGTCTGAGTACCAAGGTCTCTTCTTGGGGATTCTTGGCTGTTCTGCTTAATCAAGACAGAGAGCTTCTGCTCATATGCTCTTTCCTAACTTTATGTCTTGCATTGCACTTTAATTTTTGCCTACTTTTCGGTTGGTTTTCTTGATTTCATTTGACTAGGTCTTGTTGCAATTTTTGAAGATTCATTTTTGGGTCTTTGAAGTTTTGTTTGCTGCAAGATTGTGCTATTCTTCTGGGCTGAGTTACTGAGTTTCTTGTCTTCCTTTTGCTCATATAAATCTTGCTACTAAGTGGCACTATAAGATTTAGAGCATTTTTGTTGAATTTTTGCTTGAAATTCAGAGATTGTTTGGCTTGGGAATTGGATAGTTCTTCTTGGTCTCTTTGAAATCTTCTTTTTATAAAATTCAAAAGCTCAAAAACATTTTCTTTTTCCATTGCCTTTGTTTTGCATTTTTTTTTTGGTTTCTTTCCATATTTTGAAGCCTTGTTGAGATTTCTTACCTTCGGTTTCTGACTTGATTTGGGAAGGGAATTTTCATTGGTTTCTTTCTCTTATTTTGAGCATATTTTGGTGTCTTTATACTGAGAGTTTCTGATTTGGGAACTAGCTTTGTGGACAACCAGAAAAGTGATAGAACTGGGGGATTCTTGGGAATTTCTCTTTGCTTTGTTAGATTTTGCATCTTAGAATTGGCATGCTCTTAGTAATTTGCATTAGGTGCACTTAAACATTTGTAGTATTTTTCATAAATTTTGCGAGTGTGAGGTTTGATATCTGAAAAGAAAAAAATAGTCTCGTAGAACCCGTGTAGAAATTTCTTTTCATCGAAAGGCAATTACTGCATCTGCATGTAGTTTGGTTTTCATTAATTTATTTTCTGCGTCATAAAACATCACGAGTTTCATTTCCATATTCCCTTGACTTAATATAACAACCAACTAAAATAAGCGCATTAATTTAAAAACAACTAGCAAGTTTTTTTTATTAAGTGTCATACACCAACTAGCTAGGTTGTAGGGCCTTGGATTAGGTGAGTGGAGAGTTAACTCTCCAAGGCCGCTCAAACTAAAACATAGAAGTTTATTAAATGAGCGAAATCCAACACCGTTAGGTGGACCGGGAAAGCTCTCCTCCAGAGAGTCAAGCGCGAGGGGAAGTGAAGGTTGAGAAGAGAGATACCCCCTCTCCGATTTACTGGATCTTGCCTTAAGACCGTTCTGCCCGGCTGTTGACACAGATTGGTGCCCTTAGTTTCCATTCCTAGGTACCACACAGGTGACTACGGGGGGGAATACCCATGGTACCTGAGGCAGACGTTGTATCACTTCCAGCAGTACTTCTGGAGGGTTCCCCGGTGAAGCTTGGGTACTTGCACCGGAAAAGGCTGTTGTTAGGAGGTCGGCGTAACTATTTTTGTTACCTTCGCTAGTAGGCTTGGGCCGTAATTATCCTAGAATACTTTCGGGAGGTCCTATTTTTCGCTTTCTCGTATTTTGGTGTCCGGTCCTAATCACCAAGAGCGGAAATACCTGAAGGCTGCTTGCTTGGTTGCATCTTAGGGATTTTTGTAGTGAGTGCTCTTTTCTCCTAGCTTGCTTAGCTTTAAACTTTTTTGAGTCTAATTAATATGTTAAAGTGGTTGATCAAGCGCCTCATCGATCGAGGAGAGTTCGGGGGTTATCTCCCGAAAGTGTTGAGCCTTCTTCAAGAAGGCGTAGGAGTAATATAGCAGGTGAATATCACCCAGTGGTATCTAACGCAGTGGAGAGAGATCCTCCACTAGGGCTTGAAGGTTTTGTAGTTGGTTCCGGTGTTGGTTCCGAGAGGAGCGCTTCGCTCACCTCGAGAGTCTTATTTCCGCAAGAAGAAGAAGTAGAAGTAGAGGAAGTATCTCAGCTTTCTGAATCACTTCCATCTCCTCTTCCTCCTGATTATCCATTTGTTGTTGAGTACATCAGACCTGAGTCAGAAAGAGCAGAAAGTCCTTATACATCCTATTCATACCTTTCGATGGCCACGACTGGGAACACAGCTTCAGCTGTGAGTGCTGCAGGAATTCAGACTCCTGCTTCAGTAGAAGGAGGAGGCACAATTGCTATATCTTCGATTGCTTCTAGTACTGCTGTGTTTGGCTCTGGTTTCACCCAAGCACAAGCTTCTCAATCTGGTCCCTTTTGTTTTGGAATGCCCACTAGTGGAATTCCTTCGTTTTCCTTTTCCGCTGTTGCAACTGCATCTGCACCCATGTCTTCCATGGCTAGTGGGTCAGCTTCTTTTCAAGGGTTCCCCTTCGGAAGTGGGCATATTCCTAGTTCGAATCCTTCCTTAGGGTCTTTTCCTTTTACTTCTCAGACTCAGAGTTTTAACCCTTGGTCTGGAGGTCAGAGTTCGACTACCTTTACAAGCTGGAACCCTGTATTTACAACAGTGGGGGCAGGGAATCAGTTTCTCGCTGGTCAACAAGGGAATGCTTCTTTCCCTTCGTCGAGTGCTTATCAGACTTTTTCCCCTCTTTCTAACGCTTGGAACCCCTATCAGGGGCTTTCCTCTTCATTCATTACTTCGGGGGGGGAACTGGTCCGATCTTTGGTAACTCTACGTTGGGAGGGGGTCCTTCTCCAAATGCTGGGTCCTATGGCCCAAAATTTTCTACGATTTATTTCTGGCAACCTGGTGCCTCATCAAATCCAGGTTACTCTTTTCAGAACATTGGGAATTCATCCCACCAAGGATGGAATCCTCAGGCTCCTCCTCGTTTACCTTTTCTGGCAACGTTGAACTTGCCAGATTTGTCGAAATTGACGAATGATCCAATCCGATATAGTTCGGGGTGGCCTCCGGTTCCTACCAAACTACCTTCAGACATTCCAAAGTTTGAAGGCAAGAATGGAGAGGACCCGGCTGATCATATCACCACTTTCCATTTATGGTGTTCATCTAACTCCCTGATCGAGGATTCGATTAGGTTGAGGTTGTTTCAATGCACCTTGACTGGAAACGCTGCCAAGTGGTACATTGAGTTAACTGGGGGCAGTTTTGCTACTTTTGGAGATCTGGCTACTATATTTCTAAATCATTTCCAGTTGCCTGTCCGTTATGATGTCGGGACTGAACTCCTAGCTAATTTTAAGCAGGACGACGCAACCCACATTTCTGATCATATTCAGGAATGGCGGAGAAGGAAGAGGCTCATCAAAGCTTATATTCCGGGAGAATTTCTTTTGGAATGGTTTTTGAAATCTCTGCAGGCAGATATTTCTAAGGATGTATCCCTCTCAGGGGTATTTTCTAAGGAGCAAGCTATTTTTAGGGCCCAACAGCTTGAATTGATATATTCTCAGTCTGGTGTCCTTCATAAATATTTTCCTAATGCTCCTCACTCCAAATTAGACATATCCAAGACTAAACCCGGTCCTCATGGTGACGGACTTATTGGGTCGATCAATAGTGGTGCAGCTAACCTGCTTAGTAAATTGCAGCAGCTGTCTATACAATCTGCTTCTTCTGGTCAGGTTGTGCCTGCTGAGTCACCGCCTTCTCAATATTTGTCGGTAAATGTTGTTCAGACTTCTAACCCTCAAGAAAATCAACAATCCGAAGGGAAGAAGAAGGGACGGAACAATAATAAGAAAAAGGGCAAGAATGGGAAGGGTAATGCAAATAAATCCAATGAGCATGTTGGTGAGGGTCCAAAGGATAAAAATAAAGTGAAGTTTCCATGCAAGTTATGTGTTGGAGACCATCTTACTCACCTTTGCCCTAAAATTCAGGATGCGCAGCGCTTGTTAGCTCAGCAGGGTTCTTCTAGTTCCCAGGCTGTGTTGACAAACCCTTTTCCCCAAGGGCAACAGCTAGTTGTTGGCGCGAATCAAAATACTGGGGCTTCCTCTAGGGGCACCCAGGAAGGAGAAACTCCATGAAACATATACATGATGAGTGCTCATGTGGATATCGCCACGAGATCCCGTGATTATGGTGAAGATGAGTCTTCGAAAGCCAAGGGTGCTCCCGATGGTACTAAGCCGCTTCATATTACGAGGCCTACTGTTGAGCCTATACCTCGGATTCCAAAAGCATCTACCAAGCATACGATGATTAATCCAAATGCCAGGGCTGCCCAGAACTACTCTATTTTGGAAGATTTGGCACAGAGTCCTTGTGCCATGTCGTCTCTTGAGGTGCTCCAGTCTTGTCCTGCTCAGCGCAGTGCCCTGCTCACTGCTATTGGAGTTTTCGATCCAAAGAACTCTCTTGTGATTACATTCGATATGTCTAATTTTAAAAAGAGACTCCCCCATCATATGGATTTTCATATCAAATCGTCGTTTCGGAAATTCAATATTTTTCGAACGGTCGTTGATGAGGGCGCTTCCACATGTGTGATGTCTCTCGCATGCTGGAAGGGAATTGGATCTCCCGCAGCTGTTCCATCTGCTACTCTTCTGACTGCGTTTGATGGTCATTCTCACAGACCGCATGGTATTGTCCCAGCTTTGCCCATCTGTGTTGGGGGCAAAACTGTAAATATAGAGGTTGAGATAGTTGATGCAAGCTTGGACTACAACCTTCTATTGGGGCGAAACTGGATTTATGAGATGGATGCCATTGCATCCTCATTATTTCGGGTTATTTGTTTCCCTCACGAAGGGAGGATTGTTACAGTGGATCAACTGGACTGTTCTCCTGTAGACCCGAATGCATCTACTGACTCAACTATTCCAAAGGTGGATAATGCCAAGCCACCTGTTGAGAATTTAGGGGTTGGAATGTATTCTTCTTTGATGGGTACTTTTGATATTCCACCTCCTACCATTCATATAAATGCAATTTCATCCTCTAGGGCTCCTATTCGAAGAGAGTTCTTCAGAACTCATTATTTTTCGGATCCTTGGACCTTGCCTTCCCCTACCTCCACATTAGCGGAAGGTCAAGTGGGTGGAATGGAATTTCCGATGTCTGCAGTTGAGATTGCTTATCAATCTATTGTTGACTCTGCAGAGTCCATTCCAGCTCTTTCTCCGGAAGAGTTGGATGGCGATGTGGCTCCGGCTTGGACACTTAGTTCTTCTTCCGCCCAGGATTGCCTTGATACCACTCTTCCATCTGAAGAGGCCATCCTGGAAGCTATGACTGGTATAGATAGACCGTGGGATGATTTGCATCATCGGTCTTACTTTTTACCTGATTTGAGCGAAGTTGAATCAAGTTTTCCAAGTCCTTTGTCTCCTGGTCCTGTTCACCCAGTCCTGAACCCTTTAGCACCAACACAGGTATATGCTGAAGGGAACATGGCTGTGATTTCTCCAACTATCCCGGTGAACATTTCTAGGGATCCCAATGTTATATAGAATGTCTTCATCGGAGATGAATGTTCCCCTGAAGAGATTCAGATTTACACCGATCTCTTTAAAGAGTTTAGGGATGTGTTCACTTGGTCTTATGAGGAAATGCCTGGTATAGATCCATCTATTGTCCAGCATGAGATCAAGACTTACGAAAATGTTAAGCCTGTGAGGAAAAAACTTCGTCCGGTCAATCCTAGGAAGGCTGCAGCTATCAAAGCCGAGGTGGAGAAGCTGCTCAAGGCGGGATTTATTTTCCCTGTTCCTTTGACAGAGTGGGTTTTGAATCCTGTTCCCATGGATAAAAAACAAGTAACAATTCAAGTTTGCATTGATTTCAGAGACCTTAATAAAGCATGTCCGAAATATAATTACCCCACACCATTTATAGATCAGATTATCGATGAGTGTGTCAGTAGTGAGATTTTCTCCTTCATGGATGGTTTCTTTGGATATAATCAGATTACTATCTGTCCTGAAGATCAGCATAAGAATGCCTTTATTCGCCCCTGGGGTACTTTTTCTTACAAGAAGATTCCTTTTGGTCTTAAAAATGCTAGGGCTAATTTTCAGCAGGCCATGTCATATGCCTTCCACGATATCAAACATATTATCGAGGCATATTTGGATGATTTAGCTGCTCGTTCTCGAAAGAGAATTGATCATCCTGCTCACCTCCGTCAAGTATTTGAACGATGTCATTTCTATAATATTAGGTTGAATCCGAACAAGTGTGTTTTCGCGGTTACATCCGGTCGGTTATTGGGATTCATTGTGTCTTCAGAAGGGATTAGGGTAGATCCTTTCAAGGTTGAGGAAATACTTCGGTTGCCTCCCCCGTCGTCTATTCGTCAACTTCAAAGTCTACAAGGAAAAGCTAATTTTCTTCGGAGATTTATCGTAAATCATGCTGAAGTTACCAAAGGATTTATGAGATTGTTGAAGAAGGGAGTTCCATTCTTTTGGGATGACTTCGCTCAGCGCTCATTCGATGCTTTGAAAAAAGCATTGACCTCTGCTCCTATATTGAGTCCACCTGATTATAGCAGGGATTTCCTTTTGTATCTTGCAGTAGAAGAATCTACCATTGGTATGGTTCTGGTTCAGGAGGATGATGCTCTGGCAGAGCATGTTATATACTATCTTAGTTGAGGCTTGGTAGGACCTGAACTCTGGTATACTCCGATAGAGAAGCTAGCTTTAGCAGCTGTTCATGTTGTACAACGACTCAGACATTATATTCTTCTATGAAAAACTTATGTTTTGGCAGCAACCAATCCATTTCAGTTTGTTCTCAGTAGGCGAGTGATTGGGGGCAAATACAATAGATGGATTGTCATTTTGCAGGAATTTGATCTTGAGTTTATGTCTGCCAATTCCAAGAAATCTTTAGTTTTCACGGAATTAATCTCTGAGTTTCCTTGTGGAGAAGAGATAGTCTATGATGAATCCTTCCCGGATGAAAATTTGTTTCTCATCTCTCCACAGGATCCTTGGTATGGAGATATCATGGTGTATCTTCAGACTGCGAAGTTTCCCTCTACTTTTTCGAAAGATGAGCATCGTAAGTTGCATCACTTGGCTAAAAATTACTTGATTATTGGTGATGCTTTATACCATCGAGGGGTTGATTCAATCCTGAGACGTTGCTTAACTCTCGAAGAAGCTGAGGCTGTGCTGAATGATTGCCACGGTGGAGCTTGTGGTGGCCATTTATCTGGGCTTGCTACAGCCCAAAAAATCTTGAGTGATGGATACCTTTGGCCTTCAATTTTCAAAGATTGTATGGAGTCGGTCAAAAAGTGTCATCCGTGTCAAGTCTATACTCGAAAAATGCACGCTCATCTAGCTCCGCTTTTTCCAGTCATTACTGTTGGTCCCTTTACAAAGTGGGGTATTGATTATACTACTTGTAACCCGCCTTCGGCTAAAGGTCACAAGTATATTATTGTAGCAGTAGACTACTTTACGAAGTGGGTCGAGGCTATGCCTACTTTTGGGAATGATGGTGAGATAACAACTCTTTTTCTTTTCAACCAGGTTATTGCTAGTTTTGGTATTCCTAGAGAGATTGTCACTGATCATGGCAGTCATTTTTAGAATAGCATGATGGCTGAGTTGGCTCTAAAATTAGGTTTTCGGCAGGAGCATTCATCTCCATATTATCCTCAGGCCAATGGGCAAGTGGAAGCCGTGAACAAATCCTTGAAGACCATTCTTCAAAGGACAATTAATAAAGCTCAATCCAACTGGCATATCATGCTGTATCCTGCACTTTGGGCATACAGGACGTCAGTGAAAACTGCAACTGGCTTTACTCCTTTTCAACTAGTTTACGGGCTGGAATCCATATTTCCTATTGAATGTGAGATTCCTTCTCTTAAGTTAGTTGTTGAGCTTCTTCCTAACACTTCTAGTCTTGAAGAACGTCTCCTTCATTTGGAGCATCTTGACAAGCAGCGTCGCGATGCCGCCACGATGAATGAGGCGCATAAGAAATGAGTCAAAGTTCAGTACGATAAGGCGGTCAAACCTAGGGTTTTCTCGGAAGGAGACCTCGTTTTGGTCTATGCCCAAGAGAAGGATGCCCTGGGCGTAGGAAAGTTTAAGTCTATGTGGTATGGCCCCTTCATCGTTAAAAAAGTCCTTAAAAAAGGAGCATATGCCTTGGTTGATTTTGAAGGAAATGAGTTGGCGGAGCCCAGAAATGGGCTCTATTTGAAAAGGTATTATGCCTAGGCTTCGGCCTGGAATTTTTCTTTTGTATATAGTAGTTTTTATTTTGTGCATGTCTTGTTTTTAGGTCTTTGATGTGATGGTGATTTTTTTGATCTGCTTTGGCAGGTTGCGTCGAATGTCATGAGTCATTATGGTTTCGATGATGGTGCTAGTAGACACACTCGGAACTTGGCTTCCGCGGCTTGGGTGCTTCATCATCCATCCGGTCAGCCGTTAGTATCAAGAGGAGTCTGCATTGGTTCTGCTTCCAATAATATAGAAGAGTACACTGCAGTTATTTATCTACTCTCGGAGGAAATATATTTGGGTGTTGATTCGTTGGTAGTTTTCTTGGACTCCCAGCTGGTGGTGTCGCAGTTGAAAAATACTTATCGGGTTCGAGATCCATTTTTACTCCGGTTGTTTTTGAGGGTACTTTTGTTACAAATATCATTTCAATTTTTAGCATTCATTCATATTCCTTGAGCAGACAATTGGATGGCAGACTCATTAGCTAATCAAGCAATTTATTGGCATATTAATCATTCCATACAGTAAAATTTAATCATCAAAAACATCATGCGTTTTTTATACATTTGTCACATCACATCTTAAATAGCTGTATATATATCATCAGAGTGTTCAAAAAACTATACAAAATTTGGATCCATAAGTCATACAAAATTAGGGCTTATGCCCGATCATGTTCAATATCAAAAATATACAGTCATCCGGTAATCATATCTATCTACTCCTGTGGTCCCTGCCCAAAATTCGTGTTCCTATAGAACACGATTGCAGTGGCAACACGACGGAATAATCGTACCCAGTCACGTGGTACTCCCACTACCCGTCTCTGGATGGCCTCAGGTAGATCTTCCACTGCAGCCATAGGCACTTGGCGAGTTAAACCCTCCAAGTTCCTCTATACGGCATGGAGGGTCTTGCCTGGGTCTTTAGTATCCACCTCACCTCTGTGACACTTATGCTGTGGGTAGCCCTCAGGACGGACTGGTCCAATATCTGTATCATGGTCATCATAATATTGTAAGTCATTTTGAATCCAATCAAAAACATGTTTTGTTTTCACATTTTTTCATATATATTGGAAAAATCATAAAAATCATATAATTAAAAAATTGCACTCTTACCGATTGCGCCCCATGCCGCGCCAGGTGGAAGGACGAGGTCTGGATCACCGCGGAAATCCATCCCAGCATAGGGGTAGTCCTCCACGACGATGAATTGTTCTCCCCATCATTGGAAGAACTCGTTGTCCCAGGTGGTTCGGGGAACTTCACTTCCCCCCAGTCTCTTCATCAGATCTACCCATCGGGCAATTCTTGGGTCTCTTGGGCTGTTGATGGAAGAGATCACTTTGGGTCGAAGCCCAAGAATCTTCTCAAAGAAGAATGTCATCAAAATGGTTGCATACCCGAAATGTTTTGTTTTTTCTTTCTGGGTGGAGGTCAGTTGTTGCTTCATATTCATTAATAGAGTTGTGCACCAATCATATAGGTGAGCTAGGCATTCCACAGCTATGCTCATCTGAGTCCTGGATGCCTGATGCAAGGAAGCAGATCCTGCTACCCTACTGATGGTAAACAAGAGAATCTTCATGTGTAGATCTCTCAAATATTTTATAGCAATCTGAGTCCCTACCTTTTTGGACCCCTCTACACAATAGACGTGGACATAGTCATCCACAGTAAGCCCTCCCAAAGGCTTGCTGTGAAAATCTACTAGGTCTCTCCTCCGTGAGAGTCCAGTGATGAAGTAGATGTCTTCTACCTCTGTGTGTATGGGAATTTGATCTATCACGAAGCAATCTTCCTCCGGTTCCCAATAATTTACCAGCATTTCGAGCAACCAGACAATACTCTTCATATTTGGCATTTTGAAAAATTTGAGAAATTCGCAATTTCGGAGGATATTGAGCGATTGTTGATCTTGCATTACTTCATTATCAATTGCACTATGCTCACGTTCCCTCCAAGTGATGGTCATCCTGAAAAAATTCATTTATTTGTTCATTAGATGCGTTTTTTTACATCGCGGGTTGCGCATACACGACTTACCCTGTAGACAGTCGCGTATCATACGCGGCTTGGTCCATACGAACCCGCGTATGCGCAGAGCCCTAAATTAAAACAAATGTTTTTAACGGTGAAATTTCCAAATTTTAACTCTATTAATGGACAAAATTGATAATAATGATGGATTAAGAGCTTACCTAACTGATTCGGCGAAGTTTGACCACTGATTGCTCCTGTTTTGACGAAAGAAGGTTTTTTCTCCAGAGCTCTTTTTCCCAAATCAGCAAGTAACAATGAACCAAATATGAGGTAACATGTGTATTTATGCCCAGAAATTGAAAATTTTTGCAAAAAATTGTTATGCTTATTTTTTCAATCCATCTTAAGCTGCATAACCCGGATGCTTGTAAGTGCCCAGATTGGTATATTTTCAGGTACATTTTGATGAAGTTGAGATTTTTCCGGTTTTTGATCCATGACTGCTGACCTGTCATGGCAGGTATATGATCTTCACTGGCATATAGGTTAGGAAATCCACTTTCCATTGCATTTTGCATACTAGCCTCCATTCTGATCACTTGCCATAGGGTCGATCCCATCAGGTCATGAGTATTTCACCCATTTCACTCGCCGATTATTTAATCATGACTTGGTGGTAGAGCCTTCCTTTACATGGGCTTCCTAGTTAGTTCCTCGCTATCACTTGTTGCCCATGCTGCGTTTTGTGTAGGCTCGGGAGTCCTCTTTAGTCCCGCCATGTCTTATGTGTTGAAGCTTCATTCTTCTTCTTCATCACTATCATTATTTCTGGCTTTTACCCTAGAGGCTCCCTGGTGTCGTTAAGTTGTATTACTGCATTGCATATTGGCTACTTGTTTATCCTGGCCTTTAGCCGACTTCATTTGGACTCGATGTTTAAGCCAAATTTTGACCTTGACTTTCTGTACAAGTTAACCATTGCATGCACTTAGCTATCACGACTTGACACCTTTGTACCCATGGATGGAACATTCCTTTGAGTATCACTGACCAGTTTTCGCCACCTTGCATTGAGCATAGGATTGTTCCAATCCCAGGAACTAGTGCATCTGATTTCTTGATACTCGTTCTATCCATTGTACCATAGCATTCTTTTATTCTTTTTCGGGCTTATTATATGAAAAAGACAAAAAAATCAAATATAACAAAAAGAGCGGGAACGGGATGTATCTTCGTTATTTTGATGGCAGTACAGAGTCAGTTTGTCGCCCTTGAACAAAGCACATATACTTATATATATTTCCTTCATTTGGGATGGTTTTAGTTTTGACCTAGGTTCAGCCTTTACCATGTTTCACTTGTCAGTTCTCCCCCGGTTGGTTATCTCTTCCAATCATATGGAGAGTTTGTTCTGCCTTCTGCATAACAGACTTATACAGTGTCACTTTTTACTGCCATGGTCATCATGAGTCGTGCTTTTGTTCAAGGGAAGTCTAACCAGAGTCGGCCATTCTGCGGTGTCTCTTGACTCATTATTCAGTCGGCCTTCCCGGTCTTGTCAGTATCATGTTCTATCACATTAGATGTTTTGGTCTTCTGCTCGTGCTGGTTTGAGAAGGTCCCCATTGACTTCTTGCCGGCGGGTTTGTCTCTTATCGACTACGACACATTGCTCTGAGAGCAAACCTAGAGCCGCACCTTGGGCCTAATTCCATCATTGATAGGTGACCTCGTGCTCAGCATTTGATCATCATCATGGGTCTTTGACTGAGTGGTTTCCCCTGTGTTCGACGTCAGCACACATTATCACACTTGGGATTTGTGCAGTACCTGGATTTCCATTTGACCCTATCGGTGGATTTCTCGCCTCTGTGTCAGCTTTCATTATTGGTTGGTTCAGAGGGTTTCTTCCGTGCGCTAGCTTCATCTTGTGCACGTCGGAAACGTACTTCGGTTTTGGTTCCATCACTCTCCTTCGTCCGATTCCTTCCAAATCTTAGCCTGCGGGTTACACTCGCGCTGGACTGATGTGGGATGCCTTAATGCCTTCCTTCCAGCAGATCTTTTCCCATCGACTCCGACTCATTGCTCTGGGAATAAGGTCTAGAGTCTTTTGTCAGTACCTTAGGGTTTGTAGTCATCAGTGGCAGACTCTTCACTATCGACAGTGGGGATTCATCATTGCCTCCTGATTGGTAGATTCTTCCAAGTGCTCAACTTCAACTCATTCATTCACACTTGTTAGATTGTACTGGGGCACCTTGACACTCATTTTCATTATTGGTGGGTTGTCTCACGTTTGTTAACGGTATACATTATTGATCGGTAATCAAACGATTTCTCACATGGTCGAATTCAGCTCATTTATTCCCATTGTGTAGAATTGTTCCATTGAGATCGGTGAAGACCTCGGGTTGCATCAGCATTTTTCGGTTCACTTACAACAGTCCATTCAGTTTCTGCCAGTGATTCTGTCCACCTTTATATGTTGCAGTGTCAGTACAACAACATCCTATATGTTGGCTCCCGAGTTGTGTGATTGTACCATGTGTTCCACCCCTTATGATTTGGTACCTGGAGATTCAGTTACTTTTTTGATCAGACATCCATTTTTAGTATTATTGATCAGTTTGATATATGTGATACTTGGACATTGATTCCGACTTGTACTTTCAGGCCGTGCTCAGATGATTCATTGTGTAATTTCAATTCAGCTATACTTGTATACATTTTGGATCTATTATGTACTTTTTATATGGATATATTTTTTGACTGAGCATGGGTATGCCCGCCTCAGACATGAGCTGACTCTCTATTTTCTTTCATTGGTTTTTGGCAGGCTGAAATCTGGTGAAGTCCTCTCTTGTCCTCGCGAAGTTATTTCTATGCACATAATACATTTTGGCCATCATGTACCCCTTTTGACCTCATATATTAGGGGGCATCTGTTATAGCATCATTTTTCACCCTCATGTGATTCATGATTGTCTCTTTGGCCTTGGGCACCCATTCCCATAGAATTGAATAAAAGTTCATAAAAAACAGTGTTTAAAATCCGATACATGGATATGCCCAGACTTTTCTGCGTGTATACGCGAGTCCAGAGATAATTTTCCACGTATGCCATTAAAATCATTAAAAAATACATAAAAATCCCTATTTTCGAGGCTGGGTTGATGGTTATTCCCGTAATTCAACCACCCCAGCTCGTGGTCAATTGTTTCTAATAGATTGAAACTACTTTGAGGGAGTATAAAAGGCCCTCATATGCATGGCCTAAGGGAGAGAGAAAATTATAGACTTTATACTCTGTTGGAGCCCAATTCAAGTCTGATTTCCTATGCCTCCTGCACTTCCCAGATTTTTACAGGAAACCCTTGTTTCCTGGAGATGTTCATCAGCTTATATGTCATCTCGTGTGCACAAGTCTTGAAAGAATCTTAGTGAGGCAAGGGCGGGACGAATCCAGACGACGGTCTGTTCGAAGATCGTGGAAGGATTCAAGTGATCTCTCCACCATTCTATTATTGTACATGCTATTCGTAATGAAGAAGAACCATCTTGTTCCCGAATTCACGTGTTAATATCTACTTGCATATGTGAAAAGGTTGTTAATTAAGCATTTATTATTGTTTATATGATGTTTAACATGGATTACACTGACATTTAGGAAAGATATATGATG